>OZ038389.1:17899766-18013253 GCA_964036045.1 Eutreptiella sp. 'Long Island Sound 2002' | reverse complement strand
CCACAGGCTACGCCCCAGCACGACCCCACGCCGCGCCCCCTGTGCAGCCGCATGCGGCGCTGCATCACAGACCTAAGCCGCGCCCCAACGCAGACTGCGTGCTGCGCGCCTCCGCGGCCCCGTACTGCGCCCCTGCGCAGTACCACGCTCCGCGCCAGCGCAGCTCCGCGCTGCGGCCCTTCCGTAGCCGCTGCGCCCCAGCGCAGGGAATAGACCACACGAATACCCCGCCACCTCAACCCCCTTACACCACCTTCGCACAGGAAGTAGCCCCCTCCCCTGTCGCGGGGGCGCGGCAGCTGGGCTGCCCCCCTCCTCCACCGCTTTCACAGGTCGGGTCACCCTCCCCCCCGCAGCGGGGGAGGGCTCCAGAGTAACATCCACAGGTGGCCCCACCCTCCTCCACGCGCGCACGCACCCCCCCCCCCCCCCCCGACACGGCAGACCCCCCCCCCCCCCCGGTCGTCGTCGGCGCCCGCCCGGCCAGCATAGCGCCGGCCGACTGCTCCCTTGCGCCCTGCCCAGGGAGAGCGTGTCTGGCAATTTCTCCCGCCGGCATGCGCTGGGTGCCTCAACAACAACAACAACAACAACAACATACCATACCATACCATACGATACCATACCATACCATACCATACCATACCATACCATACCATTCCATAAGTGCGGAGTCCCCCCCGGCGAATCCGAGGTTCTTCCTCGAAGGGGCCCACGAGCCAGGGGACGCCACCGGGTTTTATCGGCCAAGCCGGACGGAGCTCCCACCGGCGACCCCCCCCCCCCCCCGCGCATGGGAGGGTGCACACAACAACCGCCAGCCCCCCCCCCCCCCTCAGCCCCCCCAAAAAGGGACTCCGGCGCGGAGGGTTGGGGATATAGTCCCCATGCCGCGCGGCCATGAATCGACATGGCCCTACACCGGGCGATACACGCCCGCCCCCCCCCCCCTCGCTCAAGAGGGGCCCCCGTCGTCCCCCAGGCAGGGAGCAACCCCCCCCCCCCCCAGGGAGCGGCCGCCCTCGGGGGCCCTCGCCCAGCCCCCGGGGGCCTCTCGGGATTCGGCCCCGAGCCAGCACAGCCCTCCAGCCCCTCCCCCCCCCAGCCGCAGCCCTAGGGCCCGCCCGGTCTCCCCGCGCCGGCCCACGCACTACCGGGACCCGGGCCTCGGAGCCCCGGTGCCCAGCCCAGCCCGCCCCCCCCGGAGTCCCTCCGGCGGGGCCCGTCCCGGTCCGGTTCGGCCGCGAGGGGACGGCGTGGCACTCCCCCGCCTCCACCAGGATTCGCCCCCGTGGATGATGCTCGGCGGGATTCGTCCCCGCCGAGCGGGGTGCGGGCCCCATCGCCGTCCGCAGCCCCCCCGTCACCAGCAGCGCCCCGGGCTCCACGGCCGACTTTGGCCAGCCCCGGCCGCGCACCCGCTACGGACGGCCACACGGTGACGCTTGGCGGCCGAGCGCACCGACCCCCTTCCCCCCGAGCACGCGCGCACACGCTCCTCCCACGCCCCCCCCCCCCCTCTCCCCGCACACGCCGCCCCTCCCTCCCTGTCCCCTCCCTTCCTTTTCGCCTCACAGGTGCAGCGAGAGAACCAACCTCGCGTCGTGACGTCAAGACAACTACGGGCCCCCCACCGCCGGCGGGGGTCCCAGGCCTACTCCCTCTCTCCTGCACCCCCCCCCCTCGCCCCCCTCCGGCTACCCCCTGGCTACAGCATAACAGCGCTGCAGAGATGCTGCAGCAGTCAGGCTGCGACGCAAGGGCTGCAGGCTCCAATAGTCCTTGATTGGTAACGGGACTGGGGCACTCCAGCAGTGACTGCAGCATGCGAACGTGCTGCCAACGGGCTGTGTGCACAGACTGCAACACAAGGACTGCAGGCCCCAATAGCCCCCTGATTGGTGACGGGGCTGGGGCATTACTGCAGCCAGTGGCTGCAGCATAACAGCGCTGCAGAGGTGCTGCAGCAGTCAGACTCCGCGGTGGAGGCACAAGACCTCCGTTGTGGAGGCACAAGACCTCTGCGGTGGGAGGCACAAGACCTCCGCGGTGGAGGGCACAACATGTGAACGTGCGGCCAATAAGCTGTGGTGCACAGGCTACAGCACGAGGATTGCAGGCCCCAATAACCCCTTGATTGGTAACGGGACTGGGGCATTGCTGCAGCCAGTGGCTACAGCATAACAGCGCTGCAGAGATGCTGCAGCAGTCAGACTCCACGGTGGAGGCACAAGACCTCCGTTGTGGAGGCACAAGACCTCTGCGGTGGAGGCACAAGACCTCTGTAGTGGAGGCACAAGACCTCCGCGCTGGGGGCCCCGCACGCCAAGGCCGCACCAGCTGTGCTGTGCAGGCCCCACGGATTCGGGCAGCGCCCCTCCGCGCCCGCTCTCGTGCGGTTCGGGGCACACAGGCGGATCGCCCCCATGCGCTCCAGGCAGTGCGCAGCCACAGCACCCTGAGCGGTCCCAGCGGCCGCTACTCCTGCGGTGGGCCAGTGAGCCACCCTCCAGCCCTGCACCGCAGGGCTCCCCAGCACAGCCGCAGGCTGCGCCCCAGCGCGACCCCACGCTGCGCCCCCTGTGCAGCCGCATGCGGCGCTGCGTCACAGACCCACGCCGCGCCCCGACGTAGCCGTGTGCTGCGCGCCTCCGCGGCCCCGTACTGCGCCCCTGCGCAGTCCCACGCTCCGCCCCAGCGTAGCCACATGCTGCGCGCCAGCGCAGCCCCGCGCTGCAGCACTTCCGCAGCCGCTGCGCCCCAGCGCAGGGAATAGACCATACATATACCCCGCCCCCTCCACCCCCTTACACCACCTTCGCACAGGAAGTAGCCCCCTCCCCTGTCGCGGGGGAGCGGCGGCTGGAAGCAAGGGGAGTCGGGGCCCCGCATGTCCCCGGACAGGTGGTCCCTCCATCCTGCCCCCCCTCCTCCACCGCTTCTCACAGGTCAGGTCACCCTCCCCCCGCAGCGGGGGAGGGCTCCAGGGTAACATCCACAGGTAGCCCCACCCTCCTCCACGCGCGCACGCCCCCCCCCCCCAACACCATGGCGCCCCCCCCCCCCCCCCCCCCTCGGTCGTCGTCGGCACACGCCCGGCCGGCGTGACGCCGGCCGACTGCTCCCTTGCGCCCTGCCCAGGGAGAGCGTGTCTGGCAATTTCTCCCGACGGCACGTGCTGGGTGCCACAACAACAACAACAACAACAACATACCATTCCATACCATACCATACCATACATACCATACCATACCATACCATACCATACCATACCATACCATACCATACCATACCATACCCCCGGCGAATCCGAGGTCCTTCCTCGAAGGGGCCCACGAGCCCAGGGGACGCCACCGGGTATTTTCGGCCAAGCCGGACGGAGCTCCCACCGGCGACCCCCCCCCGCATGGGTGGGTGCACACAACAACGGCCAGCCCCCCCCCCCCCTGAGCCCCCCCAAAAAGGGACTCCGGCGCGGAGGGTTGGGGATATAGTCCCATGCCGCGCGGCCATGAATCGACATGGCCCTACACCGGGCGATACACGCCCACCCCCCCCCCTCGCTCAAGAGGGGCCCCGTCGTCCCCCGGGCAGGGAGCAACCCCCCCCCCCCCAGGGAGCGGCCGCCCTCGGGAGCCCTCGCCCAGCCCCCGAGGGCCTCTCGGGGTTCGCCCCCGAGCCAGCCTGGCCCTCCCACGCCCCCCCCCCCCTCACCAGCCGCAGCCCTAGAGCCGGCCGGTCTCCCCCGCGCCGGCCCGCGAACTCCCGGGAACCGGGCCCCAGAGCCCCGGTGCCCAGCCCCGCCCGCCCCCCCCGGTATCCTTCCGGCGGGGCCCGTCCCGGTCCGCTTCCGGCCGCGAGGGGACAGTGTGGCACTCCCCCGCCTCCACCAGGATTCGCCCCCGTGGATGGTGCTCGGCGGGATTCGTCCCCGCCGAGCGGGGTGCGGGCCCCATGACCGTCCGCGCCCCCCCGCCGCCGGCAGCGCCCCGGGCTCCACGGCCGACTTCGCCCAGCCCCGGCCGCGCACTTGCCGCGGACGGCAGCCCGGTGACGCTCGGCGGCAGAGCGCACCAACCCCCCTCCCCCCGAGCGCGCACGCACACGAGCACACGCCCCCCCCCACCCCCCCCCCGGCCCTCCCCGCCCACGCCTCTCACCCTTTCTTGCAGGTCGTAGACGCCGTTGGAACACCTCAGGGGAGGGGAGCGCCCCCCCCCCCCTCGGTGGCCAGCAACTACGGTTCCCCTTCCCCTCCTCCTGCCCCCTGCCCCAACTCCTGGCCCCTGCCCTTGCCCCTCCCCTGAGCTGTGCTGTGCAGGTCCCACAGGAACCCCCGCGCGCCAGGGCCACGCCAGCTGTGCTGTGCAGGCCCCACAAGAACCCCCGCACGCCAGGGCCGCACCAGCTGTGCTGTGCAGGCCCCACAGGAACCCCCGCACGCCAGGGTCGCACCAGCTGTGCTGTGCAAGCCCCACAGGAACCCCCGCGCGCCAGGGCCGCACCAACTGTGCTGTGCAGGCCCCACAGGAACGGGCAGCGCCCCTCCGCGCCCACGCGCGGCGGTTCAGGGGCGCGCAGGCAGATCGCCCCCTCCCCTGTCGTGGGGGAGCGGCGGCCGGAAGCAAGGGGAATCGGGGCCCCGCAGGTGCCCGAACAGGTGGTCCCTCCAGCTTGCCCGCCGTCCCGCTTCCGTCTCTCACAGGTCGGGTCACCCTCCCCCCCGCAGCGGGGGAGGGCTCCAGGGTAACACACACAGGTGGCTCCTCCCTCCTCCTCGCGCGCGCACCCCCCCCCGACATGGCGCCCCCCCCCCCCCCCCCCTTGGTCGTCGTCGGCACACGCCCGGCCAGCGTGACGCCGGCCGACTGCTCCCTTGCGCCCTGCCCAGGGAGAGCGTGTCTGGCAATTTCTCCCGCCGGCACGTGCTGGGTGCCACAATAACAACAACAACAACAACATACCATACCATACCATACCATACCATACCATACCATACCATACCATACCATACCATACCATACCATATAGCGGAGTCCCCCCCGGCGAATCCGAGGTTCTTCCTCGAAGGGGCCCACGAGCCCAGGGGGCGCCACCGGGTTTACACGGCCAAGCCGGACGGAGCTCCCACCGGCAACCCCCCCCCCGCATGGGAGGGTGCACTCCATAACCGCCAGCCCCCCCCGCCCCCCCTCAGCCCCCCCGAAAAAAGGGACTCCGGCGCGGAGGGTTGGGGATATAGTCCCATGCCGCGCGGCCATGAATCGACATGGCCCTGCACCGGGCGATACACGCCCCCCCCCCTCGCTCAAGAGGGGCCCCCGTCGTCCCCCGGGCAGGGAGCAACCCCCCCCCCCCTTCAAGGAACGGCCACCCTCGGGAGCCCTCGCCCAGCCCCCGGGGGCCTCTCGGGGTTCGCCCCCGAGCCCGCCCAGCCCTTCCACGCCCCCCCCTCACCAGCCGCAGCCCATGGGCCCGCCCGGTCTCCCCCGCGCCGGTCCACAACCACCAGGGACCCGGGCCCCGGAGCCCCCCCGCCCCGGTATCCATCCGGCGGGGCCCGTCCCGGTCCGGTTCGGCCGCCGAGGGCCGGCGTGGCGCTCCCCCCGCCTCCACCAGGATTCGCCCCCGTGGATGATGCTCGGCGGATTCGTCCCCGCCGAGCGGGGTGCGGGCCCCACCGCTGACCGCGGCCCCGACTCCGCGAGCGCCCTGGGCTCCCCGGCCGACTTTGGCCAGCCCCGACCGCTCCTCTGCCCCGGTCAGCCGCCCGGTGACGCTCTGCGGCTGAGCTCACCTCACCCCCTCCCCCTCACGCGGCGCGCCCGCCCACCAACCCACACCCCCCCCCCCCCCCCCACGTGCTCGACGTCCCCCACCACCCCTGCCCACCGCTCCACCTCTCAGATGGACGACGCCACCATGGTGAGCTGCCGCAGCCGCCGACGGTCGACCGCCGGGCTGACAAGAGGACCCCCCCATACGCGGTGGGGGTCCAGGCCTTGCCCCCCCTTCCCCCTGCTGCATGCATCATGGCGTGGCGTGAGTCATACCTCCCTCCCTATGCACCATGTGTCATGGCCGCGAGTGGCCTTTGCCTCTCCCTCCTCACACTAACCGAAAGGGGGGGGCCGACGGCCCCTGGGTGGGGCCCCCAGAACCCCTGGCGCAGCGACGCCCGACTGGAGGCTGGTGGGGCCCGCCGGTGCGCGGTTCGAGCCCCCGCCACCCTCCTTCCACTGGCCGCGACCCCCTGTCCCCCCCCGGTCCCCCCCCTGTCCCCCACCCCGGCTGGGGCGGCGCGGCCCGCGCGTGCGGTTCGAGCCCGCGCCGCCCCTTGTTGCAATATACGGACAGTGCGGGCCGCCAGGAGAGCGGAGGGGCCCCGCACTGCCCCGAGCGCCCCCCCCCACAACGGCTGGCGCTAGAGGCCTAGCAGCGCCTGGCGGGCTGTTGTGCAGGGGGGGCGAGGCGACCGGGCGCTTCATACCCGCCCCCAACTGGGGTCTGTGCCCACGGCACCGGGCACAGTCGCCGGTTGGGGGGTACCTCACCTCCACCCACCACCGCACCACGGGCACAAGGGAGAGGTAATAGCCCCGGGCATCGGCCTCCCCCAGGCCGAAGGCAGGTGCCGACCGCCAGGCTCATCCTGGCCCCCCACTTCCTCTTCATGATCATCCCCCTTGGCCGTCCCGGCCCACAGTCCCCGCGGCGGGTAAGTTCCTGGGGTCGAATCCTAAGAACTTCGGTGACGGAAGAACAGGCCGAGGTTTCGCACCCAGCCGACGTGGGGAGCCTCCGCCCCCACGGGGCCCCAGGGCACCCCGGCCATCCCAGCCGGGGATAACCCGCCGCCAGCGCCCCATTCCCCCGCCCCAGGCTCTCCGGCCTCAGTCCCCAAGCAGTCTTCACCCTCATCACTTCCTCGTAGTAGGACACCGGTAGCAGGACGCACCCACCACCACCACACGCCACCGACCCCCAGAGCCCAGCTCTGGACCGCCCACCCCGCCCAACCCCCCCCCCACCCACGCCCAGCGACGACCACCACCTGCACCTGACCCCCCCCCCCCCTTTCTACATTTGCGCCACTGCCGGTAGCACTGTTCGCTCTGCATGCCGGAGCCTCCGGGCCCTGAGCGCTTGCCTCGGCTTCTCCCTTCCTCCCGCCCGCCCACCCCGACCAACCCCTCCCACCCCCACCCCACACCACGACTGGCGCCCACAGCCGACAACGGACCTCCCACCCCCCGGCATGCCGTGTGTCGGAACCTCCCTTGCTCCGCTCCCCACAGGCACCATGGCTCACCCATTCTCAGCTCTTTCCCCCGACCTCCAGCGCAAACAGTTGACGGCGGCCGACGCCTGGCCCCTCCTGTCCATCGCCCTGGACTCCCAGCAACCCCCACGCCTGCTGGCCTCTGCGCGCCACATGCCGGCAAATGTGGACGTCCTCTCCATCCCCCTCGCCGGCTCCCCCATCGAAGCCAGCCCCCTCCTCTGGTGGTTCGCCTTCACCGAGCAGCTCACCGAGAACGAGATCTCCCTCCTCACCACACACCACGACGCCTCGTGGCTCCCCTACGCCTCCTGCATGAGCGCCCTCATCGACTAGGGCGCTCGTGCCTCCACCCTCGACCAGGCCACTCTCGCCTCGGCCGCCCTCGCCCACATTTCCCCCTTCTCCCCCGACCTCCCCCCCTCCATCCCCTTCCGCCGCCTCCTGGACCTCCTCGCCTTCGAGGAGGCCATCATGCCCAAGGTCGCCCGGGTCGCCCTGCTCCACTGGCTAGCAACCTGGGCGGCCCAGCAGACCGGCTCCCGGCTGGCCTGCCCCCCCCTCAGCTGCGTCTTCGACCCCGCCAGCCCCCACGTCCGTGTCCCCGCTCCATGCCCCCTGTCCGCCCAACGGTGGTACACCGAGTTGAACCATCGGAAGGATGATGGTTCAATTCGCACCCCCAACATCTCCACCGCCATCACCGCAGCCGCCCGCCGCGCTAACCCGCAGGCGGAAGACCCCCCTGCGGGGCCCGGAGCCCCCGCCCCCGCCGCCGCCCCTGCGCCCCCCGACGCTTCGCAACCCTTGTCCCTGCTTCCCCCCCGTCCCCAGCCCCCGCAGCCGGCCGCACCACCCCCGTCAGACTGGGAGACACTCTTCCAGGCTGGCCCCACCTCGAGCTCCCAGGACACGCTGACCCTGCTCGACGGCCTCTCCTCCGTCCCCGAGGCCGACGACCACCACACGGCCATGTGCATTGTGGCTATGCGCAAGAACTGCCACCTGCCCCCCAGGACCGTGCAGCACCTCTCGGTCTCCGCGTCCACCGCCAGCCTGGTGCTCGCCGCCAAGGGTGCCTGGCACTCCTGCCCCGACCTCCACAAGCCCACCCTGCGCCTCCACCTCAACGAGCTCCTCACCCTGGTCTCCCAACGGTACGGAGCCGGCCCCCCTCCGCTCCCTCCCCTATGTCGTAGTCGCATGCGACGGCAGCCAAGAGGGCACCCGCCTCGGCGCCGGCTTCCTCCTCTGGCACCCCCGCCACGGCGCTCTCTACAGCGGCTGGCTCGGCCTCCACGCCCTTGCCGGCCACTCCACCGACGCAGAGTGGATCGCCAAAATAGCCGCCATGTTCACCCTCCGCGGCTGGTCCGGCGCAGCCCTCTTCGCCTCAGACTCCACCGCCTCCCAGCTCTGCGACCTCACCCGCGGCCCGCCCCCCTCCTCCGCCCTCTCCATCCCATACCGGGCTGCCCTCCTCTCCGCCTCCTTCCGCATGCACGAGGCCTGGCTCCCCGCACAACACGACTCCGGCTCCGCCAGCCACCTCGCCACCCTCAACGCCGAAGCTGACAGCCTAGCCCGCCGCGGGCTCCGCGCCGCCACCCCGTGGACCCTCCCCTGGTCCGCACTCTTCCACGGCCGCATCGTGGCGCTCCATGAGGGCGCAATCTTCCTCAACCCCACGCGCGCCGCAGAGGCAGCGTATGCGGCCACCACCGCCCGCACCCACGCGCTGCACCTCCGGCCCCTGCCCCAAGGCTGGTCCTCCCACCTACTCCGCCTCGCGTATGAACGCGCCGAGATCCCGGCGCTGGCCCTCCACCGCATCATGCACCTCCGGCTACTGCACTCCCAGGACCACCCCCCCGGCTACGGAGGCGTGACGTGCCCCTTCTGTCACCGCCCCTACCCGGACTCCGCCGCCCACCTCCAGCACCACTGCCCCCCCCACTACGCCATGCAGTTACTCCTCGCGTGGCACCTGTTCACGCACCCGCCCATCCTGGCAGCCACTGCCGGCCACTCCCCCCGCCTCGTCACCCCTTTAGAGCTCCGCACGGCCACCACCGCAGTGTACCTCTCCGAGCGCCTCCCAGCCGCCCCGCGACCCGGCCCCCCGACGCAGTTGGGGTTCAACCTGCTTGGCATGTGGCACTCCTCCTCCCCCCACGGCGCCCCCCCTCTGCTGGACAGCGCCGGCCGGGAGGAACTCGTCCGCGAGCTCCTCTCCACCCTCAGCACGACACACACGTCGCTGGCGTCACTCCTCCGCCGTGCCCCCTCCCACGCCACCGCCCCGCCCCCCCCCCTCCCGCCGCACGTCCCCACGCCGCCCAGCACCCAGCCCCACACACTGCGCCACAGCATCGCCCTAGTCTGGCTCCTCCGCCATTGCGCCACTTGGCGCCTCACAGTAGACCGCCGTCCCGTGGTCCCGCTCCCCCCGGCACCGCTCCCGGGGCCGCACCCGGCCCACGTCGTGTTCACCCCCAGGTCGCGGGCCGCGGACATCCTCCCGCTCCTCGCCGCCACCCCCCCCGGGCATCGCATACTGCTTGCCGCCAACCCCTCGGTCCTCAGTGAGGTCCTCATCGGGCACGCCGACGCCCTGCACGTGCGCCCGCTGCTGCCCGACCTGCACGCTGCGTACGCCCCCGGCACGCCCGTCGACCCCTCCGTGTGGGACTCCCAGTGAGGCCACCGGCCGCCGGCCGGCCCGCACGCACCACCCCGCACTCGCCTCGGGCACTCGACCCCGTGGACGCCGCTACCCACGCGCCCGGCCCCGGCCTCGGCCCCCGGGCAGCGCTCCCTGCCAGCCGCGGGTCCCACGGCCCTCAGGGGGCCCCCGACGGGCACACCGACACCCTTGCACGTGTGCCCCCCGCAGCTTGGCCTGCACAGCGCGCTCGCCCCCGGCACGCCCCCGGACCCCACAGTGTGGGGCCCTTGGAGCCTCTGCCGACCGCCGGCTGGGCCGCCCACGCCTCCCAGCGACCGCCAAGGCCCCCGCACCCACTCGGCCGCCCGCCGCTACCCATGCGCCCGGCCCCGGCCTCAGCCCCCAGGCAACGCAACCAGCTCACCGCAGGTACCTCGGCCCGCAGAGGGGCCCGCACCGGGCACGCCGACGCCCTTGCGCGCGCGCCCTCCGCAGCATGGCCTGCAGGACGCGCCCTCCCCCGGCACGCCCACCGACCCCACTGTGTGGGACGCTCAGGGCCACTGCCGACCGCCGGCTGGACCGCCCGCGACCCCCCCGCGACCGCCACGGGCCCCGCACCCGCATGGCGCCACGTCCTACCCGGCCGCCCGCCGCTACCCATGCGCCCGGCCCGGGCTGCGACCCTCCGCCGGCTGTGCCGCGCGGCCTCCCGTACGCAAGGCACAGGGACAGGCACCAGGGAACAGCACCTGAACCGAACACAGCACGCCAGCGACAGTGAACCCATGTTCGTGCTCTTGTGCTCCCGCCCTTGTGCCCTCCCTCCCCCATGACCGACGCGCGCGCGCGCCCGCACTACCGGGGACGAGGCGGCCACAACACAACTCCAGCAGAGGTGACTAGGCGCCGGCAGACCGCAACTCCCAGGCCTCCCCTCGCCCCCGTAGAAGGCTAGAAGCACGGGCCAGCGCCCCCGGCCACGCCACGGCCTCACACGAGGAACGGCCACCTCGGCGGGATGTTCGGGCAAGGCGCGGACTGTCCGTGGACCCCGGCGTGCCTTCCCCACCCCAAGGTCACCGCCCCACCCTCCGCCCCCGCCACAGCCGCTTCGCACAGGACGAGTAACTCTCCCCCCGCGAGACGGGGGAGGGCTCCAGGGTGACGTCCTCAGGTGGCCCCACCCTCCTCCACACGCCCCCCCCCCCCCCACACCACGCCCCCCCCCCCCCCCCCCTCGGTCGTCGTCGGCACACGCCCGGCCAGCGTGACGCCGGCCGACTGCTCCCTTGCGCCCTGCCCAGGGAGAGCGTGTCTGGCAATTTCTCCCGCCGGCACGTGCTGGGTGCCCTCAACAACAACAACAACATACCATACCATACCATACCATACCATACCATACCATACCATACCATACCATACCATACCATACCATACCATACCATACCATACCATACCATATAGCGGAGTCCCCCCCGGCGAATCCGAGGTTCTTCCTCGAAGGGGCCCACGAGCCCAGGGGACGCCACCGGGTTTACACGGCCAAGCCGGACGGAGCTCCCACCGGCAACCCCCCCCCCGCATGGGAGGGTGCACTCCACAACCGCCATCCCCCCCCGCCCCCCCTCAGCCCCCCCGAAAAAAGGGACTCCGGCGCGGAGGGTTGGGGATATAGTCCCATGCCGCGCGGCCATGAATCGACATGGCCCTACACCGGGCGATACACGCCCTCCCCCCCCCTCGCTCGAGAGGGGCCCCCGTCGTCCCCCGGGCAGGGAGCAACCCCCCCCCCCCCCCTTCAAGGAACGGCCGCCCTCGGGAGCCCTCGCCCAGCCCCCGAGGGCCCCTCGGGGTTCGCCCTCGAGCCCGCCCAGCCCTTCCACGCCCCCCCCCTCACCAGCCGCAGCCCATGGGCCCGCCCGGTCTCCCCCGCGCCGGTCCACAACCACCAGGGACCCGGGCCCCGGAGCCCCGGTGCCCAGCCCCGCCCGCCCCCCCGGTATCCATCCGGCGGGGCCCGTCCCGGTCCGGTTCGGCCGCGAGGGGACGGCGTGGCGCTCCCCCCGCCTCCGCCAGGATTCGCCCCCGTGGATGATGCTCGGCGGGATTCGTCCCCGCCGAGCGGGGTGCGGGCCCCACCGCTGACCGCGGCCCCCCGACACCGCGAGCGCCCTGGGCTTCCCGGCCGACTTTGGCCAGCCCCGACCGCTCCTCTGCCCCGGTCAGCCGCCCGGTGACGCTCCGCGGCTGAGCTCACCTCACCCCCTCCCCCCGAGCACGCGCGCACACGCCCCTCCCACGCCCCCCCCCCCCCCTCTCCACGCACGCGCCGCCCCTCCCTCCCTGTCCCCTCCCTTCCTTTTCGCATCACAGGTACAGCGAGAGAACCAACCTCGCGTCGTGACGTCAAGACAACTACGGGCCCCCCACCGCCGGCGGGGGTCCCAGGCATACTCCCTCTCTCCTGCAACCCCCCCCCACACGCCAGGGCCGCACCAGCAGTGCTGTGCGGGCCCCCACAGGAACCCCCACACGCCAGGGCCGCACCAGCAGTGCTGTGCGGGCCCCCACAGGAACCCCCACACGCCAGGGCCGCACCAGCAGTGCTGTGCGGGCCCCACAGGAACCCCCACACGCCAGGGCCGCACCAGCAGTGCTGAGCAGGCCCCACGGGAACCCCCACACGCCAGGGCCGCACCAGCAGTGCTGTGCAGGCCCCACAGGAACCCCCGCACACCAGGGCCGCACCAGCAGTGCTGTGCGGGCCCCACAGGAACCCCCACACGCCAGGGCCGCACCAGCAGTGCTGTGCGGGCCCCACAGGAACCCCCACACGCCAGGGCCGCACCAGCAGTGCTGTGCGGGCCCCACAGGAACCCCCACACGCCAGGGCCGCACCAGCAGTGCTGTGCGGGCCCCACGGGAACCCCCACACGCCAGGGCCGCACCAGCAGTGCTGTGCGGGCCCCACAGGAACCCCCACACGCCAGGGCCGCACCAGCAGTGCTGTGCGGGCCCCACAGGACACGGGCGGCGCCCCGACGCGCCCGCGCACGTGCGGTACAGGGGCGCGCAGGCAGAACGCCCCCTCCCCTGACGCGGGGGAGCGGCGGCCGGGGGCAAGGGGAAGCGGGGCCCCGCAGGTGCCCGAACAGGTGGTCCCTCCAGCCCGCCCCCCATCCCGCCTCCGTCGCTCACAGGTCGGGTCACCCTCCCCCCCGCAGTGGGGGAGGGCTCCAGGGTAACACACACAGGTGGCTCCTCCCTCCTCCTCGCGCGCGCACCCCCCCCCCCCCCGACATGGCGGCCCCCACCCCCCCCCCCTCGGTCGTCGTCGGCACACGCCCGGCCAGCGTGACGCCGGCCGACTGCTCCCTTGCGCCCTGCCCAGGGAGAGCGTGTCTGGCAATTTCTCCCGCCGGCACGTGCTGGGTGCCTTCAACAACAACAACAACAACAACAACATACCATACCATACCATACCATACCATACCATACCATACCATACCATACCATACCATACCATACCATACCATACCATACCATACCATACCATACCATACCACACCACACCATACCATGGGGACAGAGGACGGAAAGTAGGAGGCAGGGGACGAAGATCACTTCTGTAGAGGGCCCAATGCTGGGCTGGCCACGTGGGTGGGTTCCCATCGGCATACCTTGAACTTCCCCTTCAACACGGTGGATACAACCCGCGATGCGTCTTCAGCATCCGGGAGACCTGCCGAACGCAAAAGGCACAGATATTCATCTTGAAGAACAATCCCCTGTCAACAGGAGGGGGGGCATGTCTGAGGGCACAAAAATGGTGCACCAACTTGGGCATGGCTTGACTATTGTGCGTTAATATTGCCTGCAGAGAAGGGGGCATTGAACAGTGCAGCCCTTGCACAGGTGGGGGCCAGTCGTCACTTGGTGCAGACTGAAAATGCGCTGCAGCAGAAGAGAAGGATAAGCATCCTTTGCAACGAGGTGTGAGATTCACTGCGTACGTTTGGGCAGCCACTACCATGCAACGGGCGAAAACCACATGCAGTGGGGCCAATGTTGCTTGACAATTTGCGTGGAGTCGGAGTGAAAAGTCGTTCTTTAATGACGCCACCGCTCGCAACCCAGCGGGTTCTGAGTGCGCTCCGAGCTCCCATTGACTTTGTCTGTTTTTTCCAGGCTGCAATTCGATTGCCTTTGGGAAGGCAACTCAAAGAGAGGCTGAAAGTCAGCCAATGAGTCAGTCGCCAGGCAAGCAACCAGTCAGGCAGGGCAAGCAGGCAGGCAGACAGGCAGGCAGAAACATACAGATAGGCTTTTTTCAGTGGGGAGGCCACAGCCACAAAATAAGGGGAACCAAATGTCCGGAGGAATGGTAGGTGGTCAGATGGCAGAACACTCGTATCACGATTGACCAACCGCCGGTTTGAATCCCAGCCACTCAATGCCACCGCTCGCTGGCCGGTCGCTGGCCGGTTCAAATCCTGCTAAGCACAAAATTTTGACACCCCCCCCCCCAAAGTGTCACCCTCAGGGTCCCGCCTCGTCAGAGGTGACCAGGGCGCAGCAGGCTCACTGAGAGCTCCGCTCCCTAGAGTGCTCCTGGGGCAGGGAAGTGCTCAGCACGCCCCAGGACCTTCCTTCTACTGGGACGCTCCCAGCCGGTCTGGCACTCTGTGCAACGCTGCCTGTGGCCCTCTGGGTCAATCAAGGAGCACCTCAGACCACACGCCCCATGCACCCCTCTGGGGTTCAGTCGTGGGCGGGAGGAAGCTGCAGGTCACCCGACCCACAGACTCCCTCAACAGCCTCGTGGTAGGGCACCCATGCCCCGCTGCTGGGGCCCGGAGCACCGGGCACACACAACCCCCCACACGCGCCAACCACGGCCCGCAGGAGAACGACAAAAGGTGTGCCCCTGCCATGAAAGCCCCCTCCCCCCCCCGCAAGGACCCCCCACGGCACGCGCGCCTACACATACACGGCGGTATCTCCCTCTCGTCAGCGCCTTGACGAGGTACGGGGATCGTCAGCAGTCTGGGCGGCTGTGAGACCAGACAACCAGGGGGGGTACCCAGTCGAGCCAGTGAGGTACGGGCACACTGGCCGTGGGTCACCACCTTTGGCGCAAGACGAGATCCAAACCAAACCAAACCCCCAAAGTGTTATCCAGTTTTCGGGGGAAAGAGGCCGCAAAATCAAAAAATGCATTGGGGGATTGTTTTGTCCAGCAAAATAATGATTTTACAAGGGGTTGGAGATCCAATCTCATGCCCTGGGACATGCCACGCGAACGACCCCAAAAAAGGGGGGTGTATGGCGCCCGCGCCTGCGCTTGATCTGACAAGCTCTCTTCCAGGCGATTTTGATGACAATCCATCAGTCTCTGCTGAAACCTAGGGGCCGGTCTCAGGTGTGACGCTAATGGTGCGCTGCTTCCCCCGGATGTTGCTAGATAGTGCCACATATTATTATAATATCATTATATATTATTATTATATTTTGTGCCGACAATGAGGAGTACACTTTTTGTCTTGCCCCTTTTGTGCATGCTCTAAAATGCCCAGGATTTGAAGGATAATTCAAAAATGAAAGAAAACCATGCAAAGTGATTTTGACACCACCTTTGGTCTCTGCCCCCTGCTCATAAGAGCTCAATGCTGTTTCTCCTCCTCGCTCTAAAGACTGTGATATATGGTAGGGGTTCCTATGTACCCTTGCTGGGCGTCCGTTTGGGCCATTCTCAGGGGTGGAAACCACAAAATATATGGGATTTGCAAATGGACTTTTTGTACTCGCAATCATTGTTGAGCCATCTGTAAAAGGTGTTCAGCCAGGGTTTTAGTCTTAGCAGAGATGCAGGCAGCACCATCCATCTTTTCGCTACATGTAGCCCGATACGACTGGGGCTAGGCGTCTCATCCCTGCTTTTGGGACCCCGATACAACATGGGTCATTTAGCCTCCAATCCATACTTCGTTTGGTTGTGGCGCGGATAAGCTTCAGGAAGAGCATGCGTGCCACCACCTCTCCTCCCCCCCCTCCTCCGAGGGGGAACCTTTCAAGGATCCCTAAACAAAGATTTTTTGGGGAACTTGAATCTTACCCTCAAGAGTCCAATCAAGTGAGTGCGTCTTCCACAACCAAAATCGAACCGTCTGGATAGTTTTCCCGGCATCCGGCAGCAATTTCTTGGGATTCTCTTCACGTGCTAAATATACCCATTGGGACTTTCAAGCAAGTTCTTCCCACCAGTCAAGTCTAACCATGAGGCATTCCATTATATTGTATGTATATCACTACACCATCCTCCCCCAATTAAATTCTGTACAAGCTGACAACAAGCAACAAGCAATGAAGAATAATTTACCTGTCCATTTCATCAAGTATCATGGCATGGTGGCTTGTCACCGGGGGAGGTCTCGGGGTTTAGACCTACACACCCTCCTCCGATCCCAAGATGGAGCCAAAACCCAACAGTGCTGGGGTGATGGTCGCAAGTTGGATGTCTACCCTCCAAATGTGGCCTTGTTCTGTCCGTTTTTGAACAATGTTCCACTTTCTAACTCCGCCATGTACCTACACAGGGCGCGCTAACGTTCCCCCTTGATGTGAGGGTTCCGTGGTGTCCTGTTGGCGGACTAGCTCCTGTAAAAGAGCAATGCTGGGGTACAAGCATGCTATGACGTGAATTTTTCGGCAAACGGGATGGGTATCCATGGTCGGTATCGATCGATTGAATGTCCCCGCCATAGACACCTGCCCGTGTTCACCTCCAAGTGCTCCCCAGGGCGCTTGAGTGATGTGCTTCAATATATTTTGGAAAGGAACTCGGAACTGCAACTGGTTGTCATGCGGCCCACCTAGGGAGGACCTGGAGCATTTGCTTGAGTACACCGCCACAGCCGTTGACTCCAAGGGCCGCCAAGAGACGGTGTATTTGGAGGCTCTACATGACAGTTCTTCTTGTCACTTGTGTCGATTGTGCCTCTACCGCCACAACCACAACTGACAGCAGTTCCCCGAGGCAAGGCGGGGGAGGCTGGCTTGAGGGGACAGCCACCTCCCCACGTCCTGTTTGCCAACCAAGAAGGGGACACAATGTGCAATGTCCAAGAACGTATGGACCAATCATGTATCCACAGGCACCTTCTCGCTGGAACCTGGGATGCGAATGGAATTAAGCCCCCCCTCCTGCATAGTCTCACGCGCATGAGGCGTGATATTATTTTCATGCGTGGTATTACTTCGATGCATGATATTATTTCATGCGTATTATCCTTTCGAACGTGATATGCCTTCGTACATGATGCTACATTCCGCCTTACATCAATCAAGTCCCGGCATTTCAGGGAAAGGGATCGGCGCGGTGGCAAAGACCTCCCGACCAGGGCCTGGGGCAGTCCGCTGCACTGAGGCAATGGTGGAGGGAGCGGATGGTGGGGCAGTATCACGCGAACGGTTATTGCAAACATGGGGGAATGGGGGGGGGGGGGGGGGGGAGGGCCACTTGGCCATGTGCCTGGGGTAGCCCTGCAGTGAGATGGTGAGGGATGCGAGCGGTTGCACACGGAAAGAGGGCACGCCTTGGCTTACGACCCCCGGGGGAGGGAGGGGGGGGATCGGGCATGTGGGGCCCTGGCCAGCGGCGGCCGACCAACCAACCCACCCGCATCAGAATCCGAAAAACTTCCACAGGGGCAAAACGAAATTCACTGAAGAGGCCCGACATCAAGGGGTGCCGTAATGAGAAAAAAAAAACTCGGAGTGTCCAATACGCCCTACGATGGCGGCCGGTGGGTAACCGATGGCGGTTGGTGGGTAGCCGATGGCGGTTGGTGGGTAACCGATGGCGGTTGGTGTGTAACCAATGGCGGTTGGTGGGTAACTGATGGCGGTTGGTGGGTAACCGATGGCGGTTGGTGGGTAACCGATGGCGGTTGGTGTGTAACCGATGGCGGTTGGTGGGTAACCGATGGCGGTTGGTGGGTAGCCACCAAACATCAGAGAGTGGATGCCATAGTAAAAAAAAAGGGGGTGAGCGTCCTTATGGCACCCCCTGCCCGACATCGGAGACCGCTTTTGGGCACACAAACGTGTGTTTTTTTGTCGTCTGACCCACCAGAGGCGGGGAGGAAGGGGGGTTGCTGCTGAGCAATGGCCTGAAGGGGAGGCCTCAGGCAGCCCAGGCCATCCGGCCGGTGGTAAGGGCGTGAGGCATGACACGTGGCAGTTGTTGTGGGCCGTGTCCGGTGTCGGCCCATGTGTGAGGCAAGCGACGGACCTTTTGTGTCAAATAACACAAGGGGGAGCACTGATTTGAAGTCCAGCTCCGCGCAGCACGCGTACTTGATGGTCTTGGAGGTGTCGCCCAGACCCACTTCGCAGAGGTTGTCGTTGCTGAAATCAGGCGGAAATGAGCGGTTGCACTTGGCGCCTCGTGCCCTTGCCCAGGCACCTGCACCAGCCCTCGCCCAGACCAACGCTCCCTCCCTACAAAATTGCATTACAAAATGGGGATGCATCAGAAGGGAAGGGGCCACAGCCGCGAGGAGCGGTTACTGTCGGTTAGAAAGGCCACGGAGGCTTGCAGTTGCGGTTGGCAGGAGAGCAGCTGGGCCGTAGGCTGCGGGCCCTGGATCTGGACGGGGCGGGGCCTCCGCCCGTTCCGATGCTTCCGTATGCGTGAGGCATCCATTTTGCAATCGTGGATCCGTGGGTGCAAAGTGCGTGCGTGAGGCGTGCATATTGACATTGACGCCCAGCACACGCACAGGCACCTGACATGTGCTCACTTGCACACGCACGCACGCACGCACGCACACACGCGCGCGCGCGCCGACCCACCCACACAACCCCGTCATTTCATGGTCCTGACCGAGGGCACTGAGGCCCTATGCAAAGCAGTCAGTGGAGTCGCAGGCAGTGGCAGCCACCACAGGCTCCACAGCGCGCCACGGTGTCAAAGACACATGGGCAGTGGTGCTCAAGTCCGAGACATGATGCACAGGGTCGGGGCCGAGCCACCCGACCGCGGGACCAGGTCTGCGGGTCTTGGGACTGGTGGGGCTTATCAGAGGACATCGCATTCCCTGCAGCTCCAGAAACGCAATGGGGAGGAGGGGGGGAGTCAAGGGGTACTGCACATCCCATACCCCAAGCGTGGCACCTACTTTGGGGGGGTGGGGGGGGGGGGTTGCGATCAGGGAGGGTCCAATCGGATTGCGAAACATTGCAGAGAAAAATGCGAAAAAAACGGCAAAAAATTGCGAAGAATTGTGGGAAAATTGCGAAACAAAATTGCAGTGCCGCAACCAAACCCCCCGAACCCTCAAAGAGCAACACTTCTGCAGAGGTGGCTCGGAATGTTTCCGTGTATCTTCAAACAAAACATTGCGGAAAATCGCGGGAAATTCCGAAAAATTGTGAACCGCAACCCCCCCCCCCCCCCACCTCTTTGACATCGGGCCTGACCCGGACGGCTGCTCCTGCCACTGACCCACGACATGGCCTCGCAGACGACGGTCTGGGGGCGGCCCCCAAAACTCCGCCCCTGCCCCTTGGGCCCATGCCACAGAGTGCACCTGTCGGTAACGGTCTGGTAGATGGAGTTGATGAGGCTCGACTTGCCGTTTCCCAATCGGCCGAAGAATGCACAATTCACTTGCCTGCGGGGAAAACGGCAGCGGGCATCGGGGGGTGGGGGGGGGCTGCGGGGAAAAGGGCAGCGGGCATCGGGGGGGGGGGGGGGGGGCTGCAGGGAAAAGGGCAGCGGGCATCGGGGGGGGGGGGGGCTGCAGGGAAAAGGGCAGCGGGCATCGGGGGGGGGGGGGGGGCTGCAGGGAAAAGGGCAGCGGGCATCGGGGGAGGGGGGGGCTGCAGGGAAAAGGGCAGCGGGCATCGGTGGGGGGGGGGGGGGGGTTACCGAATTAAAAAAACAGACAAATGCAAACCAGAGGTAATGCACTCCACAGTCCGGCATAAGTGCATCTTTATTCTCTATGCCAAACCTGGTTAAACCTTAAGACACACGCTGTGTCTGAAACAGAAAACAGAACATCATGTCTGACTACATTAGTCAGACAATCACAGTCAGTAGCTGTCAGTCACACATCAGCAATCAGTGTCAGATAAAGACACCATGCATTACCGGCATGGCCGAAAAGAGCGACCCGCCGCTTGCAGGCATGGGGGGGGGGGAGCGACCCCTCCGGTTTGGACAAGGACTACCCCCCCCCCCCCGTGTGACATTCCGTCGGGTTGCTGTTTCTCTACGGGGCCCTGGACAGTCACCCGTTCTTCCCTTCGCATGCTGCGTTGGGTCGCTGCGTTTTGTCGGCCGCTGCGGCCGGTGCTCTTGCTGGCGTCATTTCTGCGTTCGCGGAGCCCAGTAGTTGGTGTACCCCCCCCCCCCCCAGTGACTGTTGGCCGCAGCCCCCCCCTCCCCGGGGGGTTGGGTTGGGGTGGGTTGGACTCTCCCGACTTGAAAAGGGCAGACCCGAGGAATCGAAGAAAAGAAAGGGGGTCTTCTGGGAGCGGCGCAATCATTGGAATAGTCAGAGCACGCACGCCACCTTCAAGAGGACGTCCACTGTGCGTTCCGCATAGCTCACAGATGCATTGGTCGTCAGCAAGTTGTCACTGCACGCAGTCACCGGCACCAGGCAGGCTCGCCGACGCTCGGTGCCTCGCTCTCGATGGGCGAGGCCGGTGCCCGCGCAACACACAGGCTTTCATCCTGACCGGGCCGGGCCAGGACCCCCCGAAGGGGCATCAGGGGTGCCCCTGGCGCGGACCACAGTGGAGCTGCTGGGCACCACAAGGGACAGCCCCCCCCCCCCCCCCCCCGGGGGGGGGGGTGGGGGGGATGAAGCAACGGATACAGATCTCGCATATACCCCCGTGTCACAGGCATATGGTCATCGCCACAACTCCCTCGGTGCATTGTTTTGCCTTGGTGTACCGCAGGGTAAACCAGGCCGAGCCCCCGGGGGGGGGGGGGGGGGGGCGATTGAGGGGGGGGTCCAGGAGGGGCAATTTGGGGGGGGGACTGGGGGGGGGGGGGGCAGCGGGCAAGACGTGCTGCGGGAGATGGTTCATCTCCCTGCGTGCACCCATGTGGCGTCAGCCAAGACCTCCCTCAAATCCTCAACAGCCCTGCCCCCCTCCACAAGAGATAGTCCCCACAGCCCTCAACATCCGCAGAGGCAAAGGATGCGATAACAGTTCATAGTGGCAGAGCAGGAGCTGGAGTGCCAAGGCATCAGAATCCCCGGCCGAGAACCATGAGGACAGCACCAGGCTGCGGCGTGCAGTGACATCCAGCGCTGTACAGCCATCGGCGCATCCCTCCGTGTCCATGCCAACCTCTCCGTTCAGCCATCTCTCCTTCCCATGGCGGAGGGTGGAGGGGGGGTCGCAACCGGTCTGGAGGCGACCACCCCCAAACTATCGGTCGGAAACCGGGGGAGGGGCATGGGGCCGGAGGTCCCCTCAGCGCGGAGGAATCAAAAACGCTAACCCCCACCCCCGCCGTCCCCTTTACAACCTTTACAACCACACTGAAAATCAGGCAAACGACGGTCACCCGGGGCCCCGTGCTAATGACGCATTGGCCGTCACCCCAGGAATCTCACCCTCATCAAACGTTGTTCTATGCTGTTCTGTCCTGTGCTTAGACCATCCCGTGCGTGTGCGCGACGTGCGGTTCCAAAAGAATGCAGTGGCAACATTGACCAGGGCTGACATTCACTTCAAAACGAACAGCATTGGGTTGCAGTGACAAGGAGAATGTTGGTATGAGCAGGAGGAACTACCACAAGCATGATCCAGCCCCCCTTTCCCTCTACAACTAAGCGGAGCACAACCGCGTTACGTTCTGACCACAAAAACGACGGTCAGAGAAAAACAAGGAAAACAACGGTCAGACGGGGTCCCCTGCCTGGACAGGCAGGTGCTTGCGCAAGGGGTGGGGTGGTACGCAGCCCATGCCACGGGGAAATGGGTGAAAAGAAAGTTGGATGTTTTCGTTTCAAACTTAAATTCTTCAACAAATTCTGAGAACGTTGAGTACAAACAGGTGTGGCAAAACCACAAAAACACCCCTGCAACCCACGAAAACAAAATCCTTCCGGCGCCGTTGGCGCCATCACACTGCCCTCTCTCAAAGCCTCGGGGTGTAGGGGGCCCTTCCAAGCCGACGACCCCCCCCCCCCAGAAATCTCACCCCCGTAGCGCGCAACGGTCCCCCATGGGGGGGGGGGCGGTCGCCAAGTGACAGTCTCTGCGGGGGGGGGGGGGGGGCAATTTGAAGTGATGAGAAAGCAATGCAAGGCCGTGTGTGACAGATGGGCAACACAAACCACCGCAATAGATATTGCCGAGCAAAACAGTGAAGTGACGGTCTCCCGGGGGAAGGGGGGTTCGACGGGGGGGAAGGATATTGAGGGGAATCTCACATCTTGGAAATTGCCCCCCTGTGTGCCCTGTAGGCTCCGGGTGCAGTAAAATGCCCACGTCAAGCAAGACGAGAGCTTGGCGTTGGGGCTGTGAGCGATCAGAGCCCTGAGCCTGTGCTTGTCTTTGAAAAATGAGCACCACAATGCTCATGCGTCGTCCTCAACAACCTCAACAACAGACCTGAACCTCAACAACCCTCGGCAAAATCTCACCTGACCCTCAAAACCCCACAACTTTCAAGGCCCGATGCAGGCAATGCCTAAACACGAAGGAGGAATGTTTACCAGGCGCATGCCCGGCGCGCTACCTTTGTATTAAGTATCCTCTCTCTAGCCCCAAATGTATCCTCACCGAGGGAAGTCCCCCAAGTAGACCGCACTAGACCGCAAAACTTCCCTGCAAGGCACCTTGCATCAGCCGAGATATGAGAATTCAGCAACACAAACTGTCACTCCCACCACTTCCAACCACCACCCTTGCCATCGTCATCAACTGGGTGCAAGAGATGGGCCAGATTCTTAGATACGGCGAGAAGGCACTCCAGATTGTTTGGTGAGGGGGCGGGGGGGCAAAAACAGGCACGGGTGGGGAATGGTAAAAAAAAAGATGCCCGGCGCATGCCCGGCGCACTAATACTCCCCCAAAAAGGCAAAGCAGGGCAGGGCACCCAGATGACCGACCACTTCATACCTCGTTTGTCCATGAGGATAATTACTGAGCACCTTCTGCAGCATCGATTGGGGGCTCTGCGGTGGAGCGTTGTTGTACGCGTCATGCACCTGAGGAATGCCAAAGCCTCTTTGCACGGGCACAAGCGTGCACCAAAACAAAACACCCCCCAAACAATACACCGAAACACTATCCCCAAGGCAGAGCCATCACGCGCACTTGTCCCCAATCCAGGACCACTGTTGCTGCAAGGCCATGGAAGGAATGCGTGTTAAGGGGCGTAGCCCTTGGGCTGCTGGATGTCCCCCCCCCCCCCCCACCCCATCCCCTCGTGCCATCATCCCGTGCGATCCCCCCGTGCTCCCGGGTGAAAAAGAGCACCCTTCTCGCCGACAGAACACAAGGCTCCCCCCAGGCCTTTGCTTAGTGATACTGGGGGGTCGGGAGTTAAGCCCCCCCCCCCCCCCCAGATCTCTGTCGGCCCAAATTTCAGCCACCACAAAGCGAGGGTGCAGGCCGTGGGCTGGTTCCCCTTGGGGACCAGGAAACAGGGGAGCAGACCTTTTGCTGCCCCCACCCCCCCCCAACAGAAATGGGGCCGGACCGAAAGCAGGCCCAGCAGCCCCCCCCCCAGCATGCCTTTGCACCCTCACTGCAGGCCGTCACATGGTGATCGAGGTCCCTCAGGGAGCGGACGCCGAGCGACGAGTATGATGGGATCTGGGACCCGCATGGTAACCCAGCAGGTGGTCCTCCTCTCCCACACAAGTGAACAGGTAGACCCATCCACCACCCTACCCCCCCCCCCAGCCTGCGCCCCCGACGGGAGGGGTGCACGGAGTCGGCGCCCTCAGGGCCTAAAGAGTGGAGGCTGTGAAGGGCTCACCGCTTGACCGCTGTGGGTATCCCTTGAGCGGCCTGCCCAGGGAACCTCCAGGTGTGCACGTGCCCCTCCAACTTCATCACAGACGCCTAGGCCAGCACAGCCCCGTGCACTCTAGTGCAGTTGTGGGCGACCCCTGGAGGCCAGACAGCCACCAGCCGACCCCTGCCCCCCCCCCCCCCCCCCTTCCTCAAAGGAGAGGCCATTCGGGTGTGGTGCCCTGTGGGCCCCCTCGTCTACGCGGGCTGTAGCGCCGCAGCCAGTGCAGCCAGCACTGGCGGCACCCAGGGCAGGGAAGCACACTCTGCGCCCTGGTGCCCCTCCACCTGCCCGGGGTACGCCCTCGGCCGTGGGAGGCGGACCCAGCCCGCAAGGCAGCACCACCTGTGCCTAAGGCAGTCAAGGAGTGCGGGTCTGACCCCAGTCGTGCCACGTACCACCGCCTTCCCGTGCCAATAGGCAGTCGTGGAGTGGTTGGGTAGTATGTCCTTGTGACGTGGAGGTTGCGAGCCCAGGCCCACATCTCCCCCGGCGGGCTCAGAGTCAGGCTCTCCAGCCTCCCTGCCGGGGCCTGGAGCACCAGGCACACACTTCCCCGTGCCATGTGCGCCACGGCCGAACAACAATGGAGCAAGCATATGTGCCACAGCCCCCCCCCCCCAGACACACAAGGGCACATACACACAGGCACGGCGGCATCTCCCGCCCGCGAGCGCCACCGCGGGGTCTGGGGGCGGTCAACAGTCCGGCAGGCCTTGTGACCGGACACCCGGGTACGGCCGCCCAGTCGGGTCCGGCAGGGAAGGCGGCGCGGACCGTGGGTAGGCGACCAGGCGAGGCCTTGACCCAACCCAACCCAACCCCAACCCCCCCCCCAGATTTGGCTGACCCACCCCCCCCCACGCACATCGGAAGAGTTTTCCTCCGGGAAAAAGATGACATTTATCAAAGGGGACCGAACTTGGGGATCTTTTAGGTACACAAACTTTGTTTTGGCCTCTGACCCCCCCCCCACCCCACCCCTGCAGAGTATCAACCAGCCACTAAGCAAAGGCCTGGCTCCCCCCTTTGCACTGCATCAGCTTTACTTTATGCGTGGCCGTGGCCGCCTGCTCGCGTTTCCTCGCCTCCCGGTGAGCCCGTGCTGCACACCATCGTGTGGTAGGGGATCCTGTGCACACCGCCCCCGAGTCAGTCCTGGCACCACTTGGCAACGCCTCTGCTGCGCCACAACCGGCGCGCTGACTGTGGAAGGCCTGCTCAGAGGTGGTCCCACGAGCCTCCAATTCTGCTTTGGTCTGCAAAGGATTCGGGGGGGAGGGGGGGGTTCACAGCAGCAGCAAAATCCTCCACCATCTGCACTAGTTATGCAAAGTAAATTACTGCCTTCAAGAAAGTATGGACGTGGGTTCTCATATTGGGGAAACCTGCATCCCATGCGGAACCTCCTCACCAATACAGCCATGAAGCAGCGGATACTCAGCGACCAAACGCCCCCGTGTCACAGGCGACCGGTCACAGCCCATCAATGTTCAGGACGAAGGGGGTGCTGGGGCGGGCCACACCCCCCTTTTGGGGGTCATTTGTGCAGCATACCCAAGGTATGGTATCGGATGTCCTACCTTGTTTAATCATCCTTTTTGGAGACAAAAGACCCCCCAATAAATTTTCGATTGCGACCCCCTTACCCACCCGTAGCTGGGTACCCCATTTTTGGAGGGAGTGGGGGGGGGGGAGGACAGGGCTTCTTTTGAGTAGGGGGGGGGGAGGGGGGGAGGGGGTTTTGGACCCAAAACTTGGTGTACCAAAAATGGCCTGACCAGATTTTCCCTATTGTAAATTTTGTTGTTTCCCACTATGGTCACTTAGGTCTGGGGAGGGGGGGAGGGGGTTTTGGGGGAGGGGTCCCCCCCCCCTTGGTTTTTTATTATTCTAAAGAAGCCCTGGGGGAGGAGGGGCTTAGAAGCAGTCATCATGTTGCCGCAAGGTCATGGAAATGCAGCCGCCCAGGGCGCACGCCGCGAGGGTACCACCCCGCCCCAAGCCCTCCACAAGCTGATGCGGTAACTCGGATGTGCACACCCTGTAGCTAGGGATGCATTAGAAGGGGAAGGGCCTCGGAGGCGCCCACAGAGGCGGTTGGACAGGCGGTTGGAGGAGGTTGCCAAAGCGGTTGGGGGCGGTTACTGTCAGTTACAAATGCCAAGCCGGCACTTGGCGTCAGGGAGACAGGGGCTGGGCGTAGGCTGGGCGCCCTGGTAAGGGAAGGGGGGGGGGTAACCCCCCCCCCTTCCACTGCATCCCTGCCTGTACCCCAGTTTCTTTGGCTCGGTTGCATATTTGCACGAGTTCGCCTCTTGGGGGCAAAGGGGAGCGGGAGTGTGCTGGGTGGTGTGTGTAAGGCCCACCGGGGGTCCACAGTGCACAACATCACCGCAGTCTTGGGTGTTTGTATCCGATCAAACGCGCCTGAAGGTGGAGCGATGTACCTGTGGTGCAGACCATGGTTGTGGTTGTGGTCGGTGGGCGGCCCGGCACAAGCAGAGTTCTCCCTCAGGGGGGGGGGGGGTCCTGGAACCCAAAAATCCAAAAATTTGTGAACCCAAAAAAGCCAAATCAACATTTCCTTTTGTGAAATTTCGTTTTTTGCCACAACGAAATCCGGGTCCGAGGGGGAGGGGGGTGCTAGACCCCCCACAGCCCCCCAACCCAGGAGACGCTGAGTTGTTAAGCGAAACTCTGGGCACAATGTTTGCGAGCGGAATCGAGACATTCACGAGGACAGCGGAGTGAACAGTGGAGCGGGCGACGCTAGGCAGTCTGCGTTGGAAGGGCCGCTGACCCACATTGAGAATGGGACCGAAACCGCCGGGAAATGAATGGCCGCCTGTTGCAGATCGGGCAGCAGCACGGGGGCAACCGGGCTTGCAATTGAGGGGGGCGGGGGGTCGATAGAGCCCCCTGGCTAGACCCCCCTCCCCCAAAAAGGGCTCAATTGACGGGACCCCCAAAATCCTACCGAGACTGACCCCCGCGCCTCGGAGGCGACCCAGACCCAAAAATCAGAAGAGAAAGAAAATGGGATTTTTGGGATCAGGGCGTCGAGGGGGTTCAGAAAAGTCATCATTTGCCATACATTTGGTGGAAAAAAAATTGACCATTTTTTAATGATCAAAAAAAATTTCAGCGCCTTCGGCGCCAGAGTTAATAATAACTGACTGATGATGCCTCTCAATTGAGCCCTTTTCCCAAACCCTCCAGATTTTGGAGGCTCTATTGACCCCCCCTTCCCTCACCTGCAAGCCCGACATGCCTGGGGTCGGCCACACTATGCGTCGCCACGTTCCTCTTGGTCGGTTGATTGTGGTGTGTCATGGGCGTTGTTGCGGTTCGCTCCGGAAGGCACGCTGTTCACAAAAAGCGTCCATTGCCTGCTGAAGGCGTGCGGCTCACTTGGGGTCCGACAATGCGACAATGAACGCTCCCATCACTCATCCCCCCCCTCCCGTATCCAGCGAACAATGAAGTCCCCAAACAATCCGATCCGAACACCAAGTGCGCGGTGGACAGGCTGTTTGGTGCGCGTGGCCGGGTGCAGGTAGAGAATCAGTCATGGTGGGCAGTCGAGGTCCTACAGCTGAGGGTTGCCAGTACCTTGCGTCCTGTTGTACAATTTGTACAAGCATCATTGCAAGACACATCACAACAGCACCTCATTTCCCCAAACATCCAGCCTAACTCATGTACTCTGAAACTCGGTATGTAATCCATTTGGGTACCAAAGTAAAATAAGTAAATGAAATAATAAATGAAATAAATAATGAAAAATTAATACGGTCCGAACAGCAAGTGTTCGTGGGACAAGCCGTTCGCTGGACACGGGGGGGGGGGGGGGGAGGGATACTTCCCAGTTCAGCGAGCTGTGCCGTACATGCTTTCCCGATGAGCGACCGATCTTTTATGTTTCAGAGGCCTGAATCAGTACAGGACCTGTGCGGGGGTGGCCGCAAGCAGGTCACAAAGCGCTCCACACATGCACGTCCTGGTATGCATATGCAGCCATGTTTGGCAGTTCATTGGGCATTATGAAATACACTCTTCAGTTCCACCTCACCGAGATATCCACCTTTGGCCTGTTTTGTCAACACTGGTGCGTTTGCATGGTACAGTGCGGGGGTGGCGGGGGGGATACCTTTTTTTTCCCCCTCAGGCTCAACAAGTTCAATGAGTATAATGTGAGCTCTCAGGCAACAGCCTGGGTCAAGAAGTAGGGCATATAGTACAAACGAGGGTTCCACATTTATCATGTATTCCAGCTTTACCTGGGGAACTGTCTCTGTTCATTACCTGCGGGGGTGCCGGGGGGGATACCTGAAAAAGACCGTGGCCGCTGGGGGTGGGCTCTCTTGCCGATGGGTACACAAAGCTGTCCGCCGGCACACCCTCCACAAAGTCCACGTTAAAGGGCTCGCACTCGTACGTCTCGTAGCTGAGGCGGCGCACATTGCGTGCGCCCCCGCTGAGGGGCTGGGACCATATCTCGTCCTCCGTCAGCATCTTCACATGAGCCGTTGCAGGACGCATAGTGACAGCTCAGAGCATCGATAGTCAGGCAGGGAGGCGTGTCCACATGAACAGCAGCTGAAGACAGGGAAAGCGAAGCTTGCAAACCTGTCGCCAGGGGGGCCCTCTCAGGAAGTGTCTGCAGCGAGCGTGCGACCTGCTGGCACTGTGAGGGCACCGCGCGCGCCCTGCGGACTTCTGCACCAAAAGGGGCCTAACGGCCTCCGCTCACATGGCCCCTGTTGTCGAACCTTTTGCCCCAAAAATTGCAATCTCAATCAGGGCGTGGATTGCACAAGGTGCCGCCTACTTGCAACCCTCAAGAAGTGGAATAGTGCACTGTGGACCGGCGATGTGCTACAGTGACACCTCCTTCTTATCCCATGTGCTGACCTTTTGTCCAAGATAACTTACAAAACAAATTGCCTTTGCAATTCTTCAATTTTTTTTGGGGGGGGGGCTGACGAGTTTCATGTTTTGAAGCAGGTCCACCGTGATCTTGCTTCGAATACATTTGAAGAGAAGGAAAAGGGAATGGTGCGGAGGATGAAGGGAGGGGATCACACTTACCACACCGTCCTGAGAGGTTGGAGAATGGCATGACATTTTGTGCTGGTGTCTCGCTTTCCCCCTGTCGATGAAGTGTACTTGGCTCCAGTTCTGTCCCTGTCCTTGCATTTGGCTAGAAAGCAAGTCAGCTAGGCTTGAGTAGAGGCATGCAAAGGCACATATGCAGGTTATTGGTATTGGAGCTTACATTCAAAGAGCAACACATGAACATATCCTGAACGGGTCATCATGCTGCACAAACAAAGCCAACAACCCAAACAAACCGCCAATGTGCTCTAGCAGACAGTCTACATCCAGGCCAGTACGGAAAAAACGGGTCTCAGGGCGGAGCTTTGCGCTGTGCGTGCGCTGCAGGCCTGCCCCCTCAGTTGGTGACACTAATATTGGTACCAAAACGTCTCCCATGCCCCACGAAAAAGAGCTGCAGAGGAGTAGGAAAAGGCGGTGCCATAGAACCGCCTTTTGTGTGTGTAAGTGTCGTGAATACCTGCCCCTTGGTCCCAGCTACACCTTGTCCAGGCTATTGGGAGCTATTTGCATCCGATAAAAGCTGTGCCATGCGCAGACAGCATCAGGTGCTCTGCCGGGTACTACTTACAGAGGAGAACAGGTGAAAGGGGTAGAACTGGGGGGGGAAAGGTGAAACATAGCAGGTGCACAGTGCGCGACACCCCCTCCCCCGCGCTTCAATCTCACTTTACCAGTTCAGGTGGGGATGCTGTAGACCCTGCCAGACCTACACGCCCAAGTCCTTCCTCCTTTTTCCGGTGATGCAAACATTAGTAGACTTCTGTGAACACCGAGCAATGACATGCTCACAGCCACATCGCGCATGTTGGCGGCCGCAAAGCCAACCTGCAGCCACGTCAGACATGCTGGCGGCCGCCAAGGCCGCAATTGTATTCCAGATGCATTCGTCCCAGACTGACGCTTTCAGGCCTTTCCAGGGGGCAGCTGTGGGGGGGAGCTGGGAGACACACGCAGTGGCCTCCAGGCATGGACGATCCAGGGCTATGGCCACCAAGAGGTTCTTCAACACCAGCAGCGGATAGCAGCCCACCACATCACCTCGTGCGTACGCAGTGTATGACCAGTTTGCGGTCCACTCTGGTCGACTTCGGGGGCTCCTCTAGGGGAGGGTAAACCCGGGGTTACAGTCGGGAAAGTTCATACAAAAGTAGCGTGTGGGGGCGCGCACTGGGCAAACCCCCCCCCCCCTACAGGACTGCTCAGATTCTTACTCAGTCCAAAACTTCAGATACTGAGGTAAAACAAACTGTATTTCCCACTAAAAATGCCAGTTTGCTGTCTAGATTTGCTGTTTTGGCCCCGTGGACGTAGCTCCCCGGGTGGGGGGGGTTTTTCAGGGTGGTCACGGGAATGCTGCCTTACTGGTGGGTGCGGTGCGCGCCCTGTGCCCGCGCTGTGCAGCAACACCCCCTGAGTGACACGCGGAGGTCCTCAGGTGGGTAATCCACGCCAGTCAACTCCACTTTATAGCACCATCTGCATCCAGGCCAAAGGTCACCATGGCTAATGATGTTTTGCCCACAGAAGAGCCTTGGTGGGCGATAGTGGACAGCGCAGGGTCTACCCCAGGGCCCCCATTTACCAACTGTGACTGTAGACTACGGCTGTCTCAACCCAATGCCATTGCTGTGTACATATTCACCCCTTCTCTTTCATTTCAGAGTGGCAAAGAGCCTAAGACGCCTTGGCATCCAAAGTTGAGGCAACTCAACATACACTGACCCCGCCCCCCCGCCCTCCTCCTCGCACGTGCGTCAAAAATGTCTCACCCACGCCACTCGCTAGTGCCTGGTTGAGCCCTGAGGAGCGCCAAGAGGCGCCGAGTCTGCAACGCCTCGCAAGGGGGCAGAGGGTGCTAGGTCCAATGCTGGGGTCTTGACCATACTTGGGGGCACACGAGTTCATGGATGCACAAGAATCATCTCAAAATCTCTGATTTTTCTTACCCCGCCCCCCCCATGTCCAGCCCCCCCCCAGGGTACACGGTTCCCCCCCACCCCGGGGGGAACCGTCACCAAGTGACGGTTCCCCCCCTGGGGGGGGGGGGGGGGAACCGTACACCACTCCCGACCAGCCAATTCTAGTATAACCCAACTAAAAATTTTCTTCGGCGCCTGCGATTTCCTATTGATTTCTTATTGTTCATGGGCCAAGTGACGGTTCCCCCCCCTGGGGGGGGGATGGACACGGGGGGGGGGGGATGGACACGGAGGGGGGATGGACATGGGGGGGGGGGGGGTAACTTCTCTGATGTTACCCTGAAATGTGACCACACGGTGCACGTTGCGCGTGCGATGTGCAGAAACTTCCCCAGGGACCCCGCGCTGTCCGCTATGCCCTCCCATGCCCTTCTGCGGGCCAAAAAGCATTGACTATGGTGACCTTTGACCTGGTGAGGGACACAAATGGTGATAAGGTGGACATGTATGGGCTCACAGTGGATTACCTGCAGCTATGGTCATGCACTACGTACGCACGGGGTGATGTGGTGGGCTGCCGTCCGCTCCTGCAGTGGTGGTGAGGAACCTCTTGGTGGCCTTAGCCCTGGATCGTCACATTATATTATTATTACCATGCGGTGGTCATACATTTCAGCATTGCTGACTGTTGCCACCATTCTTTGCCATGAAATGCCCCAGATGGTAACTGTTGTGTAGAGATGGATATTTTTTTTTGGGACGCTATGGACCGTTGTTGTTGTTGGACTCGCATGCACTGGTGCTCCATGCTCCTCAGTGAATGGTGTAGGGCTTCCCGCTGGAGGACCGAATCCCCGATGTTCCAGACCTTGGAGCTCGGGACAGGGCTAAATCAGGCTATTCCCAGCAGGGGGGGCGGTCAGCTGGCTGCATTCACAGCAACACTTTTCAGGGGGTGGCTGCAAGTCATGGCATTCGCATGCAGTGTGCGCGGTGCGGCATGCAGTGCGACATCAGCCCGGTGCGCACAGAAATTATGGTGCCACTGAGTTGGGCACTCAACGCAACGGTTGAATAATGCACATTGCGCATGGGTAAGTTACTCCTTAGGGGCATTATTTTGGAGGACTGGGCATACTGGATGCATGCACATGAACAAAAGTGTCACATTGCAAAGTGTTGTTACCATTGGCCTCAGCAGCTCACATGTCAATGAATTCAGAGCTGTTGGAGCCGGGCACAGGCGTGTTTTATCGAGGCACGACAAATGAGCAGCAACGCCCGGTAAGGGCCTGGCTGCGGAAGGTAGAAAGGGAGTACACCCGCTCGGGGCGGGCAACAAGGAAAGCATGGGAAGATAGCGTGATCGCGACAAACAACCTGCTGTGGGTGAGTGAGGGAAGTGCCCCGGGAGTTCAAGTGGCAACCTCGAGTAACGTCGAGTACAGTGGAGCGAGCAGGCTACACCAGCTCATCATGGTCTGAGCCCAAAAAAAGAGGAAGTGCAGCGGGAGTTCAAGTGAGCAACGTACAATATGCATGGGGAAGGGCACCAACCTCAATGTCTGATGCTTTTAGGCCTTTCTTCCACAGGGCGGCGGTTGGGAGGGCGAACCCGGACCGGACACTAACACACGCAACACACAAACACACAGACACACACACACACACACACAAGAGTGTCACCAGTGCCAAAGGAAACCACCTGCAACCGCCACCACCCCTGTCAGGGACTCCCATCCAGGGCAGATCCGGGACTCTTGGACACTTGGAGTGATTGTCTGAGCAAATCACAGGTCCTGCAGCGCAAACTAGGATCAGACACTGACAGGGGGCACGTGGAGGAGATTAAAGGTTGCGCTGCCGCAAAATACTCAAGCGTGCTTCCACGCCATAGATTTCTCTGAGACTGGGACCCGGGTAATGTGCCTGGCGCAGTGGGCAATGAACAGGCCCTGGCCTGCAGTGGGATCACATAGGGGCCTTGCGAACTCGTCAGCAATGCTTAAATTCATCACCATCGCATGGTGTTCTGGAGACCTGCATGTGCGGCCTGGTGCCGCAACCGTCGCTGCTAATGGGTCGCATGCGCGGTTGCGTCCGAACCGCATTCAGGACGCTGTCAGGCCACTGTGAGGCCGCAAATGGGTCGCGTGCGCGGTTGCAACATAATATGACATAACACAATATAATACGAATGTACCTTACCGCTCCCTTGTAAAAGCTACGCAAAAGTCCCAAATTAATACGGTTCCTACGCCTACTGTAGCTTGGACAAGGCCGCAGACGCCCAGGTTCAAAAAGAGAAGATTGCATGGTGAGGTGGCACAAGAAAGGGGGATATAGTGCAGAAATATCGCCACAATCAGAGCTATGTGGGTTCCATTGGGCCAACACTCACAACAAATGTGTCCATGACTCTATGTAACCGGCAAGTTCGTCACCAAACCCATGTGGCAGCACTACCTTTGGTACCGAATCAAATTAGGCCCCAAATTAATACGGTCCCTGTGCCCACTGTAGCTTGGACAAGAGCGTAGCTGTTACGGGGGGGAAGGAGGGCAATGTGCCTGGCGCAGTGGGCAATGAATGGGCCCTGGCCTGCAGTGGGCTCACACAGGGGCAATGCGAACCCGGACCGGACACTAACACACGCAACACACAGACACACACACACACACACACACACACACGTGTCACCAGTGCCAAAGGAAACCACCTGCAACCGCCACCACCCCTGTCAGGGACTCCCATCCAGGGCAGATCCGGGACTCTTGGACACTTGGAGTGATTGTCTGAGCAAATCACAGGTCCTGCAGCGCAAACTAGGATCAGACACTGACAGGGGGCACGTGGAGGAGATTAAAGGTTGCGCTGCCGCAAAATACTCAAGCGTGCTTCCACGCCATAGATTTCTCTGAGACTGGGACCCGGGTAATGTGCCTGGCGCAGTGGGCAATGAACAGGCCCTGGCCTGCAGTGGGATCACATAGGGGCCTTGCGAACTCGTCAGCAATGCTTAAATTCATCACCATCGCATGGTGTTCTGGAGACCTGCATGTGCGGCCTGGTGCCGCAACCGTCGCTGCTAATGGGTCGCATGCGCGGTTGCGTCCGAACCGCATTCAGGACGCTGTCAGGCCGCTGTCAGGCCACTGTGAGGCCGCAAATGGGTCGCGTGCGCGGTTGCAACATAATATGACATAACACAATATAATACGAATGTACCCCCCCCCCCCGTGCCCAAGAACCAGCAATGTTTGACCGCGGAACCAGGGGTTGGTTCTTGCGCACACTGTTCCCCCTAAATTTGACCGCGGAACCAGGGGTTGGTTCTTGCGCACAGCCGTGGGCAACCCCGTACCGCGGAAAAAAAAATTTTCCGGCGCGTTGCGCCGGGACATGCGTGCCCTCTCCTTTCCCACACTTAACCACGTTGACAAATGAACACCAAAGGAGTGAATCGCAGCTGACTGGGCTGTAGTGTGCCTTCCAACGTGCATGGGATGATGGGACGCGAGAGGTTGGCAATTAAAGCAGCTGGGTGCCTCACCAGACGCTCATTGCGTTTGTACTCAATCTGCACTGTCTCAGACTGGGCACCAGGACCCAACACAGTGGCTGGAACAAGAGAGCCATCAGATCGCCGATAGAAGACAGACTCACCGGCAGTGTACATGGGAACGTCTATGGTACAGAACAAGGAATGGAAGAGGTGGTGCAAAAGCAAACATGAGCCTGTGAGTGACTGATAGGGTCCCCCCTGATGGGGGGACCCATAGTAACACACATGAAATGATGTCCTGCACACCTGAATAGCTGTCCTACATCCACCAGAAACATGAAAAACCCACTACCCTGGTAAAAAAAGTGATGCGAGAATTTGACCGCGGAACCAGGGGTTGGTTCTTGCGCAAGGTGGTTCTTGGGCACGGGGGGGGGGGGGTACCTTACCGCTCCCTTGTAAAAGCTACGCAAAAGTCCCAAATTAATACGGTTCCTACGCCTACTGTAGCTTGGACAAGGCCGCAGACGCCCAGGTTCAAAAAGAGAAGATTGCATGGTGAGGTGGTACAAGAAAGGGGGATATAGTGCAGAAATATCCCCACAATCAGAGCTATGTGGGTTCCATTGGGCCAACACTCACAACAAATGTGTCCATGACTCTATGTAACCGGCAAGTTCGTCACCAAACCCATGTGGCAGCACTACCTTTGGTACCGAATCAAATTAGGCCCCAAATTAATACGGTCCCTGTGCCCACTGTAGCTTGGACAAGAGCGTAGCTGTTACGGGGGGGAAGGAGGGCAATGTGCCTGGCGCAGTGGGCAATGAATGGGCCCTGGCCTGCAGTGGGCTCACACAGGGGCAATGCGAACCCGGACCGGACACTAACACACGCAACACACAGACACACACACACACACACACACACACGTGTCACCAGTGCCAAAGGAAACCACCTGCAACCGCCACCACCCCTGTCAGGGACTCCCATCCAGGGCAGATCCGGGACTCTTGGACACTTGGAGTGATTGTCTGAGCAAATCACAGGTCCTGCAGCGCAAACTAGGATCAGACACTGACAGGGGGCACGTGGAGGAGATTAAAGGTTGCGCTGCCGCAAAATACTCAAGCGTGCTTCCACGCCATAGATTTCTCTGAGACTGGGACCCGGGTAATGTGCCTGGCGCAGTGGGCAATGAACAGGCCCTGGCCTGCAGTGGGATCACATAGGGGCCTTGCGAACTCGTCAGCAATGCTTAAATTCATCACCATCGCATGGTGTTCTGGAGACCTGCATGTGCGGCCTGGTGCCGCAACCGTCGCTGCTAATGGGTCGCATGCGCGGTTGCGTCCGAACCGCATTCAGGACGCTGTCAGGCCGCTGTCAGGCCACTGTGAGGCCGCAAATGGGTCGCGTGCGCGGTTGCAACATAATATGACATAACACAATATAATACGAATGTACCTTACCGCTCCCTTGTAAAAGCTACGCAAAAGTCCCAAATTAATACGGTTCCTACGCCTACTGTAGCTTGGACAAGGCCGCAGACGCCCAGGTTCAAAAAGAGAAGATTGCATGGTGAGGTGGTACAAGAAAGGGGGATATAGTGCAGAAATATCCCCACATTCAGAGCTGTGTGGGTTCCATTGGGCTAACAGTCACAACAAATGTGTCCATGACTCTATGTAACCGGCAAGTTCGTCACCAAACCCATGTCTTATGTGGCAGCACTACCTTTGGTACCGAATCAAATTAGGCCCCAAATTAATACGGTCCCTGTGCCCACTGTAGCTTGGACAAGGGCGTAGCTGTTACGGGGGGGGAGGGGGGCAATGTGCCTGGCGCAGTGGGCAATGAACGGGCCCTGGCCTGCAGTGGGCTCACACAGGGGCAATGCGAACCCGGACCGGACACTAACACACGCAACACACAGACACACACACACACACACACACGAGTGTCACCAGTGCCAAAGGGAAACCACCTGCAACCGCCACCACCCCCGTCAGGGACTCCCATCCAGTAATTGCCTGAGCAAATCACAGGTCCTGCAGCGCAAACTAGGATCAGACACTGACAGGGGGCACGTGGAGGAGATTAAAGGTTGCGCTGCCGCAAAATACTCAAGCGTGCTTCCACGCCATAGATTTCTCTGAGACTGGGACCCAGGTCCTACTGAGCCTTGCTTGGCCGCGGCCCAGCATTAGCTGAGACAGACGGCTGATGGATGGGGTTGCCGTACCAATGCCAAATACAACATGGCCATTGGCCGATGGCAGGATTGAGATTCAGGCATGGCTGGGGTAAGCGATGAAGGTACTGATGCCTCGCAATCAAAAACCTCACCGAACCGAAAAAACGAAGGGAAAAGCATGGGTGCAGATAAGAAGGCCCAGCGATGGATGCATTGGAACGGGAGGGGCCCCAGACTGGTGTGCGTGGGCATTCCCTTTTAATGTTATAATGTACGATAACGTATAACATAGACGGGGCCCTTCAGTGGGTTTGCAGCGCCGGGCGAAAATGGATTTTGGCCCGTGTTTGGACAAGCCCGTGGTAGGGGCTGCACATGTGGTGGGGGCGTGCCTGTTGCCCACGTCCCCGGACTGCTTTGTGCGCCCCCGCTCAGGAGCTTTGCTGCAAATGCAACGCGTACTGCCGCAGCAGCAGCTGGACCATATCCTTCATCCGCATCTCTTTGCCGATGTGGCAGTGGGCCCCGGCGCGGCGGTAGAGGGCCACGTCCTCCTCGGCATTGTTGCCCGACCGGATGCACACGAGCCCGCGGTACCCCGCCTCCAGCAACTCCCGGACGATGTCGCTGCCGAGCATCTCGTCGCCCGGGAAGTCCAGGTGCTGGTCCGTCACGAGGATGTCGCACTTCTTCTCAACGCACCGCTTGAACGCCGGGATGTCGCCTGCGCCCTGCCCGAAGATCTGCACAGCCGCGTTCGGGAGGTACTGCTCGAAGGCGTTCTCGAGGGTCCTGCGGGCCACAGCGCTGTCGTCGAGACACGTAATCGTCAGACGGCAGGTCTGGAGCAGACTGGCCTCCAGCTGGTCCGTGGACCCCGCCTCCGGCACTGGGTCCGCCGCGTCGACTGTTTTGCGGGCCTCAAAGAAAACGGTATCGTCCTCCTGCCACAGCTGTGCGGTGATGCCCGACACGTCCGCCACCATCCGCATGTGCTCCAGCCCCAACCCAGAGGACAAGGAGGCGCCGGACACACGGGGCTTGGCGGGGGCGGTGGGGCTGCAGCCGGACCGCCAGACGCTGAGTTTGGGTCTGGTGGCCTTCGCGCGGTTCCGTACCAGCACCCGGAGCACCACGTGCCGTGCAGGGTCAACGGTGATGGTGGTGCAGGGCGCAGCCCGCAAGCCCTGGTCTACAGAGACCTGCACGTGGACCTGAAGGAGGAAGGAAAGCGTTTTGTGGAGCATAGACCTTGGGCTTGGTGGCCGTTTTGGAAGCCAACGTGTGGGCAAAGTAGCTACATAACTCCTGTCGTCTTGGGGGTCCCCAATGTGGGGAGGAAACGAAAATTTGTGTTTCCCATAATTTAGTTGAAAAAAAGCTTTTTTTCCTACTCATTTTTGGAACTTAGTAGAAAACCCACGCGCCGAGGAAAAACTTAGTAACAAAATACTTTTTTTCCAAGGAGGGGCGATTGGGGTGGGGGGTGGTCCAGGAGTAGTTAATTGGGGGGGCTTGGGGGGGAGTACATGCCCCCAAGGCCAAGCGTTGGTTAATCACGGGCTCCCCTTATCTCCCCTTGCCCTCCCTCTAACCATACATTTGCAGCAAGTTGGTTCGGCCATGCCACCCATGTTGATTTGATTGAACAAGATCTTCCAAATTTTGTTCGTGGCTGCTTTTTGCCACATCACTGACCCCAACACTGACTCAGACCCTAGCTTGGGGTTAGAGCTAGGGTTAGGGTTGGGGCTAGGATTAGGGTTAGTGCTAGGGTTGGGGTTCGGGTTAGGGTTGGGGTCACCGAGCTGGTGGAACCAGTCTTGGTTTTATAACCCTCTTTAGTGTCTAGGGTGGACCTAATAGGTTTGGCAAGCAAGCAAGCAGCAAGTAGCAAGCAAGCAGCAAGCACGCGCGAAATGGGGAAAAATCAGAATTCCGTCGTGGTGCTTTGGATTCAGCCAAAATTTTGGTGGATGCTACCTATGGGTGTGAGAGACAACCACACAAAGTATGAGCCAGAAAATCAACGGTGGCGACCGGGAATGGGCGTCACAAGTGCCGGACCTCCATTTCAAAATCTGTCATTTAGGGCCAAAATCAGCCTTTTCTTTGCCCAAAAGCACCCTAGAACCTACTGAAAACGGCCAAATGAAGGGAAATAGTGGCTCTCTACACATGCAGCTAGACTTCCCTGTGCCGAAGGGCCCTCTAGGGCCCTCTAACTCCACAATTTGCGTTTTGGCAACACATTTGCCACACTTACCACCATTTGCCCCGAAGATAGCATCAAGGAAACACCCACTCACGAGCTACATATGAAGTTCCAGGCCCATAACAGCAAGCGGTCACTGGTACAATTGCAGAGGGAAGAAGTCCCCCTCACTCAGCAAATGGGTGTGGGGTGTTGAGCTAGATGCCACATTAACATGGATGACAAAAGAGGCCTGCCGCTGCGACGCGTTGTGTGCAGGGCGCGGGGCTATCCGGCTAAACTTTTTTCGTAGAGGCAGGGCCGGTGCGGCAACCTCAGGTGCGTCACTATGAGAGTCCTCACTGCCACACCCAGTTCCACAGCCACACCCACTCCCACTCCCGCTCCCACTCCCAAACCCATTGTCACTTCCACTCAAGAAGTCCCCTGTGTCAGACTAGGGATCCCTGCGGGCTCAAACAAAGCCTCCAAATCAACCACAATGCACTTATGCACCTTGGCTGAGCACATTGAGAAAATGCGCCATGCACTGCCATCCGCCTAGGGTACGTTCCCGGGCGGCACATCTTTGCAAGTGAGTTGGCCTGCAACGGATCAGGAGCAACCAACACCTGTTGGGTATCTTGTACAACGGACACCGGATTCTTTTTCTTTGCCCTTCCATGTGCCTTGGCCTTTGCCCTACGCTAATGACAGGGCACAAAGGAGCACACCGGATCATAAGAAAATGTGGGCCACCCCAATAGAGATTCCAACTGGAATGCCACCCACTCACGGTGACCACTGCGTTCGGACCCACGGCGTCCACAAATGCAGTAGACATCATGCGCCTCTACTTCACTGTCAAGCTGCACTAGTAGCCATCGGGTCTGCGGGTGGCAAAGGACCCTAACGATTTGCAGGGCCAACAGTGGGTGCGGAATGTGTTCAGCAATGGCATGCCACTCTATGACACACTCAAAACACACTTCCACCACTAACCCATGCCTGGCGACACCGAAGCTGCTTTGAAACAGTAATTCAAGCCGTAACCCCTCATGTCGCATAATGGCACAACACGGAATTGGTTTGTCCCCAGAAGTTGTTGCCTGGCACGTTCCCTCCGAAATCTTCAAGTCAATCGGGCATGCACGTTCCCTCCAAAACCTCCAAGTCAACCGGGCGTACTGCTAGGAACATCCCCGCCGAGTGGTGCGACCGATTTCCCTTCACCTTGGGCGGCACAGAAGCCTGCCTCCCAAAACTGGTCAGGGAAAATGCTCCCCATGTCGGAAGCAATGCTTCTGATGATTGCTTCCGATGAAGGAAGCAGGGCTTTTGGCGATTCCGACGATTGGTTGTGGTTAAACCTTGACCACTGCTTCAGCGAGGCTGTGTCCAATGGCATGGACTACCTAGGACCTGTGCTTCCCAAAGCCACACCCCAATCCCATGGGTTTTGACAAAATAGTCCTAAACCCACTCATCATACTACTTCAGGACCACCTCACCCCCCGCTACAAACACCCGCATTGGGTGGGGAAAAAAGCACATAAACACGGTCTCAAACATGCTTTACATAGGATATTTGACCATTTTGAATGGTCAGTATATCAAAAAAAAACCAGTTTCGGAAATTTCCATTCTTGGCGTAAAACTGACCATGCATGTTGTGCCCCAACCCCGCTTGGGAGCACCCCCTCCCCTCCAAACACCCAAATAGGCTGAAAACCACACAGAGAGAGTATTGTACTATTACTGTCCACGTGCCTATGTACAGAGGCTGATGAGCTGAGGGGAAGGGCAGACCCAAGAATCCTGCGCCCCCCACCTGTGGAGGATGGCGGCACGGAGGGACAAGTCGGGTAAGACTATGTTGCTTCTGAGCTCCCTCCCCTCCAAAAACCCAAATGGGGTGAAAAACACATAAAGAGGGCGTAAACCATGCTTTGCAGGGGATATTTGATCATTGTAAATGGTCAGAACATCAAAAAATCCAAAAAAAATCGAAAATTTCCAATCTTGAGCTGCAGGACGTGGGAAACTGCATCTGCAGTTTGTGCACACATGAGGTGCCACAGCACAGCCTACAAACAGCATTGTTGGGTTTGCAGGCGGCCCATGGTCCTGGCTACATGGGCCTAGCAGCCACTATGTGCGTCCCCATGGGTGCTACAGTACCCGTGTTGTCACCAAATGATCACCCATCCCATCCCATCCCAGGGGCGACAGAAGGGTTTTGGAAAAAGTCGAATTTTGAAAATTCTCCAAGTGTCCCTACACAGTCTATCCACCACAAAAACAGCTAAGTCCTCACTGGCAAGGGACCAGGGTGTTGGGGGGCCAACCAGGGTTACCTGGGACCCCGCCATGGGTTAGGGGGTCGATATAGTTGTTCAGGACCCAGGTGCAAATCCACACACAGCGGCCGCAATACGCAAGGAAGTTTTGACGCCCCCCCTCCCCCCCCGAAAATGGTCCCCCCCCGGGTATGGGGCGTAGGGGGTCAGAATCTAGAAATTCATTGGGGGCTCATTTCCTGTCTCAAAATGATGATTTTACAAGGGGTCGGACATCCGATACCGCAACTTGGGGTAGGCTACGCGAACGACCCCAAAAAGGGGGGAAGGGTATACGACGCCCGCGCCTGCGCTTGATCTAACACCATCTCTTTGAGGTGATTTTTACTAAGTTTTACCACAGACCCGCTGGTCCCTCCCCCACTTTTTTCTCCGTCCCCCCCCCCCCGTTTTTCTCCGTCTTCTCATGATCTATGATGTACTGGGAGGTATGCCGGATCTGAGTACATCCCGGCCCTGCCTTGGTCCATCTGTGGTTCCGAGCTGGAGGACTCGGAGTGAAGAAAAAGCGGGGGGGGGCAGGTCCTCCAGCGGCACCGGTCAGGGACTCCCAAAGACGGCTGGCACTCGAACAAACCACGCACGTGGACCTGCGGGTCGCGGGGGCAGGCGTGCCGCAGCGCGTTGCTCAGTGCGTTCTCCAGGACGATGTTCCAGGCCACGGGGTCCATCTGCACTGCGGCGCGCGGCGCCTCGAAGGAGACGTGCGGGCGCCCCCGGACAAGGTTCTCCGCAAACTCGCGAAGGTTGACGGCGGACTCCTCCGGTTGGTAGTCCCCGCTGACGATGCTCAGCATCGCCTGCCTCCACTTGCACCACCACATGCCCCGGAACAGGATGTCCTGGGCCTGGCGCAGCACGCGGTCGTCCGCCTTGCGGAAGAACAAATCGATGCATCCGGAGGCGTCGGCCATGTTGTTCTTCAACACGTGGTTCAGCATGCTGTCAGCCTTCAGGTTCAGCTTCATGGTGTGGGCCTCCTGGATGGCGCGCTGCCGCTCCTTCTCCCCCTGCAGGACTCGATGGCGCTCCCGCGCTGCACTGAAGCATCCGACAGCAACGAGGATCAGTGTCACGATGGGCAGTGGGAGGGGCCGGAACAAGTGTGGCGAGGCGGCCATCACAGCGGTGAACAGCGTGACCTGGAGGACGCAGAGCAGCCCTAACCCGCGCGGGTACATGCTCTTGAGGAAAGTAAAGAGGAAGGTATTCAAGACGTGGTAGGCCGTGAAAACGATGACGCCCACGGCGAAAGGAAAGCGGTCGAGGACTTCCGTGGCGCTGGTGCCGCAGGTGCAGTTGGACTGGACGAGGTATTGGGAGAGATCGTGCTCCACCCTCTCGCCCACGAGGCGCGTTGTTGAATGCATGCTCCACACCATGAAGGCTGTGACGACCACATGGCCGATCCACATGGCCTGCCTTGCGTACGGCTTCAGCTTCGAGAAGGACACCATGATGAACAGCAGAAGGACGGGCCATGAGGCAGCAAGCAGCTCCAGCCAACGGAATTGCGAGAACACCATCGCACGAGCCCCTGCCATGAGACTGAAAATTATGGCTGCACTGATGCAATACTTGCGGCAATCCAACATCTGACTCTCCATATTTGCATCGTTCATTTCCTCTTCCTGGGAATCATCCGATCCCTCAGACTGATTCCAGGACGGCAGGATCGCCAAAGCACGGGAGGCTTTTGACAGAAAGCGCACTTCAGAAGTACCAGGCATGCTTGTTCCGGGGACTGCAGCACCAAATAAGTTTTCTCCTGCAAGACACATAGAATTGTGGGGTCACACAAACACGACCGCAAAGAAGGTGGGCCCAAAGTCACACACCCAGCCCACACCCCAGCCCCCAGAAAAAAGGTCATCAGGTTGGCCAGGCAACAATTTAGGGACAGTTTTGTCTCACAAATGATGTTTGTACACTAAAGACAGTTAAGATTCGACCATTTGGGGTATGCCATATATACCCCAAAAAGTGCCCATCTGCAGGCTACCACATCCAGACAGAGGACACATTATTGTGCAGTTGGTTTGGTTTGGTTTGGCTTGGTTTGCTTCGCCTCGCTTTGCTTTGCTTTGCTTTGCTTTGCTTTGATCTGTATTGTTTGTGCCCTGCCCATCCTTGATGACGTTTCTGAGGTCTATGAATGTCTGTTGAGCGATGGATGAGCTCAGACCTAGGACCCACCACATCAGAGTTTTGCTGCCAGCCCTCCTTGGCAAGGGTTAAACACACCCACAAACCCACAGAAGATAGCCAGTGTGCTGGTGGCAGGCGTCCTGCTGCTGGCTGACAACATAACTTTGGGATATTCGCGGGCCACAGCCCGGTATCATGCGTTGGTGATAATGTTTTTTGAATGCAAGATGCTGAACTCTTTGGCCTTTGTCCTTTGTTTTGACCTGAAAAATATTCCCCAGGAAATAAAGCATGCACCACTGAAAGAACTACAGATTCCTCACCTAAAGTCCAGATTGTCTAGGCATTTGATTTGGATGCTGCGTTGCAGCTCTTTGCTTTGTGTGTTTTGCTGTACACATGACTCGTGGGCCGGCGCGCTACTTTTGTAATAACTATCCTGGCTTTAACCCCGGATTTAGCCTCCCCCATAGCAGCCCCCCAAGTTGACCAGAGTGGACCTCAAACCCTCCCTACAAAGCACGCCGTATAATTCGAAATAGCTAAATTCAACAACAATCTGTATCCATCATTTATTGGCTAGGAAACAACTTGTTTCCCACAAGTGTGGGCATCAATACATTCGGCACAATAATGCTCCTAGCACTCACCACAAACTGTGATGGTGGAGCGCTTGCCTCATCCTCTCCCTCATCTTGCGGTGCGGCCCGGCCTCCTCAATAGCACCGGAAGGTTGAATCGAAGGCAAAGGGTGGTTAGGTTTCCCATAGGTACTGAAACCACCGAAGCAGAGCTCGGGACGGCCTTGGGTTCCCCAAAGATACTTCCTTAGCACTTGCCCCTACATAACCCCTACCGCCTCGGAGGGGCACGTCTGGGCGGAATGGCTACATCACCCCTGCCTTCTCAGAGTCCCCATGGTGGGGATAGATCAATCCTGCGTATCCTCTCCGACACCCCACTGATTACCAGGAGCTGGGATTGTGGAAGCATCCAGCCACATGAAAAAGGGGGCCCGTTGTGTTTTGGGACCCACAAAATATACTGGACGACAATCCGCAGTACCAGCGGCACAATTGCCTGGAGTTTGTGACTTGGGATGCAACTGCTGTTCAGTCGTGTTCAATCTCCAGCGCGCTCCAACGGAAGGCAGAGGGGAGCTGTGCTCTATCTTGGGTTGGTCCAAGGTGAGGGTCCCAGCTGCCGGTCGTCACCAACACTAAAGCCGCGGCCAAGAGCGACGTTACAAAGCCGGCAGCGATGATTGTCAGTGCCGGGATACACCTGGTGAGCTGCATCACCTTGCATTCAATGAACGAATGAAATGGCGGCGATGGTGATTGAAGCCACCATGATCATGATGTCACGGCCAATGGTTGCTGGAGCTGCGGGTCCGGTCTAGTCCTTGGGATTTTCAATAGTGCCTCCAAACCAATAAATAAGGGGGTAATGGATGACATAAATGCCATATAATATCTTCCCTAGAAACAACACTGCCTTGGAATGCAACAAGCGGCTACCAATGGCCCATGGCGGCTCTGTTGTGCGAAAGGTTCCCCGGACAATCAAGGCAACAACCACAAACATATTCGGTAAGCGCCAGTAGGCGATGTATGAAGGCAACACCTCCTTTGCAGAGTAGGGCAGCATGCTCTCCCCAATGACAAGTGCAAAGCCCAAAAGATACAAGGCCTCCAAGACAAGGGCTTGCCTAGGAGTAAGCCGGGGAGGTTCACTAGTGCGCCTGTACCAGGCGCACAGGATTGGGTTTAGCCGCACGAAGCAAAAAAGCAGGCCCCCGGCCCCGAACTCCCCCGCACGAGTCCATGACGCCAAATAGGCCATATGCAGCCCTCTTGACGCTGCAATCACTTGCGAAATCAAATGAGAGGTCGCGATCAGCATACATTCCCCGAAGGCGAGACCCCAAATAGACATGTCTCGGGCTCTTTGCAGACTCATCTCAGCTGGCAATGGTGAGGGTGCTGCAGGTGATGCAACTCGTGATGCGGCGGCTGGCCATCCTTTTCCAGAATGTGGTAGTCCAACAGAGAAACACAATCGGCCAAATCAAATATTTTTTTTTGTTTTTTTTTTACTCAGACTCACAAGTTCATCGTAAGTGCTCGGCCAGACGGGCCGGATCAGTAATGACAGTGTAAGTACAACATATGTTATCCCGTGTGATTCCTGGGTCGCATACCACCATTAGTGGCGGGACGTATATTTGAGACTCACCTGTTGTCTGTCACTCACTCATGCAGTATTAGAGACTGCCACGCCACTAAGGCATCGAAAAGAAAAAGGGGGATGACATGTGAAACATGACTGCTGTTGGGTACCAGAAAAATACGGTCCAAACACTAAGTGTTCATTGGACAAGCTGTTCGTTGAACACCGGGAGGGGGGGGTGGGGGGTTGATATGGTATAGCCTTCAAAGTGTGACCTGTCCTTTGCACAGATGCATCGGATGTAATGGATGTAATGGATAAGAGACGAGGCAACAAAGCGACTTGACCGCAAAAACAGTGGCCGTAGAGCAGGGCAAAAAGGATGTACTGCATGGTTCACAAAACTCATATCTCATGGTGTGTTGTAGCCCGGTCCTTGTTTGCCAGACCTGAAACTGGTCAGCATGTGATGGTCATCATTTTCAGGTGTGACAATGTTATGATTTGCCCTATACATGAAACATTTTTCATTGGTAGCATTTCTGTCAAAACCATCATCGGCAGACAAGGAGGGAACAAAGATCATCAACGGCGGTATTGATAGACGGAACGCCACGTTACACACTTTTAAGCAATCGCCAAAGCAACCCGTTTGGGTTAGGGTTAGGGTTAGGGTTAGGGGCGTCAATTTGAGTACAGAAAACTGAGAATCATATCTTCTGGAGAATACTTCATTTCGTCTTGTTTCTTGGGTAATTTCTCCTCCTGCCCTTCAGACTGGAGAAGGCATTGGGCCTGGCTATGAATTTCTCTCATTACCACTGGTCCCTTGTTTCTTTTTTGTTCGCTCAGACCAAGATCAGCTGGCGTAGCCTGCTCGCGTCAGAGTACTCGAGGTGACCCCTCGGGATCAAGGTTCGGAGCTGTCCAGTGCTACGTGTGAAAAGTGGGGAGGTCCAGTTCAGTGGCCTCCTGCACGTGGGCGTTTTATTGCCCATGGTGCCTTCCATTCGTCGGGTCTGCCACGTTTTTTGCTCTTAGAGATATTCATCTGTTCGACGTTACTTTCATACCATTCTCGTTTGCGTTCCCAACAAACGTGTGTGCCTGATGTAGTGGTGCCATTCATCCCTGCACCTGGTGGTATATGCTGCCGTGGTGTGGAATGCTGCGGAGTTGAAAAAGTGTTCCTTGGTTTCTGTGTGGTAGTCCAACAGAGAAACACAATCGGCCAGATCAAAGAATATTGCTCCTCGATAGCTAGACTCCTTGGCCTCTGGGCCTTCCAAGCTTTGCTCATAGGCATCCTTGCCTTAGAGGGGTGGGGGGGGGGGGGCGTGAACACTTTCCTCAATCCCCAAAAGTGCACCTAGAAACTTGGGTGCTTGGGGGGGAAGGCGCTGAAGAAGGCAAGGAAGGTGATTCACGCCCTCCAAATCATCACCAGGCGGTTCAATGACCCGCACAGTGCAATGAGCATTAACAATGCTCAACACTTAGTCGACAAAACCTGCACCGGGGGACAAAATCAACAGTGGCCAACAAGTAGGCGTGGTGGCTACATAACCTCTGCCGTCTGGGGGTCCCCAATGCTTCAGAGCGGGGGTGCGCGCTTTAGAGTGGGGAACAAAATCAGCAGTGGCCGAACCTACCGGCAATGTCATTAACGCTACCACTAGAGCCCACGGAAGTACATGCAAGTTGGAGGCCGACAAAACATCCAAACAATGGAATTCTAGTGTGACTGCTATTGCTGTACATATGTGAGGCAAGGTTGGGTTTGAACAATCACGCAGTGTTTAAACTGCCAAACATTGCTGCACATGTATACATGGACATGCATGTGCCCTATTCCAATTGGCCCGCCACCCAACAGGCAGGACACACACCCTCGGTGGTCACCATGCCACCACCTGTGCTCCCTGAGGTTGCCCATGCCAAATCAAAGAAAGCATCCATTTTCACGACGGTCCATACCCATCCGAAATCAGCATGTTCGCAGACGCCCCGGGGCTAAACAGCAACTCCATACAACCATATCGGGGACCCCAAAACGGGGAGGCATGAAACTGGCCATGCAACCCCTGCCGTGTTCGGTTTCACAATAAGCGGAGGTCAAATGGCTCCATAACTCCTGCAGTACCGGGTCCCAAAAGGGGAGATCTAATAGCGCTACAGAATCTCTGCCACATGGGGTCCCCAGGCGGTGAAATCTCAGGTAGCGCCTGTGGGATAGTGCTGGTTCAGGGGTCTTTGGCTCAAGCAATGCATGTGCGTGGCGCTATTCGCCATTCCCTTTACGCCTGTTCTATTGAAAAGGGGCGTGCATGGTTTCTTTGTTTCGTGCATCTGCCAAACCTGAGTTTGGCCCCTTTTGGGGGGCGAAATCATGGCCACACCACAGTCCTGTCTGAGGTGTTTCACAAAACATTCCCCAGATCCCCAGTCAAGGTACAATCAATCATCAGGGTCGGCCACACGTCTGCAGTCAGACAGCACTATCCAGCTTGATATCATGTGTTTCAACTCAGCTCGGACTATGAGGGAGTACTCGCACCGTGCGTGCACTGTGCACGCGCCGCGCCAAGTATTTGAACAACTTCCCCAGCAAATGGTCTACCGGGAGAGGGGTTGTAGATGGTACCTCGTAGGCTCTGGAGTGTTACCATTCCCCCCCGGTTGGCTCTCAATGGTTGCTGTTATATCCTGGTGGGCCTTGGATGGTCACTGTCCTGGATGGTTACTGTTTTTTCCTTATGGGCCATGGATGGTTACTGTTTTCCTTATGGGCCATGGATGGTTACCGTTATTTCTCAACAACTCAAATACCCCCCCGGGGTACTTGCACCGTGCCCACACCATGCGCGCACCGTGCCCGGTACTCCCTCTATCTGAATGCATACTGTCAGTCACACTGTCAGTCGCTGTGTTGCCCTCTATTCTCTATTCTGACCTGCATGCGGTCTGTGGTACATCTCTCCTCGCTTTGCACTCTCGTATGCTCTCTCTACCCTCGCCTTGTGCGGTGCTCCCTATTTATGCCCTGCCCTGGACCGCTTCGTCTTCTGGGGCTCCATCTGCGACTTGGCTTCCCTCCATAAGTTCCTTTTCAGCTTTGCCTGATGCGCTTCCGTGTCCCGCAGCCAGGTGGCTAATTTTTTTTGGTGGGGGGGGGGCATTCCTGGTCGACACGTGCCTCTATGCAACTGCCCATACTGAAAAATGGTGTGCATTCTCATAGAGTGACCGCGCGTGGCAACAGCTATTTTGGTTAGGATTTGGTGGGCTCCACCCACTGTCAGGATGTGCTGTGGGGATATCACGGCGTACAGGGGCTGCGACTGAAGGCAACTGGGCAGGAGACTGATCCCCATTTTCAACAAAGCACAAATGCTTACTTTGCCACCGGGCAGGTGCACTCTTCGGCACAAGGCGTTCAATCGGCATCAAGGCTTGCACATATTTCGATATTGAGTCTTTTCAGCTCAATATATGCACACTGCGGTACTGCACCTTCGCCCGGTCGTCCGAGACCAGAGTCGCTGACTTTGGGTGCACAGTGCGTCGCGTAAATTGTGTGGCGTACGCAGCGCCTGCCTTCATGTATTCTGAGATCTTCAGGAGCCCAGTGTGCAGGGGCTAATGCCAGAGCCAGCTGCTTCTCGGGACATGTGCAATCTCGTTGGATAGCAGTTTGTGAGCAGTCGCCGTGTTGGCAGGTCTCTGGCTTCCAAAAGCCACTGCGAAAATAGCGCTCATGCACGGAACAGAAGAGGATTCGCCACAAATCCCAGACGGCAAACCCGGCAAGACACCCCACAGAAATGCGGGAAATGTGATGGATTCGGCCCAAAAGGAGCGGTGTCGACACATTGCTGGGCAGTTGGTGGGCACCAGGGCTCATCCAAATGCGGCTGGAGTACGACATATGACAGCGATTCAGGGCATGCACAACGTGTACGGCTCCTCAGGTGCAATGTAAACCGCACATTAGCCTGACAGGAAGGTCGGCCACCCTCCCACTGGCGGTTTGAGTGGTTCTAGCACCCAGCTCCTACAGTGAAAATTGCGGGATCGGACACTAGGCAGGGCTGTCCTCCGTGGGACTGGGACTCATGCCCCGAAACGCCTTCCAACCACCGTCATTCCTGAACCAAAAAGTGGTAGGGTCTCTCAAAGGGCCGGTCCTGGTCTCAGCACGATGCAGCGGACCGACCAGGATCAGGCCACGGGCCCTGTATGTTGCACCGCGCGCGCACCGCGTCCACAACATGGCAACTGGTAGCGGTCAAATTCCCGTGAACCATCCAAAGATGCGCCCCCCCAAACAGCCCATGCAACCCCAGAAAACCTTCGTTGCAAGCACACCACCTGTCTTCCGAGGGTTTTTTTTATGGTTGCGAATACATCCCAAAGGCTCTGGGTAGTTTTTGCTTTTTCCCGGAGGCCTCTTGATGGGTGCAGTTATCACCGGGAGGGGGCCCAGATGTACCCAAAGTTTGCACCGCACGTGCACAGTGGCAAGAGAGCCCTCTTTGAATCACAACGGGCCACTTAGAGCTCTGGCAGGCCAATGGGGCGTCAGGAGTCACAGGGCAAGGCCCTTCGTGTGAGCGAAACTTGGAAGAGCTGTTGACAGGGACACCGGCCTTTTATGCGGAAGGGCCGCATCGCCCGCACCCAATGGCATGGCTGCATAATCGTCTGGAACCGGCAGCCACGGACTGGCATCACGCAAAGCTGTCGAGGGGTGCGGGACCCCGCAACAGATGGCGGCTGGGCGCGCGGAGTCAGAGCCACAGCGGCTTGAAGCATTCGTCAAACACCGACAACTCTGATAATTGTTCATTTGGCCATTGGAGCGACGGACTATTTTGGGTGTGGCGCCCAATTGTTTTGTTTTTGACGCCCAAGCCTGTTGTGGGTGTGTGCGTGTGGCGGGGGGGGGGGACCAAAATTCCACTGAATTGCTCGACTTTAACCGAACTATTGGCTGTCTCACCAGTAAAGGATGCGGCTGGGCCTCGTTTGGCTGGTTTCCCGGATTCCGTTTCCCTCTTGACACGGCACATTTAAAGACGAACTTCCATCTGACGGGCGGGAGCACGCGGCCTGTTTCCTTGTTGGGGGCCGGGCGGGGGGCTACAGGCCCAGGTCAGCTGGCACAGCCCTGACAAGTGGTACTCGAGGAAAGTCTTAGCGTCAAAGACCAATGCTGCTCGGTGCTACGGTCATTCCTAAAAACAAGGTGGTGGCGGACATGACGGGCAGTGGGTCCAGGAACTGCACGCAATGCAGCGGGGGCTGCCACCCACGTCAGGCATCCCAGTGCGCTGTTGGAGCCGAAGAAGATGCGGAATGCTGAGAAAACAAGCGGCGTGCTACGCGGTTGGGTCTGTTCCGAATGCTGCCTTTGGGGTTGCGCAGAGCAAGGGCCACTGAATGCCTGTGGGGGATTACTTCCATCATGCGCGCACCGCATAATGTGTTGGAACAAACTATGGGGAAAAGATTGTTCTTTGGTTCCTCAGTTACTCGATGGTCACGCACTGCCCACAATCAGAGGCGGCGATGACGGTGGCAGGCACCCTATCACCATTTGATCGGGTGAAGGCGACAGTGATGCCCGCAGGAAGCCATGAAAGAGACATGGGTGAAACTGTAAGGGAACACGGTGCAGTAGGTGCAATGGCACTTGGGAAACACATGCACTTCGCTGTCGAATACGTGGGTACCCTCCCCTCCCCCCATGAAATCTCCCCTCCCTTGATACCCCCCCTGTGTGACATTCCGTCTGGTTGTTGCTCCTTTACGGGGCCCTGGACAGTCACCCGTTCTTCCCTTCGCATGTTGCGTTGGGTCGCTGCTTTCTGTCGGCCGCTGCGGCCGGTGCTCTTGCTGGTGTCGTTTCCGTGTTCGCGGAGCCCAGTAGTTGGTGTGTTGGGGCTGTGCTGGATGCGGCATGGTGTGCCGTTTGCGCGTCAGCGGCGCCCCCCCCCTGGAGAACCGTCACCTTGGCGCAGAAAGCATAGGAAATACTAGGCGCCAAAGGTGCCAAAGAAAATTTTTATTCGGCGCCAAAGCTGATTTACGCTGTGATACCATGGTACAGATTTGTGGTGCGCTCGCCGCCCCCCCCCCCCCTGTCGGGGGGGGACCGTTACTTTGTGACCCCCCCCCCCCCCCCCCAGGGGGGGGAACCGAACGAAATCACCCCAATACATGCACCGCACGCGCACGGCGTACAGTACTCCCTCTGTTGGCCAGACCACCACCCTCCCTCCAACGTCCCTGCTCCAAGAGGGCGTGCCGGACGGGGATGATGGTACCAGAAGCAACCCGGAAACTGCCAACCGCGCAACACCCGACATGCAGAGGCCCAACGCTGTGTAAAGAGGCGTTCCACCCTTGCAGATAGCCATGGATATCCTGGGATTATGGCTGCCACGCAGAGAAGGACTGGCAACCGATATTTGGCACAATAATTTGTACAGACCCTTTGTCCACACATCATGGCTTTCAACCTCGCAGTCCATGAAATGGCTTGGTGAGCGGTTACGGCCCTCACGCGAATACAAAAACAAAAAAACACTGCCTACAGCATTTGTGGTCGTAAAACTTGCTGCCAATGGACACTGGTCAGCGGCAACCGATGGCGGTTGGCTGTGAAAGAATGCAGCAGTCGACCGATGGCAGTTGGCAGTTGAGTGACGGCGGTTGGCGGTTCCCCGACCGCGGTCGGCGTTCAACCAGCTGGTGCACAAAGTGCAGGTGCAGGGGAGGGGGGTGGGGGGGTCAGGGTCCTCGAAGGAAAAAAAGAGCAAGGAAAGGCCTGGCGAAGGACCCTCCTGGAATAGGTCAACGGAGATTGAAATACACACTTGGCAGAGTAGGATCCCGTGGAAGCAAGGGCCTGGGGCCGGAAATTCGAGCCCCGTGAGCACCCAACGTACATCGGAGGGTTTGAATCAAAAGACAAAATTTTGGGGCCTTCCAAGAGCCATGGTTTGTCGCAAAGAGGGAACACAGAGGTCTTCTCACGTCGCACCAACCGGGGGCGAATGACGGCCCTTCGCAGCCACTTGACGGTGGCGGAGGGCAGCCGATGCCGGTCGTGCACCAACCGACGGCGGTTGGGTCCGGACAGTAGCTGATACAAAGACAAACCCCTGCTCCCCAACACAACGCCGTGATGCGTATGTACCCCCGGGGGATACACCCGCTGTGGCCGGCGTTTCGGCAGGACGCCCGTGTGGGCCTGCAAGGCGTGGGCCGTCATGGAGGGGGCAGAACGGCCTGTACGGCTGCCCCCGAGCGATGCTGCGCCCGAGCAGCCGTGACCCCCTGCCCCAGGCTGTGTCTCCACTGGCCAAGAGGCAGCCAACGGGGCTGTATGGAAAGGCAGGAGGGGCGGTGTCTGGCTGCCCCCTTTACCCCCCCCCCTTTGCGAAAACAACACCAAGATCTAACGGAGACCACACCCGGTGTCTTCTGACAAAAGGGGGTACTTCGAAAGGGCAAAGTAGCACATGGCCCCAAAACTTGCGGAAACAACACCTGCTGTTGCTCTGCCAAGGGCCGTCGTTCAGAGGGTGGGTCGGCGGGGGGGGGGGGGGGGGGGGTTGTCGGTCAGGGGGACCAGCAGATGTCGGTTTTCCAGGAATCAGACACCGCAAATCACCGCAGCAGAGCCTCTGGGCCCGTGAGGAGTTGATTTGACTTTCCTTGTCAGAGCCCTGGGGGGCGTGTGTGCACAGCGCGGGCACAGCGCGCACATGACAGGAAGAAATGGGGGGTTTTGCTACCCCGCCCCCCCCCTTGTAAAAGCTACGCCAAAGTCCCAAATCAATACGGTCCCTACGCCTACTGTAGCTTGGACACGGGCATAGCTTACGCGCGACACACACAACTACCAACACCAGGCGCCCATGTTCAAAAAGAGAGGATTGCATGGTGAGCTGGTGCAAGAAAGGGGGATATAATGCACAAACATCCCCAAAATCAGAGCTATCTGGGTCAAGTGGGCAAACACTCACAACAAATGTGTTCATGACTCTATGTGACTCGCAAATCCGTCACCAAACCCATGTCTTATGTGGCTGCACTATGTTTGGTACCGAATTAAAATTAGGTCCCAAATTAATACGGTCCCTACACCCGCTGTAGCTTGGACAAGGGCGTAGCTTATCTGCAGAGCGGTGGAAAGTCCAGCAATACGTCCCCACCGACAGACGTATGCCCTCATCAAGTATCACGCGGCGGAGCCGCGACACACATTGTCCCATCTGTCCAGCGAAGCGCCACAGCTCATCCTCGGATACGGCGCCGGAGGCGCCGCCACAGTTCGTCAGGATAGGTCAGGTCACCCACCCTACCCTCAGCAGGAACTGGGTTGAGCTGGCTGGTACCTCCGAAAGTAAAAACCACCCCCCGTGTCGACCACTACGATGAACCCCCAGCGGCCTGCCCGGCGGAATTCGAACCCACGACCCATGACGTGGGAGACAAGCGTGTTTCCGATATGCTATTGTCCGATGTGCTGTGTACCGGCCGGTTTGACCACCAAGTCATTCCCCCCCCTTGGCCCCTACGGCTGCCGCTGCGGTTTGCACTTAGTGCAGACCTTCAAAACCCAGATCGACCGTGGAGGTCGACCCCCGGCAGCGTGTCCGCCGCCTTCGCCACCAAACGTGGCACGACGTGGGAGCCACGCGCGTTTCAGGTATGCTCCTCCCCTATTGCATGACACTGGCCGCACTGCTATGTACCGGCCGTTCAAACCACCAGGCCTCTCCCCCCCCCGCTGGCCCCAGCGGTTGCTGCTGCGATTTGCACTTAGTGCAGACCTTCAAGGCTCAAATGGGCCGCGTCGGCCGATCCCCGGTTGCGTGTCCGCCGCCTTCGCCACCAATCGTGACATGGGAGCCACGCGTGTTTCTGGTATGCTCCTCCCCTGTGGTCTCTCCGTGCTCCGTCTCAGGACCCGATCCCCCCCCGCCGCCTCTTCCTGCTCTCACTCACGTCTGTTCGGCCCTCCTGCCCCTCTTCCTGGGATTGTCACTGACATCCGTACTGTAGTCCTCACTTTCCGCCCACCCCTGTGAATCCGAACTCGTAGACGCCCCTGATGACTCCCCTTCCCCAAACAGGCTCCCTGTGGTAAACGAATGGCCGTTGTCACTGGCTTCCCCCTCCCCTGCAGACATCTCCTCGAGCCCCAACTCCTCCCACTGCTGCTCCAGGCAACGTCGTTTCGGGGGGGACTCTTCATTGTAGGGATGCAGCAGCCTCCCCTGTTCTGCAAGCTGATCAGCCTGTTCATTCCCCTCCACCCCCAGGTGGGACGGCACCCACCGCACCTGGAGTCGGTCCCCTGCGAGCTCCCGCTCTGCCAGGACCGCAATCCACAGGTCCTTGTGCTCCACGTCCCTTCCTGAAACCCTCCACTGGTGGCGCTGCCACTTGCTGGACCATTGTGTGATCCCCTTGTACACTCTGAGTCCAGCACCACTACCATGCGCTCTCCCCACTGCCGACCGCGTACCGCACATGGAACTCCCCCGAGTTCTGCCCTGCTCACACTTTGTTTCTCCCCCAGGGGGACGAAATCTGAGGCATTACGCAGGGCACTTGGTCCGTACCAGGCCCCAAACCCTGCCTGTGCCCAGCCCCGAACCACTTTCGCTGAACCGTCTGTGTAGACCACTGTCCATCCCTCCCCAGCCATCGTCTCCAGCTCTGCCACCACCTTGGCTTTGTACGCCCCCCACTTCTCCTCTTTCGCCTGCAGCTCATCCACCTGTGGTTTCCCGCCAACTGTGGTTGGCTGCTGGGGCGGCCCCTGGAAGATCCCCGGCATTGCCGGGTTGTCAAACCACCCATCCAGAATTTTGATGAATAAAAACAGATCTCGGCGGGGTACAGACATGTTGGACTCGGCGTCGGACGGCACTAGGAATCAGCACGTGGGACCTCACAATGTCGATTTTGGTGCGGCCCCCCCAGGAGGGGGGCTTGGGACAGGCGAGCCTATCCTCGTACGCACAGTGGACCCACAGCCACACGTTCGCCCAATATGTGCAGAGACCGTCACGGTTTCCAGAGCGACACGTGGGGCCGTTTCGCAGGTGGGCGGGGATGCAGGGGATGCTGTTTGATGAGGAATTCCTGCCGTTTTTTCAGATGAGCCCACTGCCGCTGTCGGTACCCTCCTTTTTGCAAGGTTCGCTGAAGAGCTACTCAGCGGTACGCAGGTGGGGGGGGCTGTCCCTCCCCCTCCAACAGCAAGGCTGCCCTTGATGCCGGTTTGGCACAAAGCACTGTTTGCCAACTCCTTTCACCTGACATACCATTGTCCGGCCCTGCTAAAGAAAGGAGTGCTGCGGTGGGTAGATCTGGTGGAAGGGGGGGGTATACCCCTGAGCCTGTATGACAGCATTGCACCCACGTGGCAGGGGGTGTACCTTGAGGGGGTGCACCGACTGTTGTCGCCACCTCCGGTGGCTCAGCCGCAGTACGCGGGTCCAGAGTTGGGGCGATGGGTGTTCAATTGGGTAACGCGGAAAATGCTGCTGTATATGCAGCACAAGCGGCGACATGAGCCGCGACAGCCACTGGAAGTGTGGCAGACGTTTGGGCAACTGTTTCTGCCGAAGTGGGACCGGGATTTCATACGCCGCGCCCTGTGGCGCAAGTTGCCGCTGGGAACGCGCATGGAGCGGTTGGGGGGCAAGCCGTGTCCATTGGATGGGAGGGTGGAAGACCACGAGCACGTTTTTCGCCATTGTATGTTCGGCGCCTTTATGCAGAGCACAGTGCGAAAGGCGTTTGGGCTGGTGGAGTCGGGGGGGGGGTGCAGGTGGAGCCCAGTCGGTTATTGAGGGACTTCCCACTGCTTTCACTGACCTCCACCCAGGGATTGTTGCTGTGGGCGGGGCTAAAGGCTCAATGGAACCTTCGGTGCCGGGCGAAATACCAGCACCAGCCAGCAACGCTGGACGAATTTATTGCAGGGTGGGCAGGGGTTCTGCGGCGCTGGCGCATGCACCATGTCCAGCTGTGAGCACACATGCTGTGACGGTTGATACGCCCTGGCTGTCAAATAACAGACTGGAGCCACCCAGGAGGCGAACAAAAATGCCTTTTCTTCTAGTCCCAGCGGCAGAGCCGCCATTGCCCTGGCTCGCAGGAGCATCCGCGCAATGACCCTCGCGTACGCCGCATCGGACGTGATGTTGCCTAGCTGCACGCCTAAGTATCTTATGTTCTTCTTTACGATCACCCCCGCCACTTTCTCCGGCTGGGGGTCGAGCCCCAGACTCTTCAGGATGGCATATGTTTTTTGGGTGTTCACCTGGAGCCCGGAAAAAATCCCAAAAACCCGCAGTCTGTACATCACCACCCGCAGGTCTCTTCGGTGCTGCAGACCACATCCTGGCACACAGAAAAGAACGTCATCTGCATAAAGCAGGATCTGCACATCGACGTGCAGGGATTTGATGTCATAAATGAGAAAAACAGTAATCACATCAAATAGCAGCGGAGACAGTGGGTCCCCCTGCCGGATCCCTGACCTAGGGTGCAAAAACACTGACGGCTCAAACGTGCGACCCACGCAGAAAAGGACTGGCGCTGCCATCACCGACAACAGCAGTTTCACGTACTGTTCCTGCAGCCCTAAAGGCCGCAGTGACGCTTCCATCATTGTGAATGTCACCGAGTCATACGCCTTTCGAAAATCTACTGCCACCATAATTTGCTCTGGGAGCCGCTCCCACTCCGACCGTGCATACACAATGTGGTCCACCATGTGCCGTCCCGGTAAAAAACCCTTCTCCTCCTGTGGAATCAGCTGCTGCAAAGCATCTATGGTCCGGAGCATTATTACTTTCGAAATCCACTTCAGGCACGCATTTTGCAGTGCCAGGGGGCGCAAATCCTCCGGCCTCTCCGCCCCTGCAAACGTTGGTAAGCACTTTAAAAGCGACGTGCCCCAACCTGTCCGGGACCCCCCCCCTGGCCAAGAATATGCGCATGACGTCATGCAGCTTGGGGGCAAACACCTCTGGCATCGACTGATACACCTCTGCTGGGATGCCGTCCATACCCGGGGCAGAGCCCCTTTTCATCCGCTCGAGCCCTGCCACCACTATGTCTGCACTCAACTCCCCAAACAATAGGGGCATCGCCTGCCGCACTCTCTGGGGTATAGGCAGTGTCTCAAAATACCGCTGACACTCTTCAATCCCTCGCCCCCCCCCCCCATCACCCCCCCCCCCAAAAAAATCTTGCAGGCAGCGCGCCACTGTTGCGGGAGCCTCGTGAAGCACCCCCGCCCGGTCCCGCACTTTCGTCAGGTACTGCCGCTCGCGCAGCTGTCGCACCAGCTCAAAGATGCGTGTGCGGCGTTCCGACTGCCGCCGACTCCTCTCTTCCCTTGACAACAGCTGTGACCGAAGCTTTGACACCATTCTCTCTTGGAACTCCTCGTGCTGCTCCTGCGATTGCCGTCACACCAGCCGCTGGTATGCCGATGACACTGTGGGCTCTTCGTAGCCCAGGTCTTGCAAAAACTCACCTACACCCGGCGCAAGTCGCACCGGTGTACTCTCCCGCACTAGAGCCTGCAGCTGTGTGAGGCCCACTGTTGGATGTTCCCGTCGCCAGCTCACTGCCTCATCCCGCAGCAACACCCGCACTCTGTCCCACCAAGCCTCTGAGTCTGGGCATGCAACTGCCTGCAGCTTCTCCTGCAGCGCCGCAAGCGCTGCCGGGTCCTCCAGCAGCTCCAACGGGAAACGAAATCGGGGGCGATCCCCATGATCTTCCACTAGCCCGAGCTGCACCACTACCGCCTTGTGGTCCGCCGGGGTGGCCACTGTATACACCGACCGCAAATAATGCAGCGCTTGCGTAGGCATATGCACCCGGTCAATTCGCCGTTCTTCTCTGGTGAACCCCCGCAGTTCCTCACGCCGTTCCCCATGTAAATGCACCCACGCATCCTGCAGGGCCCACGCTCCCAGGACTGACCCCTCCACTTTCCTTGCTGACACCACTATCGATATCTCCTTGCTGATGGCCTCAGAGTCCACTCCCGGAACCATAACACTGTTATGGTCCGCCAGAACCACCATCGGGAGCGGCGGCATCGTCTGCAGCTTGGTTTCCAGGCGCTCCCACTGTTGCCGACGCTGACTGGGGTCGCACGAGAAGTGTCCCGTCAGGACCTGCAAGTCCCCCCCCACCTTCGCCCGCATGTGCGAAATCAGAAACCGCTGGCCCATTGCCACGGAAGAGACATGCTCCCACTTGGACTCCGGCCAAACAAGGCCTGAGGAGCCTTTATCCGACTGGTCCAGCTGTCGATTGAACGTCGCCGCGAATCCATTTTTGCGCAGCCACCAAGCCTGCGCATCCAGCACACCTTGGTCATGCAGGTGTGTCTCCTGCAGTCCCAGCAAATCAATGTTATGCTTTTTGACGAGCCTTAGCACCGAAGCTCGACGAGGCTCGCTGCGACGCGATTCCCGCGGTCGTCGGAGCCATCCGTTGACATTCAGCGACCCAAACGCCGTCCTCAGGGACGGCCAGTGGTTCAATACGCTCGCGCCTGTTGCTAGTCGCCGCGTTTACGTTTGAACACCTTGAGCGCACCCACATCGCTGTCGTTGAAATCCATCGGGTCAGACGCCCCGTCCGGAGGCGGAGCGCCTTTTCCGCCTTTGCCGCCTTTGCCACCGCGCCCCTGGATCGAGGCCTGCCGCGACATGTACTCTTGCCGTGAGATGGGCACTATGAGCGTAGATGACTGCGCCGCCTGCAGGACCTTGCCGACCAGCTGTCCTGCTTTCGGTCCAGTCAACATCCAGGTTTTTGAGCGTATATCCCCCACATGGAAGCGGCAGCGATCCAATACAAAATTCTCCTGGTCTGTGCCCTGCGTCAGAAGCACTTGTCGAAGGACTGTGTCCCGCCAGTACGGCGGCACATTCGTCAGAAAAACGCTTTCGCACGGCCCCCATGCCTCCGGGGTACTGCTGGCTACCGTGACTGACGATGCTGCCACTCCAGTCATTTGCTGACCTGGCTATTCATCCCGCAGCTCCAGCCCCAGGTCCTGAAGCCAGGCTGACATTTTCTCTCGCGCAAACGCATAGCCCCTCTTGGACAGACCCACTCGAATGCGCTTGGCATGCATGATTTGGGCTGCAAAGTGCTTACCTGACAGGATGTCTCCCAGATCCCAGAACGCAGGCATCACGTATGAAAAGAAATACTTCAGGTGTTTGGGCTAGAAATCCTTGGACGTGGTGATCTCCACGCGGTGCTCGGCCGCGCTGACCGCCTCCCCTGTGTACCACTTGAGGGGCAGCAGCGCAAATCGCGGATAGCGGCCAAACGTCTCCACCACCCCTTTAGCCTGAGCAAGGTCAGTCTCCAGATAGAGGTACCGACTGCTGGCGGTGTCCACCCCCGAGCATATGACCGTTGTATTCTTGTCGATGTCCAAGTGCATCATTAACTCATCCTCCCAGGCAAAACCATACTGTACAATCAGCATTGGGTAATCAATCTCAGGGTCAGGGAACAGTAGACCATCCGCATTTTCCCCCGGGAGCCGCAGGTTTACCATTTTGTAGTACACCGAAGCAGACTCCATGTGTGACCGGTGTGTGGATGTGGCGACCCACACGTCGTAGGACTGGGCTTTCGACACAGAGCCCACCAGCCTGTCGCACTGTCCCACACGCACAGGGACGAACGGCAGCTTGTCTTTCAGCTTCATAGCCGCCATCAGGAATTCAGAGCTCTCCACTTTGGTTGATTTTTTGAACAGAACTAGATCGAGCCGCCCAAGGGTCGTCAGAAGTTTCATCAGCTTATGCACGTATTCCAAAAAGACCGACATGTCTTCACCATCCACCTCACCCACCAGCAGCAGATTTGGGCTGGCGCCGTGAAAAAGCGTACGCATACGTTCAACAGAGATTTAACCTCGTCCAGGACTGAAAACTTGACCGAACTGTTATCGACATCCGGGATACCCCCATGCAGCCAGAACTCGTTCTGCAGGACGAAATCCGGCGGCTGTAGTGGTGTCATGGAGACAAGCTGCTGTGATTCAGCAGCAGGTAGCACCGGCTCTCCGGTGGTGCGATGCGCAGCCATATGATCCTTGGCACTGCCGCGGCCTTTGGATCTCTGGCTCATCCTACTCTCCCGCAAGACGACGCAGGGAGGAGGGGAAAGACAGGGTACAGACAAAGCAGGTGGGTGCGTTTGTTCACTCAAGGAGAGCGACTGACATCATAATAGCACCCACGTAATCATAATAGCACCAAGGGCGTAGCTTATACAAGGGGGGGGGTACAATTGGCAATATTATTGCCTATACAAACCATACTACACCTCCACAACGTTGGACAGCCTGATGTTTCCTTGTTTAGCTCTGGCACGGACAGGGAAGGGAGTGTCGGACCTTCCTTCACGGACGCCCAGGCGAGCTGCTCTCGTAGTTGCTGAGTTTCTCTGGCTTGCTCCGCGAGCCTCTCCTCGGCGGAAGCGTGAGGCTGATGTGATTCTGAGCCTAGTTGCATTTCATGCCCGTCCATGACACTTATTATGAAAAGAAGACAGAAAAACTGCCAAGTATGGAAGTGCAAACAACAGTTGAGGCAAGGCTCAACTAGTGATTTCTGTGCTGCCGGCTGATGAGGAGGACGAATCAGAACTGTCTGCACTTACAGTAGAGCCACTGGATATGTATTGGGCAAATCTCGAAAAAGATACCACGAGCCGATAGGAAAGGATGCACAACAACACATACCAATGCACTAGAAATGAGGGCAAAGCATGCATGCAACTCATGTAAATGCATAACAAGGCTCATTGTTACGGGTACTAGGCACTAATATGCAGGTTGGGCATGGTCCTGTACAAACTTTGTGCACAGCGCGCAAAACGCCCCCCTGTAACCCCCCCCCCAAGGCAATACCATTCCGACCAGACCCTGAGCGGCGGCACCCCCACAATGAGAACAGCAACCGCCACGGTCCGGATGATGCTTTAGAGAGCCGAAAGGGGGGTGCTCGGGGCGAAGAAGGGGGGCGAGGGGCTTCCAGACGGCCATGAGCCAATCAACTGAAGCACACAAGTTGCACGAGGGCGGTACCACGAAACAAGAACCAGAGCCCTGCTCAGACAAGCGCATGGCTGTAGCAGGAAACATGGAGCGAGCACCGGGCACTGGGGGGGGGGGGGGGGTTGATGTGTTTGGTCCGCCGGGGGCCTCCTCCGATGGTGATCGCATACACCCGCGACAGCGGATGCCAGTCTTGACTTTCGCGATTGGGCTCTGAATAGGCCCCCAGTGTACACCGCCAGTCGTCGGTTGGGCTGCCTCTCTTCCCATTGTCATTGTCAAGAAGTGCAGCGTCGGGGTGTGCGGTCTGCGAGAGGCGTGCACTGCAGACGCTGTGGTGGCGTACGCTCTGTGTCGGTTTTGCATTGTGGCATACTGGCCACCGTCACGTCTTCGGCGGCGTCCACGTCGACAGAGCCGCTGGTCCAGGGGAGAGTCACGCCGTATGACACCATGTGCACCCGGTCACACCTTGTGACTTCACCCGCCTTCAAAACGCCAAGTCCGCTGGCATCTCCAAAAAATCAGGAAAGCCCTGCCACTCTGAAGTAATCCCGCCGACGGGCGTTCTGCCCCGAGGACGACGGGCGTGTGTGTCATGATATGTACAGTCGGATCAGAACAAATGCCAAAGCGCAGTTTTGGGGGAGAAGACACTTTTTGTTGTGTTCCGGCGCTGCATAAGTTCATATGTTCGGAGAGTCCTACGAACAGATCCGAGCGCTCTCAGGCGCAAGTGCCTGGGATATGTACAGCTGCTGCAACCATCGGCACAGACTTAGGAGGGAGAAGAGATGAAAAAAAAATCAGGCAATGGTTTGGTACCTGAGGCAGTGGTGTCGTGGGCACCGGGGGCCTCAGGCAGTGACGTGGCAGGCACTGGGACCCAAGGGAGCGGCGGCTGTGGGGCACGGTGGCCTCCAGTGGTGCCGGTATGGGCGCTGCCAGAGGCCTCAATGCCTCCGGCACCGCATCCCTTGGGACGAATGCGTATGGAACAAAGAGTATCAGACACAACCTTCGGCGGAGATATATAGAACCAGAGGCACGAGGAGCTGTGCTCCACGACATCAGTCAGTACCAGACATGCCACTAGCGTCTGGCAGGGGAAGTGGTTCTCAGTAGCAATCGGCTCCGTATCGAAGGCCACTCAGTAATACCCACCCCCCGCACCACCAGAACTCAGTAGGAACGTGCTGCGTCGAGTGTGTGGCTGAGTAGGACCCAGCTCCATCTGATCACGTCCGAGCCGGCAGACGCTCATGGCAAGTCTGGTCAGTACAATGATGCACCACGAGCACAGGGGGGATGTGCAGAAGTATCCCGTGCCCCCCCCCCCCCCCCCCCGTCGAGTGTGGGAATGGGGCGATTGCTTGCGGTGATGCCGCCTTTGTACCATTTTCGAATTGCATCGCATTGTCTCACTTCTGAGCTTCCGCCGGCCGACCCACTGACCCATGACCCGCAGATGTGGGTGCACTTTTGTATAATGGGCTGGCCCTCTGAGGACTTGCAGTTGTGGCGACGGACTGTGTCTTCAAAACAGAAAAAAAGGGGGGGGTATCCTGCGGCCCTTCTGAAAGGTACGCCAAGGTCCAGTAATCGCAGCCCACGCACCTGCCGCGCTTGAGACAAGGCCCTTCTGTGCGTGCACGGCGGGGGTGTATATAGACCAGAAGACGTGCAAAGCCTCGAAGGGGGAGCGCCGCGTGTGAAGCTTATGAAACCCACCAGAACATGTGCGGGATGTTGGACGCCTTGGTGGCCAGGAAAATCATGTGCGATCATCCGGCTGCCGTTTGGTTGGCATTGGGCTCTGGGATTGGCACGACATTGTCCAGTGTCCACTATCATAGAAATTGTTGATCGTGATGTGGTGATGTGGTGATGTGGTGCAGCCTTTTACAGAAAAGCCATAACGGATACCAAATACCCCCCGAGTTCCGCGGAGCTGGTGCCCCGTATCTGGTCCTGTCCGATCCCTGTGCCCCTGGCGGCCGGCTGGCACAGTCAGCCAATATTTACAAATGCACATTGACACTGGATGTGTCGTGGGGCCTGGGCCCTGTTTTAGTGGGTAGTGGGACGTAATGTCGGAATGGCGTAAGTGGGGCGGACACACGACTTCCTCGACACTGCACGCGGATCACTGGGTCCTGCTCCGTTGTGACGGCTTGCCCCCCGCCCCCGTCTGTGGCAACACGGAAGAAAGTTGGGTGGCTTTGGTCGTAAAATGGCAAGTCATTGACCGGCAATCAACCCACAACTCGAAACGCATCACCGCATACCGGTGCGAAGTCTGCGTAGGGTACGTGCACGCACTGCAACGCCAGTGCCCCCCCAAACCCTCATCCATTCCACCCGATTTACAACGCACTGGCTGTGTTGGCACCCGTGTCATCCAAAGCACAATGCCAGGGGCCCTCCTTCAGTGCGCCATTACATCTGGTGCCGAATGGAAGCAGGTAACCAAATCAATTGGGGCGTTCCTGCACGGCGCGGGCACAGCGCCCAGTACTACGTTAGCGTTCCCGTGACCACCCTGAACACCACCCACCACCAGGGGATCTACGTCCACGGGGCAAAGACAGCAGATTCAGACGGGAATCTGGCATTTTTAATGGGAAAGATAGTTTGTTTTAACTCTCTATCTGAGTTTTTGGAATGAGTAAGAATCTGAGCCGTCCTGTGTCCCGGAACACAGTAATTACTGCGGTCACCATGGCCATCGGGGGAAAAGGGTTCAAAATGGCCTACTTTTTGCACAACGCGGGCACAGCGCACGGTGCGCCCCCAATACGTACGCACATCTGCTGTACCTGAGATCAGGGAAACCCTCAGACAGGGGCAGGGGCGGGGGGCTGTTCCCACAACTGCGGGCGAGCAGCAGTCCACGTCCCACTCAATCCTGAAGGGTCTTCAAGTACGCAATGACGTCCAGTCGATCTTTCTTGCTCTTGATCCCTTGGAACTCCATCTTGGTGCCCGGCACGAACTTCCGGGGGTTCTCCAAATACTTGAACAACACTTCCTCGGTCCAGAGGATGGCCATTCGCTTGTTGGCAATCGAGTAGGCAAAGCCGGGCACAGTGCCCGAGACGCGGCCGACCACGCCCCAGAGGCTGGGCCCTGTGGAATTCATCCCTTTCTTTGCGTAGTGGCACTGGCCGGCACGGGCCTCAAAAAGGCGCCGACCACGTTCAGGATCGCCAGCGTCGCCCATTGCAGTTGTGAAACGCGAAAGAAGACCCTGTCAAGCGGTGCAACATGGGTGACAGGGCGGTCCGTAGAGGGGGGAAAGTGTTGCGTTACATGTTCCCCAAAAAGCCCGCGGGCACTCCATGTGTTCAACCATGGTTGGTGGCGGTTGGCGGTTGGCGGTTGGCGGCGATTGGCGGTTGGCAGTTGGCAACGGGCGGTTGGTGGCGGTTGGTGGTGGTTGGCGGCGGTTGGTGGTTGGTGATTGGTGGTTGGTGGCAGTTGGTGGTGGTTGGCGGTTGGCGGTTGGCGGTTGGTCGCCGCTGGCGGTTGGTGGCGGTTGCTGGCGGTTGCTGGTTAGCAGTTGGTGGCGGTTGGCGGTTGGTGGTCCCTTGTGGCGGTCCTTAAGGGCGGTCCTTAACTAAAAAAAAAATCTGGTTCTTTAAGGACCGCCCTGATGGGCGATGAACACAGTTCAATTTCACATCGCGGCTGCCACGGTGTAGGTACGCAGCATCGATTGAATGCTTCAATGTTGTGGGTGTTGTGGTGGCCCACAAAAATCACAGTGCGTGGCAAAGGAGTGGGCTGCCTGTGCAAGTCAAACATCTTGTTCCTTCGGGTGCAAAAATATTGGTATCCCAAAGCGTTTCGACACATAGGCCCGCAAACACGCCTTTGAACACCTCGGAATCCTGACCTCATGCCAGACACAATCAGTTCGACTTCAACCACCACCGAATGCTGCTTTGGGTTTGCCACTCATCAGTGGGTATCGAATGTTGCTTAGCCGGATTCCTTGCCGGGGGGGGGGGGGGGTTGTAAGGTGATGGTGGCAAGGGGAGGGGCATAAAGGTACAACGTGCGTGCCGGGGGCTACATTTGGGGGTATGATTGGCGGCGGGGGAGTTGGGAGGGGGACTGTCCGGAGCCTCGGGCTCAATCGCCGCAAAGCGGCCAGTCGCAGGGCACGGTGGTGAGCCTTGGCCGGCTGGAGTGGTGGGCTCTGCACTGTGATTTCCACGTTTTTGACCAATCTGGTCCCACCCAAAATTTATTCTCAGTGGCAGTGCAAGCATTTTTGACGGTCGTGACGCACATGTGCGAAGCCCAAATCAGTTCCAGCCGCTGGGCCGGCCAGCGGGGATTCTGGAACCACATGGGGTAATCGCATAGGGCAACCCAATTGCCCCAGAACGTCAAACGCACTTTGCCCCGTGACGTTAAGCAAGCTGATTCCACCCAAATGTATTCCCCGGTGAAAACGAAAACTTGTTTTTGAGCGTTGCAATGCGCGCGTGCGCAGCCCATCACAGGTCTGGCCACTGGGCCAGCAACTCAGTTTGGCCAATAAGTTCAGACCCACTTGGGCAACCGGGCTTGCAATTGAGGGGGGCCGGGGGGGGGGGGGTCGATAGAGCCCCCTGGCTAGACCCCCCCCCCCCCCAAAAACAAGGGCTCAATGGACAGGATCCCCAAAATCCCACCGAGACTGACCCCCGGGCCTCAGAGGTGACCTAGACCCAAAAGTCGGCAAAAAATGAAAATGGGATTTTTGGAATCAGCGCGTCGGGGGGGTTCAGAAAAGTCATCACTTGCCATATAATTGACTAATTTTAATGCTCAAAAAAATTTTCGGCGCCTTCGGCGCCAGAGTTCATAATAACTGATTAATGATGCCTGTCAATTGAGCCCTTTTCCCAACCCCCCCCCCCAGATTTTGGGGGCTCTATTGAACCCCCCCCCCTCACTTGCAAGCCCGACATGCCCCTTTTCTACCCTCCCACACCCATTGCGAAAACAACGGTAAAGTTCGAAAAGTTGCAGAAACAACACGTACTGTTGTTTGAAGCAGGCTCACACATGGCTCATCAGTGTGTTGCCTCTGCCTTCTCGACAGGTACACAAGATAATGTGTCCTTAGGGGGCGTTTTCGCACAGCGCCAATTATTATGTTGCTTATCCCGGGAACACCCCTGCAAACCACCCGCCTACAGAAGCATGCATGATCAATTCAAAACAGCATGGGGTGCAGAATTCAGGACCCTGGGACCCATGGCTACCAGTGGTGGGAAACAGCCGACTTTTCGCACAGCGCGCGCGGCCCACGGTGCGCCCCCTTAAGGCTGCTTCGAATAGATATGGTGTGTGGGCGAATGGGCGGGGTACTGGGTTACTGGGGTTGCCAAGAGCCACCAAAATACAGTGTGTACAGGCAACATGTTTAAATGCACCGCTCGCAAACACTCGTTCTGACAAGAGGTTGTTCTTGCGGGGGGGGGGGGGGGGGACGTTTGTACCTCATCCGATTCCATTTAACTTTGTTCCTGGTGACAACAGAAACATTGTTGCGCATCGCACCCCCGCACGCGTAGCTGAAATCAATTCCAGCCACTGCAGGTGAGGGCTATTTTTGCGATATATGGGTAGATTGCAGGTTTGTCCCACGTTTTTAATCAAGCCGATTGATGGATTGATAAAATTCTCGGTCAAAAAGGCGAAGGGGCCATGGCATTCACAGCTGGAGCACTGCCACCCATGAGCGTAGGAACAGTAAGAGAGGAGCCGTGCCCTGCCTATGGCATTTGTATTCATGCAATACTTACTTTATAACTGGCAAGCACAGCAAACAGACCCGGCGGCCCCCCAGTGGTGAGAAGCAGACTTTCATTACCTTAAGTGCATAGGTTGGGGGGCCTGAAAGAGCATTAGGAATACATTTATTGATGGTGTGAAAGGCAAAAGGAAGGAAGTAGCATGTCGTGAGGGTGTGCTCCATGTCCTCCAGCATGTTGTCCACAGGTGACCTCCAGGGTCGGCATTCTCTTTTTCTTTCTCGCACTGGGAGTCTCACAACCCCACCCCAAAAAATCAGCGAACAAATCCCAACAAATGGACGAACAAATCGGCGGGCAAAACAGGTTTTGTTCGAAAGGTCTGTGTCGGTACTCATCTGTTGTTTAGTATGGACTGTTTTTCCCGCCAATCCGAACACATACAAACACACACACACATGGTCTGGATCAGAAGCACTGCAGCAATTCTCCATGTCCAATGGTGGTTGACCTTGGCTCACAGTGAGCATGATGGAGCCATGATGATGGCTCGGCGCCCGGCAGCTGGTGCCGTTTGACCGGCGCTAGTAGACAAGTGCAGCTTGCTATGTACACCAGGAGTGTGCGGGCAAATACTACAGCTGACTGGCAGCTGAACTCATCACAGTCTGGACGGAGGGGACAGATCAGCTGCCGTAGCCCCCCCCCCCCCTGGCACTGGCCTGGCACTACCCACCTTCAGCCTGCATGGCTGGTCTTGTCCCTCCAGTCCCCTGCTTCAAAACTATTGTTTATTGCTAAACTTAAGTTTTGTTCGAAAGGTCTGTGTCGGTACTCATCTGTTGTTTAGTATGGACTGTTTTTCCCGCCAATCCGAACACATACAAACACACACACACATGGTCTGGATCAGAAGCACTGCAGCAATTCTCCATGTCCAATGGAGAAAAAAAATTCATGTCCGCACATCGATTTGCACGTCTGGCGTGCCAAGAAAACACAAATGAGGGGGAGATGAGTGACAGAAAAGGATACGCAGCACCAGGCTGCTCTAATGTGCAAAGCATCGCACTGGGTGCTGCAGGGCGCTGGCGAGGGGTAGGAGTTGACTTAATGTACAAAACGGTCCCGGTCGGCCAGCTGGCCCCAACACAAACGTGATGACTGACAAAGATACAAATTTAACCGGGCCCGGGCATGGACAACAATGTCCTGGGCCGTGGAATAGGAGAAAGGTCTGCTGACAGGGTCTGCAGGGTTCAACAGAGATTCAACATAGTACAAATCAACAAGTGCTCCGGTCCATCGGAGCTTATGCGCCAGACGGCGCAAAATGCGGTGCTGGGAGGCCAGGTGGGGCCGGGCCCTGCCACAAACAAGTTGGGACAGGGCAGCACAGTTGTCCAGCCCCAGTTGAATGTGAGGGGAAGGGAGATGGCGAAACTCATCTATGGCAACCAATGCACCGTACAACTCCGCCGCTTGCTGGGTATCTACCCATACAGGTGCCCTGCGGAACGTTGGCCCTCGATCTGACCACAGCCCAATCAGGAAACTCCCTGGGAACCTGGGGTCGGGGGCCGCATCAGCAAAAACACGGGCTGGGGGCACAGTCGCCGCGGGGGGGGGTTCCCAACCCCGAAAGGAGTAAGCAATGCACTCCAACAATGCTCGCACCACCGCAAGCGGAGTCCGGGGCGACCAACACGGCCCATTGTTGAGCCACAAACGAGGGCCTGCCAGAAATGACCCGGACAGCGCCGCAGGGCGACCCAGCCACACCAGCTTGCCCAGAAGGCGACGCAAATCCTTGTTATGGTACGGTCGGAGGGCCAACTTTAACCACCTGGTCACCACGTCGGCAATAAACGGGGCCGTAGGCTCGATACGGGGGCCTAAAAGGTCCAGCACTTTGCCCATCCACCCCAGCCTCCTGGTGGGCTCGAAGAGGCTTTTCTGACTGATGAGGAACCCCGCTTTTTCCAGGGCAGCCGCGGCCTGCCGGGTGACATCTTGTACTCGGGCGGAGTGCTTCCCGACCACCAAAATGTCATCTAAATATTGAATCAGTAGAATAGAGTCCGTGTCCACAACATCCAAAATTCGGGAAATTAGGTGTTGCACCAGGCCTGGGGCCTGGTGCCACCCAAACGGAACTCTAACGATGGCATACTTGTCTGGGCCTGCTGCTATTCTCAGGGAATTCAGTAATGGGGGCGGTAACTGAACCGACCAATAACAGTTCTTAATATCCAATTTACAGGCCCATGCCTGGCCATAAAAACCGCGCAAGGCCGCTGCCAAACCTTCGAGGGTGGGTAACCGGAAAGGGCGGCTCTTGTAGGTACATTGGTGATTGAACTGTACCATGTTTAGTATAAGGGCTGCCTTTTCCGGTGACTTGTACTTTACAAAAACTTGCGCATTCGCTGGGTCGGAAGTAGGGGCCAGGAGCCCCTCCTGGAACAAGGCCCGGAGCATAGCTGCGGCCTTGGGGCAATTGGAAGACCCCTGAGAAGGCGTCGTGGCTCCTGCGATAGCAAAATTCGGGTCCGCCCAATCGCGCCAGAGGTCCGGTGGGACATGGACCGACCCAGCTGGACCTATGCCCTGGTGGGCAGTGGCGAGGGAGACCATGTCGGCAGAACCAAGGTGAGGGGAACTAGCAGAATCAGAAGGGCTTGTGGTGGCCAGATGGTGTAAGACCGCATCAGCCAGGCTAACATCTCAGCCTGTCACACCAGAATGGGTGTCAGGGCGATCCTGGACCCATTTACAAACTTCCGTCCACCACAATTGTACAAGACGAAGGACAGGTGGATGAGGGATACGCCATAGTGCAGAAAAGCGCAACGCAATGTCTACGAGATGATCAGACCAATCGGCGTCGCACATCTCGCACCGCTCCCGCGGGATGCGCTCCCGCAGGTCCACGGGAACGTCCGGCTGCTCGTGCCCGGGAACCGGCATAGTGCTGGGAGCCGACGGTGGCGTTGTCTGGCACTGCAGTTTGCGCCGCAGCTTGCACCGCGGGCGCACTTGGACGCGGTACCGCCTTTCCTTTCCTTTCCGGGGGTGCGTGCTCGCTGTGAGGTCGATCACTGGCCAACGCCCTGCCCGAGGGGCGGGCTGGTCGTTGGCGTACTCCACGAGACGGGCGAGCGGGCCCCAGTACCCGGTCCCGTGGCGGTCGGTCGCCAGACGAGTCGGCCTCAGTGCTGTCGTCCCTGTCCATGAGGATGATCGGTGGTTCCTGGCGGGGATGCGCGACCAAGGATAGGAGGTTTTCGGGCCAGATCTGGAAGGCTGCCGTGGGTCGCATTTCAATGGTTCCGGACTTCGTTGGCCAGGGCAGGTCGATGGGGAAATGGACGGTCCAGTGAAGCGGGGGGGAGCTGTAGTACTGGGCCTGGCATTCGCTGAGCCATCGGCCCCAACGGGCAATGATCCACATTGCTGCTCCTGCCCAGGCAAGGAGGGCTGCGCCCATGCGCCTCCGAGCGTGCCAGCCCGCGGACTGGAATCCTGTTCCAGCGAGCAACCGACGCATGGATAACTGCAATGCCTCGGAACTGATAGCCACGGGCACGTACTGGGAGCGCTCCTGGAGTACTGGAGTCGCTGCAAGTTCTCGTCGCCACGCCTCGCCCCATGCCCCAAGCGAGGCAGTGACCCAGCGATTTGCCCGCTTACTGTGGAAGAACGCGATTCTTCGTGGGGTAGATAGGTCGGAAAGGCGTATGGAGGATGCCTCACCAACCCGGAGTAATAGGACGACGGACAAGACGGCCATGCCGATGGTGACGAAGTCCCACGAGTCACGCAACTGCTGGGCCATGAGGTGCAGCATGGCCGGCGTCGCCCATGTTGGTGAGGGGGAAGGTCGTTGATATAATTTGTCGGCGCCTGCGGACATAGCCCAATGAATGGGCCGAACTGTGGGGGGCAGGATGCCGACCTTCTCACACATTCGAACTGCGGACAAGAGGCCGCGCAGGGTAACGGATTTGCGGCCTGCCGCTGCCATGAGGCGAACGTGCGCGTGATAGGGCGCCGGCGCGAGACAACTCAGGGAATTTGGTCGCTGTTTTACTGAGCGCCCGTAGCAAGGGAATCCAGACTTCAACGGTGCCCGGCGCCCATTTCGCCAATGCCAGCGCCCTGTCGTCCTCAACGGGGTCCGCATGCCATGCGTCAGACACGATGGATCCGAGGAAACGGAGGTGATCGGCGGTATCGTGGTCTGGCGCGCCCCTGCCCAAGGAGTCGAGGTGGCAGGGGCATGCAGGTGTGGTGCTACCGGCACTGGTGCCCCTGGGCACCCCCTGCATCGGGAGGGGGGGCCTGGGGCGGAGAAGGAGGGTCAGGACGCGGGGCTGCGTGTGTCGGGCACCCTTGCCATGACCAATGCATCTGGCCACATTTAATACAGGGGTACGGCGGGGGGCCCGACGCGTCGTAAGTGCGGCCAGTTGAAAAGGCCGTGTAAAGGGTTTGGGAGCCGACCTGAGTAAACCCACCTCGGCGGCCAAAATGCGGCTCCGGCATGTGGGAGGACCGCGCTGGTTGAGTACTAGTTTGGGAGGCGGTATCAGCAGGGCCCTGCGTATCGCCCAACGGGTGTGATGCTCCAGGAACAGGTTCGGTACAGTCGCGAGCCCAGTGTCCATGCATTTCACAACGGAAGCATGCTCCAGGGGGATCTCCAGACGGCCTGGCACTTGCTGCCGGCGTTCCGGATCTCGGCTGGGACTGGGCACGAGCCTGGAAGGGGCCTGCAGTATTCCGTTGGGACTTATAGAGCACACGCCATTGCTCTTCCGCCAAAGACCGGCCTGCATGTAGAAGCTGGGCCGGTTCCGACTTCAGATACTTAAGCAGCGCCCGGAAGGAGTCCCGTTGCCAGACCCACGGCAGAGGAGTCTCCGAGATCTGGTTCAACGCCCCCATACTGAGCGGGGGCACAGACGGGCCTCGCAGATCAGCCAGTTTGCGCTCGCACTCATCAATTTGTCGACGGAGGTCCGCCTCATCAGACCCACTCGTAGCAAAGTCGGTGTTGCAGTCTGGCGGCCAATTCGAGGTCAAGGGCTTCCATTGGCCATCTTTGAGGTCCAAGGAAAGGCCAGTGGCCCGTTCATAAAGGGCGAGCATCATAAGGGCCTCGCAAGATTCCGCTTGCGGAGCCGCCCACTGTGCCAATAAGTCCACGCCGGACAGGTCTAAACCTTGTTGCTATAGATGTTGATGGCTGCGAGCTGCCACCACGCCACGTTCTTCTGTTGAGAGAAATGCAGCCGCAGTTTGGGCTGGCCCATCTCTCCAGGCGGCCCATTGGACATAACTGTCTGTGTCAGCAGCGGGCATCTCTTCATCTACGGCGAAGGCGACCTTGCGGCGTTTGTGGTCGGACATGATGGTGAGAGTCCGAACCAGGAAAGATAGAAAATGAAACAAGCAAATACTACAGCTGACTGGCAGCTGAACTCATCACAGTCTGGACGGAGGGGACAGATCAGCTGCCGTAGCCCCCCCCCCCCTGGCACTGGCCTGGCACTACCCACCTTCAGCCTGCATGGCTGGTCTTGTCCCTCCAGTCCCCTGCTTCAAAACTATTGTTTATTGCTAAACTTAAGTTTCGGCAAAACAGGTTCCCAGTGCCCTGGATCTCAGTCCCAGGGCCCAAACACACCTTCCTTTTCGTTGCTCAGTGGTTGGAGTCATGTGGAAACCCAAAATATCTCTCAATTTTCGAAAAAAAATTTTTCGTCTCTCAGTCTGTCCATGGTCCCTGAGCTGTGTCATGGCAGTGGAAGGCGGCGGTCCAGTGGTATATGCCCACCCACCAAAAAGGATAGTGCGGCGTCGATTCCTGGACCGATCTTTCTGCATTTTTTGTCACTTGCCTTGCTGAGAAAACCGGTTTTCCATGCACAAACAAAGCCTGCCAGAAGAAGATGAGTGCACACAGACTTCCCATTTGCATCTCATTGTGTGCTGGGTGGGTGTGCAGCTCTGATCTGCAACCAAATTCTCGTCTCTTGCTCTGTACATGGTCCCTGAGCAGTACTATGGCAGTGCAAGGCAGTGGCCCAGTGGTATCTACCCTGGTCTACTAATTGGCCAGCGTAGCCACCGTTGTTGTCATACAGAGAATACCCCGCCCCGCCTTGTATAAGCTACGCCAATGTACGGAATTATTACGGTCCCTACACCCACTGTAGCTTGGACAAGGGCGTAGCTTGCGCGCAACACATACAACTACTGGCACACACGTGCGCATGCGCATGGTATGAGTGCACCTCAGGTTCACACCCATGTTGGCACAAGCAATGAAGGATGCGAAGACTACAAATGTTCGGCTTGGAAACCCTTCTTGTGATCATACACCATGCGGAACAATTGCACATGCTCACCACTTGAAGATGCCTCCTGAACTGGATTCTTGGGAGGGGGGCACAAGGGTGTGTGACCATCTGCCCACCCTTCATGCACTCCAACACCGCAAATTGGTCCCTCTTCTCCGATGGTCCCTTCATTGTACCATCCACACGGTCACCAATGGAACATGTGAAAATAACTGGACACCCAGGTTCAAAAAGAGAAGATTGCATGGTGAGCTGATGCAAGAAAGGGGAATATAACGCACAAATATTCCCAAATTCAGAGCCATGTGGGTTGAAGTGGGCAAAGACTCACAAATGTGCCCATGGCTCCATGTAATTGGCAAACTTGACGACAAACCCATGTCTTATGTGGCCGCACTACATCTTGTACGTAATTAAAATTACGTACACAATTATTACGGTCCCTACGCCTACTGTAGCTTGGACAAGGGCGTAGCTTATACAAGGAGTGAAGCAACGGATACTCAGCTACCATATGACCCCCGTGACACAGGTCATAGGTCATCGCCAACAACATTGTCCTGCTGCACTGCAGCACTGTTTGTTCAGTAAAGTATTTAAAGCAAAGTCTCGGCAGGTCACCTCACTCTGCCCTCCCCATGGGCCCCGATTAGGTCAACCGAGGTTGCTTGGGCCAGTTCTCAGGGCTGTCCTCATTTGACTCCTCTGAAATGTGAGATCCCCCGGAGCAGTTTGAGTCGGTGTCATAAGAGTCTGGCATCTCCTGCAGTCCCAATTCCCCCCAGATATCCTGCACTGATTTTTGGTTCATGACACATTCATACGCCTTTTTTGCTCCCTTGGACGCCTTGGCGTCTGCGTGTTCATTGCCCGTCACCCCCACATGTGATGGCACCCACAGAATGTCCACGCTGTCCCCCAGTAGCTGCCATTGCCCCCACAGGTCCTCCCACAGGTCTGCATGCGCCAGTGGTCCTCTGGACCCCACCCACTTGTGCCTGGACCACTTGTAGCTTATACAAGGGGGGGGGGGTACTTACTGTACTTTTCAAGCCTCTGTGCAGTTGTGACTTTTTTCAGCACACGGGGCTGTTTGGCCTTCTTCAAAGTGTCCGGACGCGAAGGTTTTGCGCGCACCTTCTGACCATCTGACCATCTGAGCATCTGATCCTGTGGCAGAATCCCAGAAGCCCCAACAAGTCGGCAGAACGAAGCGGCAAAATCACAGAACCCCCACAAATCGGCAGAACAAATCGGCAAAATCAGCCGAATTCGGCCGCTGATTTGGGGGGTCTCAGCTAGAGTGTTCTGTTCATAGGCCTTTGTGGAACCGCAGTAGAGGGCAGCCCTGGAGGGCCTTCCACACTTCGGGGAACCAATTTTGGAGAGTGAGGTGTCGGTGCCCATAACACCACAGATCAACAAATGGGTGCATGCAAAGGTCCGTTCACAACACAGCAAATCTCACATGATACCACAATACCTTCTCGGGAATTTTGCACCGTTTTCCAAGCCGGTTATTATTCCAATCTTTGGCGAGGCTTGTGCATGGTGGCTTCGCAATGGCGTCTTTTCTACAAGCATGCGTGCAGTGCGTGCAAAATGAGACAAAACACCGCGACATGCATCATGGCATCCCTCCCGGACAAGCACCCCCCAGAAGAAGTGAACAAGACCACCATGGCAAGAGATTGAAACACAGCACCCCCTTGTGAAATTTCTTACATCGTATCGGAGGCGGCCAATCGGAGTGCCAGCTCTTGTCGTTTGAAGGGAGCCACCAAGAGAGCCCGCTCTGATGGGCATAGCACATGCGGTGCGTGCGGCAGCAATGGTGTGGCCCGGGGCGGCGGGCAGCAGCCCCTTGGCGGGCTTGCTGGTAAACCTGGCCTCCGGGTAGTTGCCGGTTGGTGGATCAGGGAATCGCACTCGAGGAGCTCTGGAACGGTGAGCCCCCCTTTGTGGATCATAGGAGGGCCGTGAAGCACCGGAGACTATGGTACCGAACGCCCCCGTGCGACAGGCGACCCGGTCTCAGCTCAACGCAGTGCGAACCAGTCAGGCTGCCTTGCAGCTCCGGAGGGCTCAGTTCATTCCAGCCGGACGACAGCTCAGTTTAGCAGATGGCGAGGGAAAAGCGCCCTGGGTCTCCTCCCGGTCGGGGGCGCAGCGTAATGAGCGGGCAAATGAAGGGGCGGTTCGCGGGGCAGCACAGGCCTTCCGCAATGTGCTGCACGACCGACGGGTTGCTGATAGGCCTCGAGGAAATGGAGGACGTGAGGGACAATGACAGTGTGGGAGGTTAACTGCGGGTGAGGGGGCCATGGACAGTACGGACAGTGACAGTGGGGGTGGAGTCGGACACAGACTCCAGCTCGTGCTTTTTGCGGATTTTGGGGCGGGGGGGGGGGGGGCGTACGGGTATCATTTTGCTTGGGGAAATTCCGCCACCCTGCCAACCCTTTGATTAACCGAGTTATGCCACCAATAAGCTGAGGCCATCGACAGGCCTCTCTCTGGGCGTGGCCCTGAGACAGCTGGGGTCATGTGGCCACAATCCACAGCCGTTGTTGGTGTGGCCCCGACATGAGGAACCGGGCCAGACCTCACGGATGCGCAGGGGAAACAAAAAAAAACACAAACCCCCCCCAAAAAAACGTTAGCCAAAAAATACAATAAACACAAAAGCCGAAGAAAAAGAAGATCAGCCAAAAAAAAGAATAAGAGATGGTCATTGACTTGCATGGCCCCCCATAGTCGCTGCTGTTGCTGTTGCTGTTGTCGCTGTTGTTACTGCCGCTGTTGCTGCTGCCGTCGCTGCTGTTGCTGCTGTGGTAAGCATACAAGGTGCAGCGGGTCACTGGGAGGCCTTCCAATGTGGGTCTCAAGGCCCGTTGATGATGTTGCATGTGAGAGATAACGCGGGGACGCGCCGATGGACCCAACACCGGCCGCACTTGAGGACGCGATCTTGGAACCCATTGGGCACTTGCTGCCGCCGGGGACACAATGGACCACGAGGATGCAGTCCGCCTGCCACGATGGCGGACGCGGCGGAAGGCCCATGACGATCTGCGGCCCACCAAGGCGCAGGAGCCGGGGAGCGGAGCGGGGGATACGGGAGCGAGACCAATCAAGGACAGCTCGATGGGGACATGCATGCGGGAGTGCACTCGGCCCCACGCAGCCGTTTTGACCCTCTGGGCCCGGGCGGTGCTTAGGGAGACTGGCCATGGAGCAATGGATACAGAGCTCACATATACCCCCGTGTCACAGGCATATGGTCCTCGCTGCAACTCTCTCAGTGCTTTGCCTTGCTGCACTGCAGCGCAAACCAGATCAGTGCCGAATCTTGCCTTGAGTTCACCACAGGAGGTGGCTGTCGAGTGTTTATTTCTAGTGAAAGGCAGGGGGATTTAAATGCGCCTTCACGGGATTTTGGCTGATCCACCCACCCACCCACCCACCCACGCATCGATTGCTCCATCTAGACCCACCCACCCATATACCCAGGGAGAGGGGGGCCCTAGGGGGGGCGTGCTCCGCCCCCCCACCCCCCATCCCAGTGGTGCCGAGTTGTTGAAAGGACCCCTGATGGAGGGGGGGGGGGGGTCACAAAGCTTGGTCTACCGCCCTTGCCAAGAGACAACAAGACACCTGGACAGAATGAAGGCCCTTGAGCTGTAGTACGGAGGAGGGACACCACGCCCACCCACCCACCCACCCACCCACCCAAAAGAGGTGACCTCCCAGGGGCTACCTCCACTTTTCCCAAAATCAGGGGATTTCAGACAAACGCAGCCCCCCCCCCCCCGCCCTCTCAGTATAGTGTCCACCAGCCACCCAGCAGTTCCCTGCTCCGGGCTCACGTCGCGGGTGTGAGGGTTTAGAACTGAACTGGACCCCACCCCATGGCCTCTATCCAACACAAAACCAAACGGGACGCACCGATGAACCAGCGCTGGCTCCGCCTCGCCACCGCCCTGAGCAGTGGCCGCCGTCACTGCAGCAGGGAGTCCTTTGAAGAAGACGGAGCAGAGCACTGGGGGTGGCCATACGGGGCGCAGTCTGCCAAACCACCGCTTGACAAACATGCGGATGCTCGATGGTGATGTGGCGGGTGGGTTCCAGGAAGGGAATCACATTCAGGAGCATGGCCCATACTTGGCCTTCGTGTCCGTTTAAACGGGCGCTAACGGACGCCGCACAGAATTGAAACAGGGTGCAAACGGACGCAACGTACCAGTATTGCCCTGTGCCCTCACATCCTCTGCTCACAGCAGGGGGGCCTTGGGAACCTCCAGCGCACCTACCCCCCCTGCAATCCCCCCCCACCCTCGCGCGTGACGGCCTCCCGGGGGGGGGGGGGGACCAAGTGACAGTCTCCCCACCCCGGAGTTCTAGTATAAGCAATTTTTTATTCGGCGCCTAGTATTTCCTATGTTTTTGGGACTAAGTGACGGTCTCCCGGGTGGGGGGGGGGATTGCAAAGGGGGGGGGGGGGTGAATGGTTGTGGTGTTTGCACACCTTTTGGCAGCAGATCACTGAGGTGGTGTACTTAAGGGGGCTCCCAGTCAGGACAATCCTTGAAATTCCTAATGCAGCAGAAAAGCGGACGCCCCCCTCAACGGCAAAGGGCCGCAAACGGACGCATCGCCGCCTCAAAACGGACGCTGGGACCAAGTACGGCATAGCCCCTGGGCCAGGGTGATACGCCCCCCCATCAGGGACAGGCCATTGCTTGCGGCCCTGGGCCACGACGTCGGGCTCTCCATTCACCAGCATGATCCGGACCTCGTGCTGGACTCACTCCGTCCAGCCTCATGTACTGCCATGCGGCTTTCGCAGCGCAATCCAAATCAGTACCGAGTGTTGCTTTGAGTTCGCTGCGCTGTCGCGGCTGTCGAATGTTTCTTAGCCTGACTTGCGTCAGCTCTTGCGGACCCGGGGCAGGGGGGGGGGGGGGGGCTGCCCACCCCCACCAACCCACATCAGAAAAAGCTTTCTTTTGGGGAGGGGGGGGGGCGAAATTTATTCACGTGGCCCGAAAATTGGACAGCGATTTTCGGTACTTTTTGACGTCTGACCCGCCCCCCCCCTCCCAGGGCCCCCCAGGATGAGGGGTTTTTGCTACTGTGCAATGGCCTGGTCTGGACACCTCTCAGAGGGAGGGTCCATGCCGATGAACAGGGGTGTGCTCAAGGGGGGGGGGGGGGGTCGTGTAGCAAAAATTGGCCCAACCAGATTTTCCCGATGGTAAATTTCGTTTTTTTCCGCGCTGGTCTGGCGGGGGGGGGGGTCTAGGGGGCTCAATGGCCGGTACTGATTGACTGAATGCCCTGCCATACACACTTTCGGTGGTTCAATGGGTTCCATTTTGAAATGTGCTCATCAGTCGTTGCAGTGCACACCGCTGTACAACAGTCGGTCGTGGGTGAGTACCGTACAGTGCACCGGGCGGGGGCAAGCAGTCCAAATCAAAGGGTGTTGAACGCCGGTCAACAATCCACTTGCTCACCCCCAGTGGGTGGCACAGCATGGCACTCCTTCGGCCTCACCCTGGAGTGTGGCTGTTTGGTTTCAGTCAGTGCCAGCGCAATCATCATTCACCCTGCAACAGTTTTCGTGTGCCATGGGATATGCTATGAACAATCAGACCGCGATGCATTCATCCATCACCAATCAATTTCATGTGCACAATCTGACGATGCCGGGCTGTCATGAAGCTGAAATATAGTTCGGCAACTCTGAGTTGCCTGCATGCTACAGCACTGTCTGTCCTATATACCACTGTGACGGTAATCAAGCACTCCTTCCGCTCTCAGTACAGTTCAGTCAGTGTGAGGAGGGGGGGGGGTCTCAGGGGGGGGGGGGGGCTGAGGGGAGGTGAGACTCTCCCGGCTCAGAGGCCCACAAAGGCCCAGGATCAGCTCTGCCATCAATGTAGTCTGCGGGCGGCCGACAGGGCGTAGGTCACTGGCGGTGTCGCGTGGTCGACGAGGCTATCTCGACTCTCCTGTGTTGCACACTTCCCGCCGCAACGTGTCCTCCTCGAGGGCCGCGCTGTGCGCACCTGCTGCCGCCCCGCACGCTCAGAGGGATGGACCGTGCTGGCCTCTGTCACGTACAATTGGCGTCGATCGGGGCTCGTCCTTGTTCAGCAGCGCCAGGGACACGGCGAGGGAGCCACACAGGTCGCCCGCCGGGACCTGCAGCCAGAACCTGGCCCCCATTCGGTGACACGCGTGACCAATCGCTGGCGGCGGCGGGCTGGTGCGCCACCCGTGGATGCGGACTCCCTCCGGAACGGGCCGCGCCGCACTGTCCACTGCGAGCACCAGGAGACGCACGCCGCCGACGGGGGGGGGGGGGGGTTGCACAAGGCCTTGGTGGTTGGCTCTGTTCGCCTGTGGCGGCGCCTATTGGCCTCTCACCCTTGAACCTTCTGCCATGACAAGCCGGCATCCGCACTACTGCGGGCATCCGCACTGCCGCGGGCATCCCCCTGCCCCTGGGGGGGAATCCACAATGCAACTTCTGCCCATGGCGTCCTCCCCTGACGGCCTGACCAGTGCCCGGGATGCGGTCATCACGAAGACCCCAGGCTGGGAGGCGCTCACGTCCCAGCCAAGGGGAGCTGGGGGGAGGGGATGACCCTGCTCCTTGCGGGAAAAAAGGTTAAGCACAGGCCCGCCGATGAAGGAAGCCCCAACGCCTGCCCAGCGAGGAGCTCCACCGCACAACGGTCACGTTTGCCCATGGGCCGCCTGCCCATGGCCCTCCACGGGGCTCGAACGGTGGGCGGCACCGTCATCACTGGGCCCCACGCTGGGGTCCGGATGATGCGCCTGCTTCGGATGACGGCATGGCGGGCGCGTTAAACGCGTGCTGCAGAAGGGCCCGCAACGCCCTCGCGTGGGCGCCAGCGAAGACAACCATGACCCGCGGCGGCTGCGTTGTGATCGCGTCCCAGGACGCGCTCGCGACCAGACAGCCGTACGCGGCAAAGGCGAGGTACCCGGCGCCGCTCGTCAACAAGCGCCAGATCACGTTCTCGGAGAGGAACCAGGAGCCGCCGAGCAGCACCGCGGACAGCCCGAGCACCCACGGCACGATCATGACGAGCATCGCGAGGACAAAGAGGGGGAGCAGAATGGGGAGCATCAGGACGAGGATCAGCCCCTCGAGGGGGCCGCCCGCGTTGCTCTTGGTCAGGAATTTGTCGCTCGTCGCACTGAGCCAGACGCACCCGCCCGCGACGGGCACGCCTACGGCGATCAGGAGAGTGCCGACCGCTCTGGCCCCGTCGCCGACGCCGCCCCGCGCCCAGCACAGCAGGCCCAGGGCCGCCCCCACGGCCCCGAAGGCGCCCCATGGGACGGCCCGGCGGGAGGCCCGGCGCCCCCCCGACGCGGCCCGCGGCGGCTCCGCCGCGGCCGCGCACTGCCGGATTTGCGCCGCAAGGTCGTCCCGGCGGCGCAGCGCCGCGGCCATCAGCACCTGCAGGCTCTCCCGGTCCGCCGCGCGCGCGATGTCCGGCGCGGCGGGGCCGGCCCCGGCCTCCGCCGGCAGCACCGCCGCCGCGGCCGCGGCCGTGGGCGTGGGCGCAGCGACGCGGCCGTGGTACGGGTTGGTCCACCCGAACTTGGCGCCGCACCGCGTGCAGTGCATGTGGTCGCAGCCCCCGGCCTTCTCGATGGCGACGCCGCAGACGGGGCAGCCGCGCGCGTGCTCGTCCACCCACTGCTGCGTCGTCTGCTGCCCGTCGGCGTGCTCCAGCGAGGACTCCGGCAGCGCGAACTCCGCCTCGCAGCAGGGGCACCCGACCTGCAGCAGCGCCTCCCGCTGCCGCCGGACCGCGCCCCTCCGCTCCTCCGCCAGCGCGCGCGACTCCTTGGCCTTGGCGGCCTGCGCCTGGGATGCCTCCTGCAGCCGGCGCAGGCACGCGTAGTCGCGCCCCCGCTCCGGCGCGGAGAGGCAGTGCCCCAGCAGCACCGGCACCGCAAGGCCGACCGCGACGGCAAACGCCCATTGGGATCGCCCCCCGACGGCGAGGAGGGCCGTGGCCAACGGGGCCCCGCAGAGCACCGCGGCCGTGTCCCCGAGGCGGGTCGAGGCCCGGCTCCGCCAGTCCGCCCGCAGCCGCGCGGCCTCCAGATCCCGGGCCGCCCCGTCCGCCTCGGCCTCGGCCTCGGCCGCCAGGTGCCGCAGCTCCTCCATCTCCTCCGCGGCCACGCGCTGCCGCACCTCCCGCTGCCGCGCGGCGAGGCACTCCGCCGTGACGAACCCCCCGCCCGTCCCGCAATGCGGGCACGGGTGCCACTCCTGCAGGCCGCTGTCCCGGTTCGCCATCGCGCGCAGCGCGGCGTCGCGCGCGTTGTCGTCCTGGCGCTCCGCCAGCGACCGGCACCGCTCGAGCGTCTGCTCGGCGTCGCATGGGCGCATGTCGGCGAGGCAGACGGGGCACGACAGCGTCGTCTCGGGGGAACCGGCGTCCTCGAGCCGCGAGACGTTCCAGTTGCGCACGCACGTGCTGCAGACCGTGCAGCCGCAGTAGAGGCGCATCCACCGCTTGCCCGTCGCGTCCAGGGGCGGCTCCTCGTCGAGGCAGACCGGGCAGGGCTGCGCGCGCGACCGCACGTCGGCCTTCCGCTTCCGCCGGAAGTTCTCCAGCGAGCGCGCCATCCCGTGGAACAGGTCACTGGGCACGAAGCCCTCGCGGCCCTGGCTCCGCCCGGCCCACGCCTTCCAGCTGTCGCGGCTGGCGGCGGCGACGTGCGCCCGCGACACGACGGCGGGGACGCTCGCGGGGGCCGCGGAGGGTCTGGGCTGGGGCTCGCGGGGCAGCAACGCCTCCGACTCGCTGGTGCCGCTGAAGACGCGATGAAGCTCCGCGTGATCCATGGCTTGCGCTGGATGACGCGTGAGAATACAGGAAGGGATGCATCCCCTTTTCGCCAACAATGCCTCCCTCTCTTGTACTTTGCCTTGGAGATGCAGCCGTCCGTGGCATCAAACTATTGTGTTGTGGATGTGGTGTTAGTGCACTTTTACGTGAGCATCAGGGCACGCCATTCGGTTGATGGGCAATTCATCAATTTGGAGTCGTTTGGAACCATCACCGCTATCAGTGAACCATCAATTACTGCCAGCGCACCACCAACCGCCATCAGTGCACCATCAATCGCCGTCAGTGAACCACCAAACACCGTCGGTGAATTATAATCATCAAACCATCAATTGCCGTCAGCAAACGGCCGTCCGCCATCAGTGCACAATCCAGCACCCTCAGCAAACCACAACCGACTTCGAAACATGAACCGCCATCAGTGAACCGGCAACCGCCATCCGCAAGCCATTAACTGCCCCAAGTGGACTGCGCTCGGGGCCAAAGGCCGATCTCATTTTGTGAAAGCCGTTGAGTGGAGCATTGCAAGTGCGGAAGCAATCCAGATGGCACGCCCCTATGGGCGGCATGCTCCTGGCAAAATGGAGCCCCGACGATATCTTCAGAGAAAACAAAGGGCCCCTAAAATTCCAGAGGTCTGGGACGAAAATCCGGAAAACCAGGAAACGCAAACTTGTTGGGACCCTTTGGCCCACACCAGCGGCGAGTGGTCCAACGCGTTGGGGGTTTGAATGCCACACGGCAACGTACCAACATCCTGCTTGCTGTGCGCTGCGTGCCCCCACCGCTGTCTGCCTCAGCCCAGATCCAACCGGCTTTTGGTTTTGGACCAAAAAAACTGGCTGACTGGCAGGAAATTATGGCGTTTCGATCCAACAGCAAAAGCAGCACAAATAGAGGCCAAACCATTGAATAATTTCAAAAAAGACTGACCACTGACGCATGGGAAAACGCCACAACAAATGGCGGGTGCATGGGGAGCAACAGATTTCCCCCGTATTACAACCCTTCTGGGTCAGGCGTATGGTGCAGAAGCAGCCAAAATCGAGAAAACAGGGTCAACAGTTGCAGTTGACAAATACAAAAGGCTGACACCAGGTTCATGACCTACCGTGTGCTGTTGTAGCCTTTGCGGTTGCCTGCCTGCGCCTGTGAAAGGGTCTTATTCACAGTGTCCTCAGCTACACCAAGTAGTTTTTTGTTCGGGCCCAGGCTCTGGTAAACTGGCGAATCCCTCTCACCAGATGGCACTCGAGAAACCTCTCGGAATCAAGGATCTATTGGACATAACTCGTAGTGACGATGAGCTAAATTTGATACCAGGGAATGCAGGGGGAACTGCCACGCCCCTCGGCATTCCAGTGCTACTTGAGTAGAAGAAAGACTGAGGGCTGAGTAAAACAGCATTGTGCCATGGACAGAAAACAACACCTAAAAGGAAATCAAGGTGTCCTCAGTTACATCAAGCATCACTTGTGCGAGTGCCAAGTACATACAGCCAGACACAATGGCCCCAGTTTATGAATTAGCGGCAGTTGTACCTCGAGCCAGTCCTGGGGTATATCGCCTGTATCCCATACACTCACCATGGACGAGTACAGGTGCCGCTAGATCCATGCTTATTGGTGTGAAAACCTGGGTACCGTAAAAGGAGGGGGATACACATAAACCCTCATGGTGCGTCTCCCTGCAGACTCTGACATCAGCAAGCAGCACAGAACGGTGGCAGAACACAACGTGGCCCATTTGCACGAAATACCGACCATAAGGTGCTTTAGTGAAATCTAGGGAAATTCAGTAAATCACAATCGGGAAAAAATGGCTTACTCAAGGCTTGACTTTGCTCTAGCAAAGGAATGGGTGCCGATCTCATGCTCCATTGCCCACCCCGTCCACTCAGACACATTGAGCCTCATCACTATTACATCCTACTGGACGTTTAAGCATATCTCGTTCCACCCCCCGCCTGTCTTTTCTGAACCTTTGTTTGCTTGCATGCTAACTATGTTGCTTGGTGAATACCCAATTGTCCAATTATACTTTCTTACTGGCTGGCTCCTTTGTTTGCACGACACACAATTTTTCAACAACTTTCCGCAATTCTGACAAGCAAAATTGCCACCACAATTTGCCAAGACCAATTTCTTTGGTCGGTCGGTTGGTAGATAGCCTGATAAATAGACAAGTAGCCAAATGGTAAATTGGTTGTGTAATGGTACATAGGTAGGTCGGCATGTAAGCATCTGGATGGTATGATCATGAGATCATGAGAAACTGAAGTATGCAGCAAATCAGCAGTAGTAGGGATCAAGTCGTTGTAGCCAGCAGGAGAGTGCCTAGACCAGACTTTGGTACTTGCGTGGCAGACCCCACGTCGGCACGTGGGGGCATGTGCCTGCCAGACACTGCCAGACGCAAGCCCACCCCTGTGCTAGACGCCGCCAAACGCCAACCACATGCCGTTGCAAAAATGTTGGGCACCTACGAACAGTTTGGTATGTGGCCCATGTGCAGTGGCCCGACGATCGCAGCCCCCCCTTTGTTAAAGGGTGTCATCGGCTCGGGAAAATCCGGCTATGGGTACCGGAACCCTCATGGGTGGCCCAAGCCCATGAGGTGGCAGGCAATGTTCATGATCACAACATTTTCAAGACTTTCTTCAATATAGCCTGTGCCCAGGCTTCATGTCGCAGGCTGCCATATCCTCAGGGGTCACTTGTTGAAGGGCATCCACAGTATCCCACCGATCGTGTTTCATGGCATTGACGTATGGTTGCGGCATAGGCTTGAACTGTGACAGCCATGGCAGGAAATCCAAATCCAGCTCGGGCTTGAGCACAGGGGGTACATTGGATGCCATATCCACCTCGGGAGTTGCGAATGCTGTGGGGGCCTTGTCAGCATTCACTTCCATTGCCCTTTGAGAGTTTGTACCTGAAGCCCTCGCAGAAAACAGTTTGTGCCTCTGATTGTGGTTTGCTTTTGTGGAGAGGGGTTGAGGCACCCGTGGCAATTGTCCGCCATTCGCAACAGCCGCCTGGCTTGGCGCCCTATCCCGCAGCCATGGTAGCAGACAGACTCACCAGGTGGTTCTAAGATGGTGAGGGGCACAAAAAAGGGCAGGAAAGCAATTCGACGTTCATAGTCACTAGACGTCAGCACGTGCCAGCCCACCTCCTTGCCAGACGTTGGCAGACGCGGACGCACCTCTGCCGCCATACGCAAACCCAACCGACCGCACACTAGCACCAAGACTGACCCAGACATGTGGTGCCGCTGATGATAGTGCCAGTGCAGCACAAGGCTGGGGGAGATGGACTGGATCAAAGTGAATAGGGACTCGGTTTAAAAGTTACGGGGGGCAGGGCAGGCGGATGTGGTGCCGCTGATGATAGTGCCAGTGCAGCACAAGGCTGGGGGAGATGGACTGGATCAAAGTGAATAGGGGACTCGGTTTAAAAGTTACGGGGGGCAGGGCAGGCAGATGGGAAGAGGGGGGGGGGGCAAATCAACAGAGTGAATTGTGCGTGGGGGAACTGGCCAACCCGGCCGAACGCCCCACCGCTGACCGAGCCCAAATGTCCCCTGGGCGCCGGCAATCGTATCCAGCCTCACGGTATCTGTTGTTTTTTGTGGGGGGGCTGGAGGAGAGGGGACCGTACGGGCGTTCCTCCCCCTGTCCATCCGGTATTTGAATGTGCTGGGCACCGCCCTCGCTGCCTTTTGAGACCACCCGCACCTGTGTTCTGCCTCAGTCCCCATCGTTTGTGCCTCTTATTCTTCAAGCAGGAGCCGCTGGCCCCCAGGTATCCGGGAAACCCGGCCACGAAGGGAACAGGCGGAGGAGGAGGAGGAGGAGGAGGAGGCAAGAGGACATGCACGAGCAGAAAGGGGAGGAGGGCAACGACGACAGGGGGGACACGGGTGGTGGGCAGCATGAGGAGGACAGCGATGAGAGGACGAAGACGAAGGAGGGTTCGCAGGGGTCGGTTGAGCGTTGGATTTGACACGTTCATTCCGGTGGTATTGACGGTTGGATGCAAATGGGCGAAACCCAGAGGGTCGCGCCCACCTATTCTTCCAAAACGCGGACGTCACTGGATTGGTGCGGCGTGCCTGACTGTCGCCTGCACTTCCGGGTACGCCCGCGCACTGTGCCCCTTCGCCCCATGGTGCTCCCGGAACACTCCCTTTGCCCCACCCTCCCACGCTCCGTCAGGGAGCCCAAGAGCGGGTGTGGCGGAGGTGGTGACACCGCATGGCTCTCCCTGCGGCTCCTTCAGCGGCCTTCGCCCCCAAGGCCTGCGGCTGCCCCGTCGCCGCAGGCGACGGCCAACAGGTATACACCGGGGGTCTGCTGTACTCTCGCCGTCCTATGGCAGGCTCAAGTGCAACCCCCCCTGCCCCGTGCAGCACGCACACAAAGTACGCCGACTGGCAGGCCACTCCCCCCTGTGTGACATTCCGTTGGGTTGTTGCTCCTTTACGGGGCCCTGGACGGTCACCCGTTCTTCCCTTCGCATGTTGCGTCGGGTCGCTACTTTCTGTCGGCTGCTGCGGCCGGTGCTCTTGCTGGTGTCGTTTCCGCGTTCGCGGAGCCCAGTAGTTGGTGTGTTGGGACTGTGCTGGATGTGGCATGGTGTGCCGTTTGCGTGTCAGTGGCGCCCAATAGTTGGCGTATTGAGGATGTGCTTGTTGTTGCCGGGGTCGTTTGACTGTGTTTGCTGTCCACACACCTCTGTCCACAGGCCGTCCATAGCCTGCCTCGCTGTGTTTCTGTGCGGTCCAGGTGCCCTGTTCGTCCACGCGGTGTCCGGGCCGTCCACCATATGTCCTTTTCCCCCTCACGGTTGGTCTGCCCCTGATGGGCTCCCACTCCTGTTGCGCAAACAGCCCATCTGGGCTGCGGGAGACACCCCCCACCTGATGCCGGTTGAGCCCCCCCCCCCGTGGACATCACTTGCCCCACAAATCCACAGCGCTGAAGACTATTTTTTCTCTGGTGGCTGGCGGTTGGTGTTTGGTGGGGGTTGGCGGTTGGCGGCCGTTAGTCACAATGGAATTGTAGTCGAAAGGTGTAACCGACAGTGACCGCCCCCAACCGCTTCGGCAACCACCTCCAACGGCCTATCTAAGCGCTTCTGAGGCTGCCTCCGAGGCGCCTTCCCTTCGAATGCATCCGCCCCCAGCCCCCCCCAACCCCCCAGTGGTGCTGAGTTTTTGGAGGCCCCGAAGGCGCCAGAGAAAGGTTTTGATCGGCCGAAGGCCCGAAAGAAAATTTGGCCCAATATTTGAAGGGGGGGTGGGGGGGAATGTGGGATCCCCCCCCCCAGTGGTGCCGGGTTGTTAAAAGGAGCCCCTCCCCCGCTTGGACGTGGTTGCGTGCAGTGCGCCCACGGCGTGACTCCCCAGAAGTGGCCCGGGAGGCCTCAGGGGCTCGGGAGGAGGAGCCCAAAGCCCCCCCCTCCCCCCCCCCCCCCCCCCCCGCAGCACTTTCTCTGACGCACAGCAAAAGGCAGCCGCGACTGTGTGGCACACCACGCGGCACGCCCCTCGCGGGTGGCACACACCAACAGCGGCCGATTGCGCGTCGGCCGCCGCCGAATCTAAATGCGGAAATGGCCGGGGGGGGGGGGGGGGGGATCAGGGAAGTATGAGAAGGGGGGCAGGGGGGGGGGGGGTCTGGGAATGAAAAGTTTGTGTACTAAAAATGGCCCGACAAGATTTTCCCGATGGTACATTTGGTTTTTTCCCACAATGGTCACTTTGGTCGGGTGGGGGGGGGTCCAGGGGGGGTAACCCCCAGGGATGCATTGGAAGGAGGGGGGGGGGGGGCCACCCCCCCATCCAGGGCGCCCAGCCTATGCCCAGCCACTGTCCCTCTGACAGCAAGTGCCGGCTTCAAGGCATCTATAACCGACAGTAACCGCTCCCAACCGCTTTGGCACCCTCCTCCAACCGCCTGTCTAACCGCTTGTGGGGCCGCCTCCGGGTCCCTTCCCTTCTAATGCATCCCTGGTAACCCCCCTCCTCCTGCGGTGTGCGGCCATTCGAACACTTCCCTTCCGTAACCGCCGCTCTGGGCTTGCCCGATCGGGGGCTTGGCTCCAAAACCGGATGGCGTCGCCCGCGCGCCGCCCCCCCGCTACTCCGCGAACAGAAGGTGGCGGTCGGTGGCGACCACGTTCCCGTGCCGGTCGAAGCGGCGGTCCACGAACACGACGCTGTCGTCCCACTTGACGAGGACGGCGGTGCTGCTGCGGGTGCCGAACAGCCCGTGGGGCCCGGTCAGGAACGCGGGGCAGAAGACGCTGGAGCAGCGCCGCTCGAAGGCCCGGGGGTACAGCGTCCCGGGGTGGGGGCTGGGGCCGCCGCAGCGCTGCCGGTCCGCCAGCAGGTCCAGCAGCGCGTCCGCCGCCTGGTCATCGGTCAACGCCCTGTGGACAGGCGCGTGGCGTTTTGGGGGGCGTCAAGGACAGGGCGCCGGGCACTGGAGGGGGGGGGGGGGATGTAACCCCCCCTGCCCCCTCCAGGGCGCCCAGCCTATGCCCAGCCACTGTCTCTCTACCGGCAAGTGTCGGCTTCAATGGCATTTGTAACCGACAGTAGCCGCCCCCAACCGCTTTGGCAACCTCCTCCAACCGCCTGTCTAACCGCATCTCCGCTTCTGGGGCGGCCTCTGCGGTCCACTTCCTTCTACCGCATCCCTGGCTGCTGGTATTTGTGTCCTTGAGACTGGCGGCCAACGGGTGGCGGTTATGAGCGAAACAACGGACGCCGATGTGGAGTCCTTGCGCCTGCCGTCGCTAGTGTGCGGCAGGTGGTTGGGTTTGAGGATGGTGGCGTCTGGTAGAGAGGTGGGTCCGTGTCTGCCGACGTCTGCCAAGTGGGTGGTCCGGCGTGTGCCGACGTCTGGCGGCTATGGACGTCGCATTTCTTTTCTGCCCCTTTTTTGTGCACCTCAGGGGCATCAAACCCCCCCGGTGAGCCTGTCTGCTGCAGTGGCCCTGTAGCAGGTGACAGGGAGGGATGGATGGATGTGCTGCAGGAGCGGAGGGTACTTGGCGGGTGGCGGGGTTCGGAACGGGTACGCCAGCCTTTGGGGGGCGGGGGGGCATTGAGGCTGAGTGAGTGTGCCGGTTGGTACTTCCGGGAGTACGCACCTTTTGAAGAGGGGATGAGGGGGGGGGGGGGGGTTGCTTAGGGATGCATTCGAAAGGGGGGGGGGGGCACCCCTCGCAATTCGTGAACCCGCCCCCTTCACCCCCAATCCAATCGGTGGATTGGGGGTGAAGGCCCCCATCCCCGCGTGGGGGACTCCCTCCTCAAAAGGTGCGTACGCTCGGAAGTACCAACCGGCACACTAAGTCAGCCTTGATGCCCCCCCCTCAAAGTCTAGCTCCACTCTTTACGGAATCCAAGAACTCGTCGCATCCCCCCACTCTCACCGTCAGGCCCGTTCCCCGGGGGGGGCGACACCCCCCCCAGCTATCTGCCAGAACTTGGGGGGGGGGGGGGGCAGTTGGGGTTGGAGGGAGGGTGGGGGGGGGGGGTATTGGCAGCTCGGCCGGGGGGGGGGGGGCGGGCTGCCCACTACTATCACATGCATACCTCAAGGGGGTGTCTGGGGGCATGGGGGTATAGAGGTATGTATGCGATAATAGCGATATCTTGTCTTTGCCAGGAAGAAAGTCTTAAGGGTCTTAAGGACTAAAGGCATAGTACCCCTCTCAACTAAGCATGGGACAAAAATTTTGGCGCCATTGGCGCCATGGCCCCCGCTATCTTTCAAAACTCGGGGGGGGGGGGGGGGCTGGGGGGGTGTCGCATACAAGGACCGGGCCCGGCCGCCCCCCCCCCCCGGGGCCGTTCCCCCCTCCTCTCACACTCGGTACCCCAGGTATGCATTGGAAGAGAAGGGACCGCAGAGGCGGCCCCAGAGGCGGTTAGACAGGCGGTTGGAGGAGGTTGCCAAAGCGGTTGGGGGCGATTACTGTCGGTTACAAATGCCATTGAACCCGGCACTTGGCGTCAGGGAGACAGTGGGTATAAGCTGGGCGCCCTGGAGCGCCCCGCTCATGACGCCAGCGGGACGATGTCCGCGTTGGGGGGGGTGCCCCGCCCAATGGCAGCATGACTTTGGGGCCTGGCATTGTGCCTCCCCGGCGGCACCTCGGTTTTCGACTGAGGAGGAGGAGGAGGGGGGGGGGGGGGCGTTCATCGGAAGCGTTTCTTGTGTGTGTGTGTGTGTGTGTGACGCCCAATTCTTTCAAATCATGCTCAAACTGCGAGGTTCAACAATGATGCGACCAAACCATGAGTTCTGTTGTTTTGTTGCCCTGTCGCCGGGCTTCAGGAACTGGGTTGAGATGACACGCAACATGCAATAAGTGTGTGTGTGGACTGTGTTATGGTCATGGGGGAGGGCCGCAAAGCCTCAAGCCGCAGCCGCCCCGGGGCTGCTGTTCACTCCCGTACCCCACAAACTGCGGGGGGGGGGGGGGGCACAGAGGCTGAGTGTTTCTGGGGTGGGTGGGTGGGAGGGTTGGGTGTGGACGGGACCGGGTGACCCGGCCTCCATCGTCAAGGCCACTTTCCTGAGGGCTCAGACGAAGTGCCACAAAAGAAGCCAAGGCCACGGTCCTGTGCACTGGGAGGGGGGGGATGATGTCAGGTTTTGAGGCAACCAGCACCCGACCCGACCTCTTGTTTTTTGTGTTCCGGCGCTACACGTGCGCAGCAGCCCTTAGGAAGGGCTGAAGTCAGGGGGCACACATGGACATGGGGTCCAGAACTATGTACTTGGGCGTGGCTTGCGAAAAAAAAAACAGAAAAGAAAGGGGCCATCCCCGCCGCCACCGCCACACCGCCAGTCCGGCAGTGTACGCCGGACTGGCGCCAGGGCGCTGGGCCCACATACCGGTCCTCGATGCTCTTCACGATCGGCTCCAGGCGCGCGATGCCCCGTTGGGTCTTGGACCAGGGGTTCTCCAGCGGGGCGTTGCTCATGCCCTGCACCGTCTCCGCGGGGACGTGCCGGGGCCCCTTCAGACTGTAGTTGGAGTGGTACCAGACCTCGTGTTGATCGGCCACCAGCAAATTGAATCCGATGCAGTCCTTGCCCTGCTGCTCCACCTGACTCATGTACTCTGAGGGCAGAGAGAGGCGGTGCATCAGGGGCGATTGGCGGTTGGTGGTTTGTGGCGGTTGGCAGTGGGCGGCTGGTGGTTGGTGGCGGTTGGCAGAGGGCGAGCGGCTGGTGGTGGTTGGCGGCCGTTGGTGGTTGGTGGTTGATGGTTGGTGGCGGTTAGCGGTTGGCGGTTGGTGGGGGTTGGCGGCGGTTGGCAGTTGGCGGCTGGGATGCCTACTCATATGTTTGAGGAATATGAACCAGAATGTCAAAATGGCGACTCCAGAGGCAAGAGAAAAAACCGAGAAAAGAGGCAACTTTAATTGCAGGTTATGCAACGCCTTCATTTGATTCTGCACTAATGCTGCCTGTGTCCTCAACATCTGTCGCGGCCTCATAAAAATCCTAAACAACCACTTCATCCTCCTCATTCCTCATGGACTGCTGCGATGTCATCATGAAAGAAATGGGGGTCATTGGTGTCAGGGAGAGCCATTTTCCTGCAGTGAAAACAGGGGGTGTTCCGAATATAAGAAAGCAAAAAATTATAGGCAAGCAAAAAAAAATAAGCGCTTGCTGATAATTGGGGGGGGGGGTTAGTGGCGGGAATAGCGTTGGAGAAAATGGGGTCGGAAGAATTGAAATTGGAGAGGATCAGAGTGAGGGGTACGCAATGAGGGAGGACGAGGCCAAGAGAAGCAGAGCAAAGGTGGGTGTGTCCTGTCGCGAGGAGTTGGGGCATGACATCGGAGGATGAGTGGTCGGTCCAGGGATGGATGGGCACACCTTTTGGCCCTTGTCCACTCAGCAAGAAATTGGTCACGAACTTGCCTCTGCTTGGGATACTCCTGATGAGAAGGTAGGGTCAGTGATAATGCTGCGACGGGCAAGGGGCCGTCCAGAATACCACCACAACACCCCACCACAACCACCTGACACCACCACACATAGATAGAGCCCTGGGGCAAGGCACTACTCAATAAAAGTAAGCAGATCAGGTTCCGTGACGAAAAATTGGGTGTCATTAAAAGTAAGTACATATTTGGCACAAAAAAAAGTATTTCAAAATGGGTTTTGCTCACTTTTGTTGAATTTTACTGACCGCCTTCGTGTGTGTGCTATGCACAATTGCTGGTTGTGCTTGACATCTCAAACGAGGCCTCATGACGACTTGACCAATTAAAAATGCTTGCAGGAATGCAAAGAACTCTGGGACATCTTCAAACTGGCCAAGTGTGTCACGAGGATAACCCTCTAGAACAGGATATGCCATATTCCCAATGAGCGCCCTGAGGGACCCTTGAAAAAATACACTCCAATTCGACTCAGCTCCACCTCAACAGGCCATTGCTTACGAACCTGGGGTGGGGGGGGTCTCATTTAGCCACGGCCGAAGCACCGACCCACCCATTTTAGAAACAAGTTCCAGAGGGACAGGGGGAAATCTGTTAAAGAGGCCCGAAATTGGAGACCGATTTTCGGTACACAAACTTGTTCTTTGCGTCTGACCCATCCACTGGGGGGGCTTGCCACTAAGCGACGGCCTGCAGCTCAAGTTGAGGCATACCTGCAACCACATCCCAAGCAGAAGCAACACACATTTTTCACTTGCAAAGGGTGCTCTATGTGGTCAACACATAACAGTTGGTTCATGTAATGTGTGCTACTTGCTCATCAAAACGGCAAGCGTGCAGTGCAACACAGGCGCCTTGGACCACTCCATCCACGGGTTGCAGATGGCAAATGGCTCTGTCATTGCACAGTATGGCGGCTACCATTTGCTCTGGCAACCAGCAACGGTCTTCATCCGTGTGCATAGGACAACCGGCGCAGAGCACGAGCAGGCACGCCACATGATAGTGAGCACCATCAGGCTCGTGTACGCAAATGCTGCCCAAAAAAATTGACCTGCCAGCGACCTGCTAGTGACTGCGCGCATGAGCAAAACGACTGCATGAGATTGCCCTGCCCATATCGGCGTCCCCAGGGCGGGGAAGGAGACAAAATGGCGACATACCCCAAGCACCGACCCGAACCCGACGCAACAAGGGATCACCTCAAATATCTGCCGATGCCCAGGTACGCGACGATGGAAGTTGCAGCGGTCACCCCCGCGGGCACCAGGGCGCCGCATCCCGCCAGGGCCAGCACTGCCAAAGGGGCGGTGTACGTGACGACCATGTGGCCCACGACCGGAAGAACGTTTGAGATGTGCCGCACGTTTGTAAGGCATGCGAACCGGCCGCCCTGAGGGACACGCGGGGCGCCCGATGGAAATGAGATGTGGTGGGGGAGGGGTGGGGGGCAAGGAGGCGCCCCGAGCCCTTGTCCAGACGCCTCCTTCGTCGGACTTTAAGGGCTGGCAGGCATTGACAGGCTCAGAATGGCTGACATGGTTCTTGAGGGCGGGTTTGGAGTGCACTGTGCCTTGGTGCCCACTGTCCAACCGCTGGGTCTGCCCAAAGTGTGTCTATGTGGTGCAAGGCAGAGGGGGTGTGGGGGGATTGCGGTTAGGGAGCGTCAAACCCAATTGTGAAAAATTGCGGGAAAATTGCGGGAAAATGGCGGTGCTGCAACCAAACCTCCCAAAGCCTCAAGGAGCAACACCTCTGCACAGGGGACACACGGGGCACCAACACACGCGTGAGGGGGACGAGCAAAAAGCAATTGCGGAAAATTGCGAAAAATTGCGAAAAATTGCGCACTTCAATCCCCCGCCGCCCCTGTGCAATGTGATCATTTGTTGATTGCCTGGCCATTCGTATGGACAAACCGCTGCCCCGGGCCTGAAATGCATGCAGTTGAAGTCAAAACGCTTGGCAACCTCTCTCTGACCTGCCCCTCCCCGTCACTCCGCCATGATCACCCACATCCAAACGAGAGTGGGCCCCCAACTTCTCGGCAAAAGCGCCCCAGCAGGGCCATACCTTTGCCACCCCAAGCCACGTGCCTTTCCCCAGCATATCCTGTCCGGCGAATATATTTGGATGGGCCGTCCAGAAATGCGGCGCCGCTGTCCTGCAAGGCGCCAGAACGGGGCATCAGAATTGGATGCGCGAGAGAACAGAGCCTTCAACACAATACAATCATTCGAGGACCTGGAAACGGGCAGCACACCGTTCCGCATCCACCAAAAACCCCCTTCGCGTTGGTTGCAGCCACGGGGGGCACTCAGGTCGATAGTACCCAAAACCTCCCCCACTTTTGCGGTTCCAAAAGTTACAAAAGTTCTAAAAGTTGTGTGGCGGGGGGGGCGAGTGCCGGGGTCACAGGTCACGCCTGCATAATAGTCAATACAGCTTAGCAATCCCCTCACAGATCTTGCACTGCTGCAGCTCTCGGTCCAGATTTCAGGGTTGCCAGTGCGTGGCCATAGGCTTCAAGTGTCGGGAACATCTCGGGTGGTGGCGTGTAATTGCTCGGGTGTACTGGTTCATTGATGGTTGATGGGCCCCGTGCAAGTCAGGCTTCTAGGCTTCAAGACACCATCTGCTCCACGCCGCCGCCAAGTGGGGCAGGCATACTTGCGGTGGTGATCCTCATCTCGGTTGAATGCCAGCACCAATCGGTAGGGACTGCGGCTTGCCTGTAACCATTGATACCAAAACGTGATGCACATGGCACAAGAGCATGTACAAAGACCTGAGGGACAAGAAGAATGCAGCCCACAGCTGATCGGAGAACTTGGCAGACAATGTCCAATTCCAAACGTCGCCCAGTTGGTTACATTGCCCGTTCCTGAAACAAAGGGGGCGTTTTCGCACAGCGCGCGCACAGCGCGGGCACAGCGCGCGCACAGCGCCAATTATTACGGTGATTATCCAGGTAACAACCCTGAAAACCACCCACCTGCGGAATCATGCACAATCCATTCAAAACTCAAAAATTCAAACATCTGATGCTTGCCATGGGTCCCAGGGACCTAAATTCTGCCCCCTATAGCCCCGTCCACTGCAGCAGCCATTCAATGACGCCCTTTCAATCTTCTGAACTTACCGAACTCCCGGTGGTGGAGAACAGCCAACTTTTCGCACAGCGCGCGCACAGCGCAGGGTATGCCCCCAAACCGAAAACCTTCATCTGACATTCGGCAGTTCGGCAATCCCTGGACAGAAACTTCATGACTAGTGTCTAGTGAAATGACGTGTGTGTTCATTGGAGCTACATCACCTCCTCTCGTTGGGGACCCTGTTCCTACGTGTGTTACACCGCCACATCTGCAGCCTGCTGCAGACCTAAACACAGTAGGGGTTACATTTGCTTCGGGGACCCAGATATAGCACGGGAAAATAGCCATGCAGGCACCCCTCTTTAGGAATCTGAGCATTACGACAGGTATGCAGCCACATTTAGCTCCCCCTCCCTGGGGACCGATTTAAGACATGCGTTATGTGGCAAAGTCTCCCGCCTGCTTGTGGAGCCCCAATATGGCAGAGGTTGTGTAGGCACGCCACCAACCGCTTTCTGTCAATGTCCCAGAGGATGGGTGCAGAGTGCATCCCAGTTGGACAACACACAGCACATGCACTGATGGGGAAACAATGTTGCACACTATATAAACATCACAACAACACGGTATGTCACACATTGTGCTCTAAAGGGCCTGTGGGGAACTGCTTGTCTGGCACACACTCGCCAAGAATCCTAGACTTTCGCACCAGCTTAACCCTCCCCTAGAGAAGCTCCTAAGCTGACCTAATCAACCAGACGCATCCCTACAGAGCACACAGGTCCAACGAAGGTAATCAAAAGTGGCTACATAGCCCCTGCCGCTCAAGATCTCGAAAAGTGCGTTTGACTACATAACCCGAGGACAGCGGTAACATCTGGTACACGCAAACTCATGTGTGTGGTTGCAAACCCAATTTTGTGAAAAAAAAACCCAAAATCATATGTATTCATGAAGAAAAATTGACAGAAACGCTGGAAAAAAGGACCTAGAAATGACCCCTGTTACACCACGTTCAGAGGAAGGAGAAAGGAAATCGGAAACCGTTTGGTGCTATGAGGCCCCTCAAAAGGCAAAAGAGGCACCAAAATCGCAAAAAGTTGTCCTACAGTATGTCAATGGAGAGCACCGATACGCCAAAATATGAGAATTCAACAACACAAAATGTTACTCCCACCAACTCGTTTCTTTGCAAGTGTTGCTCCGTGAAAAAATTCGATTGATTTCATTGCAACGGTTTGGGGGTGCATGACCCCGAACCACGAGCCCTTTTCGACATCGTTGATCCCGAGGCTTCATGTTGCATGGCGTTCAATGTTGCACGCAATGTTCGATGTGACGAGACATATGTGGAGTTGGACCACGGTGCATTGGGGACAGACAGGCGCTCTTCGAATTGGGGAGAGGTTCAAATTTGCAACGTCAAAGACTTGCTTTTAACATTTCCATGTGATGCCTTGGGGAGGGGGAATGTCAAATTTGCCACATCAAAATTGTTGAAGACTTGCTTTTACCATTTCCATGTGATGCCTTGGGGAGGGGGAATGTCACATTTGCACCGTCAAAATTGTTGAAGACTTGACTTCCAACCACCACCCTTGCCATCATCATAAACTGGGCACAAAGGATGGGCCAGATTCTTAGACACTGTGAGCAGGTACTCCAGATTGTTTGGTGAGGGGGGGGCAAAAACAACCACGGGTGGGGAATGGCCAAAAAAAAGATGCCCCGCGCGGGCCTGGCGCTAATACTCCCCCATTAGTCGGCAATCCTTAAGCAATCTGTCCCGGGAAGATGACAAACGTTCTCCGAATGATGTCGTTGCATAATTTGGCAAGAACACATGCGGCGTATGCACATCGAGGGCTGGCTTTGCACCGGGAGTGCAGGTTGTACTGCTTATTCTTTATGGCCATACACACTCGCTTGTCGGCTCACTCTTGTCACAGGAGCATTGCTGACCCCGTCGAATAGCTTTGCCAGGATTGTTGTGCTGGTTGTTGCAGATTGTCCTCTTCCTCAACGGTGCGAGGATCTCACTGAGGTCATCAATGCCTCACGAACAATCCCAATGAAATCCAAATGAGTGTTTGCTCGGGGGTGGTGCAGCTTTATTGTGCAACCTCGCTGACTTCGTGGACACGGGGGGAGGGGGGTATCTTCGCCCAACAGCCCTAGTGACATGCAGTAGTCAGGCTGCATGTCTTGCATTGCGGGGCAAACAGAGGGTGACATGGACGGCTGTGGTTTTGACGAAGCGGCCTGTCTGAGACCTGCCCCCACGCCAGGAAACCCAAAGAGTGGCTGAACAACTTGGCAACACGGTGGTGCAGTGCCACAGGAGTGCGACGCGAGGGAACGTTTCCCCAGCGCGAGCCCGGCGCGTCCCCGGCGCGCCCGGCATCCAAGTCAATGTTACGGCCATCCATCCCAATGCTTTACCCCCGTCATACCGAACTTGGGGTGCCCTTTTCGCAAGTGCAAAAGCACAACTCATTCATGCACGATCGGAAGAAGTGGTGGCGAGGCAGTGTAATGACAATATTAGCCTCTCTGGGAATCATTGATTCCTCTCTTGGGCACTATAATAAGTGCCAAATCCCATTGTGCTTGGCTCGGTCACAGAAAATCCCACTCAGACACATGCCCCCAAATGGTTGAAGGCGGGACGGCGACCGTCGAAACTTTGCCCAGCACGCCCGGCGCTAGCCGGGTGCATGCCCGGCGCGCTAACGTTCCCTCTATGTATGCCAACATGCGTGATGCGTGATGGCAGTCGGAAACCTAACATGGTTGCAGAACAAGGAACGGGCGGCAAATGGATTATCAGGCGCAGACAAACACCGACACCACCCGTCCCGCCATAGTTTTGCAAGCAAAGCAGGCGCGCACAGAGTTCTCTGCCCTGAGGACACAATTCGTCACAATGTCAAGCTCCGCCCTTTCGGGTTCTCAAAGGGCGCTGCCGCAACAAAAAACACTGAAGACCAACACAGAAACAGTGACAACATGTGAAACAAGAAGTTATTGTCTGCGCCTGCACACATGGAATTCACCAGAACTGCTCCGAAACACAGTAGAGGCCTGCAGAATGGGTCGCCAATCCCATGAAACGACCGGCATCCCACATGGCAATATGACCCGCAGGTACTGCGAACGCCTACCAACCAGACAACACAACTTGTCGTGTCTCTGGGATGAAGTCGATCACGTTTGGTGGCGGGGGGGATAGTCTACAGCATAGAAAGGGACGATGCGCTACCAAGTTGAAGGACGTCTACATGTGTTGGGCCGAGTGTCCGAAGTCAGTCGCTCGCGGTGCTTTTGGTTCCCTCAGAGTTGAGAAAGGTCGCGTGCTCGAAGAGGCATCCGGCGACGGTCTGAGCGTAAAGACACCGACCGTCAGACTGTCAGGCTGTCCGAATTGCGGGCTTTGCGGGTGCGTTTCACTGTCGCGAGGTCAGATATAACTCTACAAATCAAAGCCATTCGAGTTCGGGATGAGGTGAGTGATGATGGGCAGTCGTGGGCGTGTCTCAGGGTGTAGTTCGGCTTTCGGAAACGGGCTCCTGATGGCGGCATTGGCGCGTATCAGGGGGCAATGCTGACGCCATGAAGATCGACACAAACGGCAATGACGAGGACGCACGGCTGATCCGCGCTGCAGCCCCCCCCCCCCCCCCCCCATTCACCTTTCTTTGAGCAACGCTACCCCTGCATCATTCATAGAGGCGCTGTTTCCGTTGGCCGATCTATTGTGTGCACTTGGACACGGTGTGGACATGCTGTACGCATTGGGCCGAAGGTCCCTGGAAGGGGGGGGGGGGGGGCGGGGAGTCCGCCAGGGGGTGGGTTAGGGCGGGGGGACCCTGACACATGGGTGTCAACATGATCAGCGCGTCGGTGACTATGCACAAGTGGGGGCACACTTTTTTTGCAAAAAAAAGGTTTCCGGCCTGCCAAGGGGGTATCCTGGGGCTGGAGGGGGAGTGGGGCAAGTAGAGACATGCGAAGAAAAGAATTGCCCGGGGCCTTCGACGCCATCCTCACTATGAACCGGCCCCGGCCACCCTTTTTGTAACCAAGTGGGCCCGCGGGGCGGGGAGGTGGGGGGGGGGGGGGGTTCGCGTATGGAAATCGAGGGGTGTGTGGGAGGTGCCGCCAGCACCTCCATGCAAGCAAAACCTCCGCCAGCAAAACCAACCATGGCGTCATGCCAATCCCCCCCCCGAGGGATGTATTAGCACGAGGGGGAGGGGGGGGTCTGAAGGGGGGGGGGGGGGTTGGCTGGGACCCCCCTCCTCCCAGGGTCCCCCTATGGTCCCCGCTGAAGGCGGGCCGAAAATTTTGAAGCTTAAATCCTCTTGAGACCGAAGGCGCCAAAGCAAAATTTTGGCTGTCAGCCTCAAACATTGGCAGGGGAGGAGGAGGGGGGGGGGAGGGGGGTCTAGGGGTGAGGGGAGGGGGGGAGGGGGGGGGGGGGGGGCTACCCCCCTCCTCCTGCGGTGTACGGCCGTTCTAATACATCCCCCCCCCTCCCCCCCCCCCTCCCGCGGTTCACGCCAAAACGAACTGGGCCCTCTGGCGGTGCACCTCCTGCGTCGAATCTGGGCTGGGGGTCAGGCGCGGGGCAATGCCAGCGTCGTGGGTCAATAGGTCCCCGAGTACTCCCGCCCCACGCCCCCACCCCAAAAACAAAGCAGTGTCTAGAGCCCTTGGGTCACCGACCGGCGGAACTTGAAAGGAGACCCACGTGTCGGGGGTTCAGGGCCAACAACGAGGCACTTGGACGCAGCCGTCTCCCGGCGTGTCCCCGGAATCGACCCGCCACAAAGGGAACGGGGGGCCCAGAGGGTCGAGGACAGTCGGCCCAATCGGACATAGACCCCGAGCAACACAGTCAAATAACCGGAAACGCACGCACACCGGGCACCTTGGCCACGTCCGCAGGCCGTGACCGGATCGAAGTGGGTCCCAAATGGATACGGCACGAACACCCTCCGTATCATGGACAAGCGAGGTACCCCCCTCCAGGGCGCTCAGCTGATGCCCAGCCACTGTCTCCCTGACGGCAAGTGCCAGCTTCAATGGCATTTGTAACCGACAGTAATCGCCCCCAACCGCTTTGGCAACCCCCTCCAACCGCCTGTCTAACCGCTGCTGGGGCCGCCTCTGAGGTCCCTTCCCTTCTACTGCATCCCTCGGGGGGGGGGGGGGGGGGGTTCACCCACCAATTCGGTCAAGATCGTTCAACCCTTTCAGCCAATTACCCGGACTTCGCTCTTCAATGGGGAAAACCCTCAGGCGTCGCCCATCCCTTCCACAAAAAGAAGTAGGCAGGGGTCCGGAGACCCAATAAATACGTCACCCATCGCAAGCGGGTGCCCGCCGCAACACGTCACACACCCCCACGCAGCCCCAGCGCAAGCCCACGGCACCTCCCGTGCACACCGAGTGCGTCTCCATCGGCTGGGGCACGCGCGACACCCCCCGAGACGCGGTTGTCATGCCCCCGCAACGCACCGGCACTGACGGTCGGGTGACCCCCCGGGCGTTCAGGGACATCCGTCGTGCGATGTGAGGCCGGCGCCGATCCGGCAGACGGACAGTGGACTGACAAGTCGGATGGCTCGCTGGCATCCCCAAAATGTGCGGGCGGCACAGGGGCGGCGGGGGGGCAGTCTGACAGAGGGAAACGGGGGGTGGGCGGTGCATTACATGTGCAGAGGTGGTGTCGCTTTGCCCTCGACAGGCCTTTGCCTCGTGATGCTGCGGGGCTCGGGGGTTAAATTGCCCCCCCCCCCCCCCTGAGCACCCCCCCCCCCCCACCCACATCAGAAAATCGTTCCTCCGGAAATAATGAAATCTATCAAAGGGGCCGGAACTTGGGGATCTTTCAGGTGCACAAACTTTGTTGTGGCCTCTGACCCCCCCCCTCCCTTCCCGGTGTAGTAGCAACCGGCCACTAAACAAAGGCCTGGTCCTCGACGGGCTGCGAGTCAATCAATCGTGACCCTGCGGATGGTGTTTGTCAACGCCATGATCGCTGCCAAGCAGTCTTTGAAAGCCCGTGTGTGTCGGTATGTGTGCTGCCCGTGACCCCGCTTTCCAGTGGCTCTCGTGGATAAGCACCCCCGATGATCCCGCAAGTGATGGCGGGCCGCACTGGCCCTCTGGTGCACCGGGGGGCTGCGGTCGGATCCGCCACCGTGCCCCTGCCCTGTGGGTACGTGCCAACCCACGGGCCGTCTCCAAACCCCTCCGTAAAGGTGTGCCGCGCTCGGGGTAGTCCATCTTCGCGGGGGGCGGACAACAACCCTCGCGTACTGCCCCCTGCCGTTGGATGCAGAGAGACTCGCTTTCCGGATGGAAGGGCCTCGGCACCCACGCAAAGGCTTGCAAGACGTCGCTCAGGCTCTCGTGAAGCAACAGCCACGGCCCTCACTCCCGCACCCGAAGATGAGAGGACCGCTGCACTGACTCTTGAAGACTGACAGGGCACGGAAATGACCACGAGAGATGCTGAGGTGATGGTTGGTGCTTCGATCCCCGCGGCCTGAAACGAGATGTTCGGGATGGAGGGCATCAGGACCGGGGGGCAGGGGGGTGGGCGAAGGCGGGCGTGGAAAACTGCATCTGGGGTGCACGTCTGCATGTATGTGTGCATGCCTCTGTGTGTGTGTGTGTGTGTGTGACGCCCAATTCTTTCAAATCATGCTCAAACTGCGAGGTTCAACAATGATGCGACCAAACCATGAGTTCTGTTGTTTTGTTGCCCTGTCGCCGGGCTTCAGGAACTGGGTTGAGATGACGCGCAACATGCAACAAGAGGGAGTGGGGTTTGTGCTCCTACCGCGTCCCGCATCCCTGGTCCGTGCTCCCGTGCTTCCCTGCTCGGAGGTGTGTATGTGTGTGTGTGTGTGCGTGCGTAGGTTGGCATGTATGTATGGCATATACGATTTTGGTGACCCGAATTGACACACGTGGGGCCCCCCTCCCCCCTCTTTCACCCAACACCCCCCCCCCCCCTCCTGATTTTGGACGTGCCGAACCCGCTGAAAAAGGAGTTTCGGGAATCCGAGACACTGGGAAGGCTGTGCGAGGCCGACAAGTGGCGTGATTCAGGGTTGTTAGTCCTGCATGCTGCAGGATGCACTGCGCAGGTGATGGACACAAGAATTCCCCCCGTGTGGGCACACATTCAAAACCGCCGAATGCATGTGTGCAGGCCTGCATGCAGGTATGCGGGTGTGCACGTGCGTCATACGGATTGGGCTGCGGTCATACCAGGCGAAGTCAGGTTTGGGGCTGGGCTCATCCCGAAGAGGTAATTGGCTGTGGGGATCAAAGTGTCGGCTGGTTCCCTGTGGCCCGGCGTGTGCTGCACGACATTTGACTCACCCGTACACTAACTTCGGCGATGGGGCATCTGCGCAACCCGACCATGGCTGGCTGCATGGATGCCGCGGGCCCTGCCCAGCCCCAAGGCGTGCTGTCTTGTGTAGCGGCATTCACGCTTCAGGCACGGGTAGGTGTGGGGGGGGGGGGGGGTGGTGGGGGATGGATGGCACGGGTGTCATGGGGGGGGGGGGGCGTTGGCACAAGGCCTCGGGGGGGGGGGGGGCGCAGGAAAGAGCGTACTCTCCCGTCCCTTCTCATCAGATGTCCCAGAATCCCGGAAACCCCAACGAATCGGCAGAACCAATCGGCAAAATCCAGCCGATTGGGGGGGGGGGGAGGGGGGGCTGTTGACATAGGCCCTGCCAAGTGCCACCCGCCGCACATCCGGTGCAAGCTCCACCGCCCGCGCCCCCGAAGCAAAGCCAACAACAAAATGCCGCATGCGCCAGACCCACACCTTCTGCCGGGCCCCGCTCAGTGGGTGCTGGTGGAGATGAACGCCCAGCTCGTGCCGGTGCGGGTGGTCTCCGAGGTACTGTACTCCGCCGGGCCGGGCCCCTCCGGCGGCTCGGACCACGCGGGTGCGGTGTAGCGGCCCGTCATGCTGTAGGCAGGGCCACCGGGCGGAGCGGAGACGTCATACGCACCGGGGCCTGAGGGGCACAAGGGGCGGGGGAGTGCAGGGCTGGAGGGCGTCAGGCGGAGGGGGAGAGCAGTTCCAAGCCCTTGACCCCCTGAACCTGTAGACAGCCACCCGCTGGGCACAGTCCCCCCGCCCCAAAGACTTGCCCCAAAGTTCCACGGCGCCGACGGCCGGAGACAATGTTTCCTCCGGTTCCGACGGAGTTGTAGTGGTAAGGTCTGGTTTGGGTCCTCCCGCATGATCCATTCCTATCCCCCCCCCACCCGCCCCATGGACACCCCCCCCCCCGCGGAACGCGCGACGCCCCCTCTCCGACCCCCGGCAGGAGCGGTCACCCAATGACGGTCCCCCCACCCCCCCTCAAAAGTCACACACACGTAGATACACCCGGCGGTACCAACCCGCATCCCCGTTCAAGCCTCGATGGCGGGGAGGGGGGGCTGGGAGGGGCGGCGATGGCACTGCTGTCGCTCCACGTGCCCTCAAAGCGGCAATGCGAGGACGTGCCGCATTCCGGGCGGGCGGTACGGTCAGGACGGCGTCCATCGGCCCGCGACCACTCCCTCGTGGGCCCTCCGGCGGGCTCACACGAGCACGCCATCGCCGTGCCATTGACGCTGGCGGGAGGGCCACCGCGGGTGCCGTCTTTGAAGGGACCGACCGGTCCACTGGGGTCGTGCAGCGCATGTCTGTGCCGTGGCCCTCTGCGCCTCTGCGTCGGCCAGCGGACACGTGGAGCGCAGACAAGGCGTGGCTTAGCTCAGAAGCGACCAACACAATCAACATCTCAGAAATGAGAATAACACTTGTGACGGAAGGAAAAAGGCAAACCACCACAACTCATCTCAAATCGACGGCCTGCCTCCAGTCAATCGGGAGGATGCCAGAGAAAGCAGCAGAAATCCATCCCCGTCCCCTTGAAGATGGTGGCCGCACACCTCACGTCAGCCACTGCCCCACCAGACGAATGGGTGCAGCACGAACACTGAATTCCCGAGGCAGCCTCATGGGCACAGTGCGCGCGCAGTGCGCCCCGCGCTTCGCTGGTAGGCCCGCACTTCGGGACGGGGGCAATTTAGGGTGGGCCACCCAACGCACGGTCACTCGCCCCCCCCCCCCCCCCCGTCATGTGGTGCGCCGTTCTAGGGGTTGCCATAATAAAAAATAAAAAAAAAAACTCGGAGTGTCCAATACGCCCTATGATGGCGGCCGGTGGGTAACTGATGGCGGTTGGTGGGTAACCGATGGCAGTTGGTGGGTAACCGATGGCGGTTGGTGTGTAACCGACGGCGGTTGGTGGGTAACCGATGGCGGTTGGTGGGTAATTGATGGCGGTTGGTGGGTAACCGATGGCGGTTGGTGGGTAACCGATGGCGGTTGGTGGGTAGCCACCAAACATCAGAGAGTGGCTGCCTTAGTAAAAAAAAAAAAAGGCTGAGCGTCCTTATGGCAACCCCTGCTTAGAACGGGTGGAGCGGAGGACCGGGGGTGCCGCTGTGCGGGGGGGGGGGGGGGGAGGATGGGGCTGATGCAGTCGTCAGCGCCCACGTCATTGAGTGTGTCGCACGACGGCGGTCCATTGCCCGCGTCCGCGTGCCGCACGGCGTGCGCCGTTGGATGGCGGAGGCACCGCTGCACGTCGGACGGCACACGCACGAACACGCGGCCCAAGCAAAAGCCTTGTGCCTCAACCGCAGCGACCCCCGTCGCCCGTTCTCCCCGGGGACTTTCCTTGTCCTCGTGCAATGGACAACGGCGTCTTCAACGCCGCGCGGCTGTCCGCTGTTCGTACATCCCAACGAAACTCACGATCCCTCGCACTTTCATACAAAAGAGGCAACAACCCCTGGACCTGCGTCAGCCCCCCACCCCCCCAGAGATCTGGGCATTCACTTGCCATTCACGGGCAGCAGATTCACGCCCCTGCGAAGTGCAAACGCCGGCACGCGCGGCCGCTCGCGCTACACCGCGCACTCGGAACGACGACAGCGGACAGGCGAGCGTGCGGACAGACGGACGCCGCCCCTGCCGCCGCCGCCGCCGGTGATAAAGAGCGCCGGGGGGCGGGGGGCATTGCGGTCAGGGAGCGCCAAATCCAATTGCGAAAAATTGCGGGAAATTCGCAGGAAAATGCCGTAATCAAAGCCCCCGAAGCCTCAAGGAGCATTGCCTCTGCACAGGGGACACACAGGGCACCAACAAGCACGCGAGGGGGACTGGCAAAATGCAATGGCGGAAAATTTTGTGGGAAATTGAGAAAAATTGCGGAATTGCGAAAAATGCGGACCTCAACCCCCCCCTCCACTCTGCAAAGGGCAGCAGCGGGGGGGGGGGGGGGGGGGCGAGACAACAGCAACACTTGCAACAGATCCCTCAAGATTGCCTCCGCGGTTTTTGTGACAGTCCGCGGGCTCGTACCTGGAGTTGAAGAAGCGTCAGCAGACCCACTTTCTGCGTGTCGCCCGGTCATCACCGCTGCGCTGGTCTCCCCTGGAGGCTGCACCTCGTATGACCCGGGCCCTGGCGTAGTGGTGATGGAGGTCCAACTGGCCTTTGGCCGGCCGGAGATACTGCAGACAAATGGGGCACATTGTGGAAAGGCGGTATTTGTTGCCGGTGCACTGTAAGGGCCGAGCACACGAGGAGAAGAAAGGGGGTGGGGGGGGGGGTCTGGAATGACGAGGTTCGTGCGTGGGGAGCATTGTGCGGCTTTCGTTGAGGTCCCCGTGCGGAATTTCCCAAATGCAATGGAGAGCATGGAGCGCTGCGGAAAGTACTGTAGGGGGGGCATCTGTCGCAAGATGTACCCGCATCGGATACCGAGTGCACCTGGATTTCCAAATCTTCCAAGAATTTTGTACCACACATCATCTTGAATATCCATCATCGTGAATGGACCCACCCAATCTCCTCAAGGGGAGGTAGGGATGTGTTCATCAGCGAGGACTCTACCTGTCCATCAAGAAAGCTGCTGAAATACTCTGTGAGGGCCGTGCAACTTTGTCCTACTCATCAAAGAAGTGAGACCAATATGCGTTGATGTTGCAAAATGTTGCTCGTGTCGTCCGCTGCATGGAAGCTTCTTCGCATCCCACAAAGCGCCCAGTCACATACGTACATTCTCGAAAAGCATTCAGTGTGCATCGACCGGGGCCACCAGAAAGAAAGCAGCCAAAATGGGCATGGACGGGTGCTTGGTGGGGCACGAACACACGGCCGTGGCACCACGAAAAAAAAAATCAATACTGCAGGGCACCTACTGGACATTCCATGAAGCGCCGGGTCGGCGATTCATGGGACACCAACGGGCAGTCAAGGTGGGCATCAACTGGGCGCCGCGTTAGGCCAAAAATTGCCCTTTTTTGCCAAAAACAGCCCAAAAGCCCCGCGAAAAAAAAAAATGCCTCAACCAAGAAAAACGAACATCATGTGCCGCGACTTGCTTTGTGAAATGTGGAGGTCTGGTCTCTTGACCTTGAAGAACAGGTGCACACGCACCCGGTGCTGAAATCAGGGGGAGTGTGTGTTAGAGGTCAAATTGGGAAAAAATGCCCAAAAAGTGGTGGTCTCCATAAATACACCAAGGGTACCTCAATGAGATAGGCCTCAAGCGATAAAAGCGAAGTCGCTTGGGCCTTTGGCTCCCCAATGAGCCAAATGAATCGTCGAAAACTACTCGAAAGTGATTTTTGGCACGGCAATTCTCGAAACACATTAAAATCATGAAAAACCCTCAAAACGTGCAAAATGGGGTTATGGTGAGCCTATATCCAAAGCCTCCCAAAAATATGGCGTGCAGCCATATTGAACACATATGAGTGGCCTATTCAAGACACACAGGCGTTGGGTTGGCATGGGTTGGCAAAGAGGTTAACTCAATGACGAACTCCGAACTATCTCCATCCCCGACTCCCTAACGAAACCTGAACTGAGGCCCGCTGCTGGGGCTGCCGCGGACATCGTACGCCCCCGGGCCTGGCCCATCTCCAGGGCCCTGCACCGCCGTACGGCCTTTCATGGAAGCGGCCTTGGAGCCCCGGCTCTGCTGCGGGTCATATGCGCCGGGTCCGGGGGAATCGGGGCTGCGTTTGGACGGGAGCCGCCCCGCGATCGTGGCGCCGCCACGCGAGGACTTGGGGCCGACGTCGTAAGCCCCGGGACCGGGAGAGTGGCCCCGGGAGCCGGTGGATGTCACACCGCGGCCCGCGATGGAGAACTGAGGCCCTTGTTTGCCGCGCGCCGGATCGTAGGCCCCGGGTCCTGGTCCTGGGGAAATGTAGGGCCCAGAAAGGGGGGCTGGGCAGTGGAGGACAGGGTAGGCCCTTTGGCGCTTTGGGGCTGAGAACGTTTTGAATTAAAAAAAAAAACGTGGGACCGTCCGGTAGTCGGTCCTGTAATTCGGCACACAGAGGGAACACAGAGGTCTCTTCACTTGGCATCGGTCGGAGGCGATTGACGGCCGTGCTGAGCCAGCCGATGGCGACTGTGGGCCAACCGACCACAAACTGAGCGCAATGCATTCCGGAATTGATTCATGATTCCAGATCGGAGGGAAGTGTTGTCGTAATGCAAATATTATGCAGTGTGCGTCTGGACAAGAGGACATATCTTGAAATTCGATTCACTTGTACATTCCTTATCTTTCCTGCAGACTCCTGTGGCTGCATTTACTGTTGTCAGAGGGTGGCTCTTTGGCAGAGGACAAGAAGGATGGCTGCTCTGCAAGTCAAACACACACACACACACACAGACATAAACAAGTGTACAAGCGAGGTAGGAAGGCCTGTAAACGGAAATTGAAGTTGCAGAAAGTTGCGGTGCCATTACCAGACCTCCCGAAGCTTCAAGGAGTAGCACCTCTGCACAGGGGACACACAGGGCACCAACACGCACGCGAGGGGGACACGCAAAATGCGATGGCGGAAAATTTGCGGGAAATTGCGAAAAACTGCGACAATTACGGACCTTAATGCCCCCCACCACTGCCCAGGGCCCCCGAGGCTTCGAGCCCTTGTCCAGCCCCTCTCTTTCAGGCTCCAAAGTGCGTGCAGCTGCACCGCCGTCCCCGGACACGCAGTCAAGCCAAGGTACCGTTCTGCTGAAGTGAGCAACGACTGTTTTGGACACTGGAAGAGGAGTGAAATGGGTTCAGCAGCTGTCACATAGCGCACTCTGAGGGCAATGGTGTGGGTGATGGGCTGCACGGTCCAGCTGGCGATGGTGATGAACAGGGGCAAACAGCCCACAGGAGGAAGGGAAGGTGGTACACAAGGTCATGGAATCAGCTGCACTGCAGCGAGGGAATCCAGATTCGCCGGATATCGTCTTTGTACGTCAGCCCTTTCAGGGCTTTGGTACCATTGCAGAGGGAGAAATAAGAACACGAGGCGGGCGTTGCATTGTTTCGGTGCGTCCCGTTAGGCCATCGGCGTATGATATGGTTGGAACAGCACTGTTTGTGTGGTGCACAAGATCTCTGCCGACATCACTCCTTTTACCCCCATCCCCCCCCCCCCGTGTCCAGCGAACAATAAAGCCCTAAAAAAAAAAAACGGTCCGAACAGGAGTGTTCGTTGGACACGCCGTTCGGTGCCGAACTAATTTGGTATCCAAACCCGATACCCAATGAATTAGGTCCCAAAATAATACGGCCCGAACAGAAGTGATCGTTGGACAAGGCGTTCGCTTTACACAGGGGCGGGGGGGGGGGGGGTTAAGCAATGCCGACGCATGCATCGCATTCGCGGCGTGCCTAGGGTCGTCGAGGTCCGCACCAGCCGGTCACTGCAGGTCCGCATCTCGACCGGAGGTCCTCCGCCCGGTTTCGCATCCCCGTCGCTCCCGCACCCCATCCCCCACCCCATCCCATCCCATCCCCTGCCCTCCCCATCCCCTTCCGCTCCGCCTGGGGCAAACCTGCGCTGGCGGTCCGGTGCGTATTGCGGCCCCGGATGGTGGCGCTGGGCCCCTGCCGCGACACCCGGACGTCGTAGGCCCCGGGACCGGGCGTGTCTGCCGCGGAGGCCCTTGAGCTGCGGCTGGACATGGAGAACGCCTTTCCGGGCGCGGCGGGGGGGTCGTAACTGCCGGGGCCCGGGGCCTGGGAGCCCCCGGAGCCATGGGGCGTTCGGCCGGCCATGCTGTACAGCGGGCCCCCTGTTCCGATCCGCGGACTGTTGTTGTAAGCGCCGGGGCCTGCCACGCGAGTGCGATGGGGGGGGGGGGATTGGCACAAGGCCTCGGCATCAGGTTGTTTGCCTTTGGCGGCGCCTATTGGCCTCTCGCCACGGCTCATTCTGACCCTCTGTGGGCCCGTGGGGGGGGGGGGGGGGTTGCGGTCAGGGAGCGTCAAATCCAATTTCCGAAAAATTGCGGGAAATTGCGGTACCGAAAGGCGCAGCACCTGTGCGCAGGGGACAAGCAAAAGCAATTGCGGGAAATTACGGAAAATTGCGAAAACACGCGGACCTCAAAACCCCCCCCGTAAATCTACGAACACAGCCCCGCATGCACGTGTGTGAAACCAGAAGCACCCTCAGTCTCCCTGGCACTGCGGAGCACGTGCAGCAGGGGCCGGAAACGTCTGCGCCAATCGACCCTAGGCAACCCCACACCTGAAGGACGCCTCCAGTCGAAGGGTCCCGGCGGGTGCCCCTCGTGGGACCACGACACGGTACGCTTTATGGAGCCACGTTCATGGCTTCCCATTCCGCGGGGAGGGGGGGGGGATGAGACGGCCCGGGTTATGGAGCGACCCTCGGTGCCTCGCCCGCTTTGGGGCCTCCGAGACGGCAGGGGGGGATGGGGAGGCATGCATCATTGCGGTCGTCTCGGGGTCATCCGTGCATAGGGGATGGCCTTGGGCCCCTGGGCACACTCTGAGACTCTTGCAACGCATCGAGGGTCAAATCTGATGGCCTGCCTTGGAATCCGACGACCCCAGATCAACGTGTCAGCCACGACCACCTCTTTGTTCAATGCTCTGTCACTGCAGTCGACACACCACTCCCTCTCTGTCCCATCCCCTTCTCGTCCATTTCTCACCCACAAACGATGTATATATTACTACACCCCTCTCCCCTTAATTCTAGCTAACAAGCAACAAGCAAGCACTTCTCCTTTCCGTTTTGGGTATTGCTTCGCCTCATCGCTCCTGGCTCTACTCTACTCCAGCCACTCTAGAGCCTAGGCCCAAAGAAAATCTTGACCAAAAATTTGGCCAAGGGAAAATCAAGTTTGAATAAGCGGAGCAGCCCTTTGTGGGACCCCCCACAATCCCCCCCCCCCCTTACGTATTTGTTCCTGAAAAACAAAGCCTGCACAGGATGACATGCACGATTTGCTGCTCTTGTGTCCACCAAAGAGGTCATGCCTGTTTGGTTGGTTGTACATGGGGTAAAGGTACGGTAAAGTGAGTGGCTGAAACCAGAGGGGACCGGTTTGGGGCTTTAACTTTCGATAATTTTGGTTGTCGGGACCCGGTCTGGACAAGTGACACCCCCCCCCTCCCCCCCTGTGTGACGTTCCGTCGGGTTGTTGCTCCTTTACGGGGCCCTGGACAGTCACCCGGTTTTCCTTTGCATGTTGCGTCGGGTCACTGCGTTCTGTCGGCCGCTGCGGCAGGTGCTCTTGCCCCCCCCCCCCTGGGATTGCACGGGGGGGGGGGGGGGCAAGGGGGGGTTTGGCACAAGGCGTTGGTGGTTGGCTGTTAGCCTGTGGCGGCGCCTATTGGCCTCTCGCCTTTGAACCTTCTGCTATGACAAGCAGGCATCCGTACTACTGCGGGCATCCGCACCATCGCAGGCATCCCCCTGCCCCTGGGTGGGAATCCAGAATGCAACTTCTGCCCATGGCGTCCTCCCCTGACGGCCTGATCAGTGCCCGGGATGCGGTCATCACGAAGACCCCAGGCCAGGAGGTGCTCACCACAACCAGCAATGAATGTCACACAAGGCAAAGGGGCAAGGGGGGGGGGGCAAGGTACTATGGGGGCGTTTCTGCACAGCGCACGCACAGCGCCAATTAGCAATTCAACTTTCCCGTGACCACCCTGAACCCCACCCCACCTCCGGGGAAGCACACGTACACATGGCAACAACAGCATTGACCCAGTGCATAATCTCAAACTGAGGTGTGGTCCCCGATGGACATCCTCTACGGTCCCAACGCATCATTCTTGCCACACGAGACAGCCATGCGACACATGCACGTTCGGCACTCCCACACCACAAAAGCTTGCAGGATGGTGGCTACCAGACAAACTTCAGCTGGTAACTGCCAACATTTGGCGGTTCACCGCCTGGCCTGCAACGCGGTCCAAAACAAGACAAAAGCAATCCGTTGACTTCGGGCAGCCCTGCCAAGAAGCAGGCCACCGACGCCATCCCCATGTCCCTTGCGAGTCGGTGGCACACCTGGACCAGAGTCCCGCGTCTGGGACGTCCGCCTCCCTCTCATAGAGAACGCCGGAGATCCACCGCCCGCCTGCACGTCATAAGTGCCGGGGCCGGGCTCGGACGGCACGGACCGTGACCGGGCCTTGGCAACGGAGCGGCCGATGATGCTGAACGCGGGCCCCTTGCCGATGCTGTTCGGGGGGTCGTAGGAGCCGGGCCCTGCGAGATGAGGCCCCGCGGACCGGCGCACGCGCACGCGCGTCGGTGGGACCGCCCTGGCACACCGCTGCCCCTTTTCCATTGCCCTCCATAAGGCCTCATCAACCCCAGGGAAGTATCAGAAAGGGGGGAGGGGGGGGATGGGACCCAAAAGTTTGTGTGCCAAAAATGGCCCGGAAAATTTTCGTTTTTTTCCCACGACGGTCACTTTGGTCTGGGGGGGGGGGGGGGTTCAGGGGGGGGGCACCCCCCTCCTCCTGCGGTGTACGGCCATTCTAACACTTCCCCTGGTCAACCCTCAACAACCCCTCAACAACTTGTGGCAGCCCTCATCAACCCTCAACAACCGTTCCACGTCGTCAGCCACCCTGAACAACCGTCAACGACCCTCAACAATCCTCAAACCGCCCTGGTAGCCCTCATCACCCCTTTACAACCATTCCTAGTCGTCAGAAAACCCTCATACATCAACGGCCCTCGTCCTCACAACTCGCAGCTGAAGGCGCTTGGCCTGTCGGAGACGCGCTTCCAATGGAGGGGTGAACCGGAGGGGACAAGAAAAATGGACTTGTTACAACTTCTGATGTAGCACACTTTTCGAAAGTTTGCGCGCGTTGTGAAGAAAGTCCTCCGTACTGAGGACGGCGGATGTTGAGCCACAACGCATCTGGGCTGCAAGTGGGTTCGTTTATGTGCCTCTTGTGCTGACAGGACTCCTGGGCATCCCCAGGGGGGCCTAGGCATAGCACCGACGAGTTAACTACGACATGTTGAAGGTGGTGGTAGTAGTGTCGGTGGTGATGGTGGTGGTGGTGGTGATTGTGGTAGTGATTGTGGTGATGGTGGTGGTGGTGGTGGTGGTAGTGGTGGTGGTGGTGGTGGTGGTGGTGGTGGTGGTGGTGGTGGTGGTGGTGGTGGTGGTGGTGTTGGTGGTAGTGGTGGTG
>OZ038389.1:17884766-17897266 GCA_964036045.1 Eutreptiella sp. 'Long Island Sound 2002' | reverse complement strand
CAGCCATGGAAAAGCCCGCACTGCGTTGCTCCGCTACGTCATACGCACCAGGACCCGGTGTTTCCCCGGATTTGGTGGGGCTTCCGCTGCGCCCAGACATCGAGAATTGAGGTCCGGAGGGACTAGTGGCTGCATCATACGCCCCCGGCCCCGGTGTATCGGCTGCTTGCGAGGTGGTATACCGCCCCTTGATCGTCGCCGCCTTCCCCTCCGGCAATGTGATGTCGTACGCCCCAGGACCGGGCATGCCGTGCTCAGTGCGATCACTGTATCTCCCAGCCATGGAAAAGCCCGCACTGCGTTGCTCCGCTACGTCATACGCACCAGGACCCGGTGTCTCCCCGGATTTGGTGGGGCTTCCGCTGCGCCCAGACATCGAGAATTGAGGTCCGGAGGGACTAGTGGCTGCATCATACGCCCCCGGCCCCGGTGTATCGGCTGCTTGCGAGGTGGTATACCGCCCCTTGATCGTCGCCGCCTTCCCCTCCGGCAATGTGATGTCATACGCCCCAGGACCGGGCATGCCGTGCTCAGTGCGATCACTGTATCTCCCAGCCATGGAAAAGCCCGCACTGCGTTGCTCCGCTACGTCATACGCACCAGGACCCGGTGTTTCCCCGGATTTGGTGGGGCTTCCGCTGCGCCCAGACATCGAGAATTGAGGTCCGGAGGGACTAGTGGCTGCATCATACGCCCCCGGCCCCGGTGTATCGGCTGCTTGCGAGGTGGTATACCGCCCCTTGATCGTCGCCGCCTTCCCCTCCGGCAATGTGATGTCGTACGCCCCAGGACCGGGCATGCCGTGCTCAGTGCGATCACTGTATCTCCCAGCCATGGAAAAGCCCGCACTGCGTTGCTCCGCTACGTCATACGCACCAGGACCCGGTGTTTCCCCGGATTTGGTGGGGCTCCCGCTGCGCCCAGACATCGAGAATTGAGGTCCGGAGGGACTAGTGGCTGCATCATACGCCCCCGGCCCCGGTGTATCGGCTGCTTGCGAGGTGGTATACCGCCCCTTGATCGTCGCCGCCTTCCCCTCCGGCAATGTGATGTCATACGCCCCAGGACCGGGCATGCCGTCCTCAGTGCGATCACTGTATCTCCCAGCCATGGAAAAGCCCGCACTGCGTTGCTCCGCTACGTCATACGCACCAGGACCCGGTGTTTCCCCGGATTTGGTGGGGCTCCCGCTGCGCCCAGACATCGAGAATTGAGGTCCGGAGGGACTAGTGGCTGCATCATACGCCCCCGGCCCCGGTGTATCGGCTGCTTGCGAGGTGGTATACCGCCCCTTGATCGTCGCCGCCTTCCCCTCCGGCAATGTGATGTCATACGCCCCAGGACCGGGCATGCCGTCCTCAGTGCGATCACTGTATCTCCCAGCCATGGAAAAGCCCGCACTGCGTTGCTCCGCTACGTCATACGCACCAGGACCCGGTGTTTCCCCGGATTTGGTGGGGCTTCCGCTGCGCCCAGACATCGAGAATTGAGGTCCGGAGGGACTAGTGGCTGCATCATACGCCCCCGGCCCCGGTGTATCGGCTGCTTGCGAGGTGGTATACCGCCCCTTGATCGTCGCCGCCTTCCCCTCCGGCAATGTGATGTCATACGCCCCAGGACCGGGCATGCCGTGCTCAGTGCGATCACTGTATCTCCCAGCCATGGAAAAGCCCGCACTGCGTTGCTCCGCTACGTCATACGCACCAGGACCCGGTGTTTCCCCGGATTTGGTGGGGCTTCCGCTGCGCCCAGACATCGAGAATTGAGGTCCGGAGGGACTAGTGGCTGCATCATACGCCCCCGGCCCCGGTGTATCGGCTGCTTGCGAGGTGGTATACCGCCCCTTGATCGTCGCCGCCTTCCCCTCCGGCAATGTGATGTCGTACGCCCCAGGACCGGGCATGCCGTCCTCAGTGCGATCACTGTATCTCCCAGCCATGGAAAAGCCCGCACTGCGTTGCTCCGCTACGTCATACGCACCAGGACCCGGTGTTTCCCCGGATTTGGTGGGGCTTCCGCTGCGCCCAGACATCGAGAATTGAGGTCCGGAGGGACTAGTGGCTGCATCATACGCCCCCGGCCCCGGTGTATCGGCTGCTTGCGAGGTGGTATACCGCCCCTTGATCGTCGCCGCCTTCCCCTCCGGCAATGTGATGTCATACGCCCCAGGACCGGGCATGCCGTGCTCAGTGCGATCACTGTATCTCCCAGCCATGGAAAAGCCCGCACTGCGTTGCTCCGCTACGTCATACGCACCAGGACCCGGTGTTTCCCCGGATTTGGTGGGGCTCCCGCTGCGCCCAGACATCGAGAATTGAGGTCCGGAGGGACTAGTGGCTGCATCATACGCCCCCGGCCCCGGTGTATCGGCTGCTTGCGAGGTGGTATAACGCCCCTTGATTGTCGCCGCCTTCCCCTCCGGCAATGTGATGTCATACGCCCCAGGACCGGGCATGCCGTCCTCAGTGCGATCACTGTATCTCCCAGCCATTGAAAAGCCCGCACTGCGTTGCTCCGCTACGTCATACGCACCAGGACCCGGTGTCTCCCCGGATTTGGTGGGGCTCCCGCTGCGCCCAGACATCGAGAATTGAGGTCCGGAGGGACTAGTGGCTGCATCATACGCCCCCGGCCCCGGTGTATCGGCTGTCTGCATGGTCGGCATGCCGTCTTCAGTGCGATTAGCCATGGAGAAACCGCACTACGTTGCCCGCAAATTTCAATTGACCATCTTCTTCAACAGTACATGGAAATTGAGGAGTAGTTGTCAAGAAGGATGTCTTGACATTCTCAATCTGATAGCAAGGCATTGTCCGCGTGGCAAAAACCCCGGAAGTTACTGCGGGTCGTTTCGTCAATTGTATTTCGGGTTGGCAATTCCCTTGTACCACAAAGCCCACTGTTGCATTGGTGAGCTCTACTACGTCCACGCTACTTCAATTCCATTCGTCCTTGCTCTCTCTTGCATATGATGTAGCAACACGTGTAGCACTCGTTGATTCAACGTTGGTTGTGGAGTCGGTTCCTAGGGGCCTCACAATCGCAACACCTTCCCTGAGCCTGGGTGTGTTTGCAAGATGGTACATGAGTTTTTCCCATCATGCTAGTGTACTTCTGACGGAGGGATTTTGGGATCAAGCCTTGAAGCCTTTTTGTGGGGCCCATCCCTATTTTCTCTGCCCACATTGAAATTTGCCACAACAATAGCCCCATGCAATGACTAGAAATGCAAGAAGATTGACCTCCACGTTTTGAAGATTTCTCTGTGGCGTTGTGGCGATGCACGTCGATGCTACCACATGTACCCAATTGACAACTACAACACGGAAGAGTAAACCCTCAAATCTTATCACCGAGCATGTTCAACACCGAAGTCCTCCACTTATTGTGTTTCCCCTTTTGCACCACAAAAGTATTCCATCAACTCCCCACCATCTTAGGACGTTCATCGCTCGGTACCATTGGTTGCAGCGTGGTGTAGAAGCAGTATACAACAATTGTGCCTATCCCACGGATATGTGCGTTGTATCGTGTGGCATATTATATCCGCAGCATGTAGGCACAAGGATGTCCGCAAATATCCGTAGTGGTATATGCCACAGCATATCAGCGCGCAACCTTGCACATTCCCAATGAACCCCCTTGCATAGGAGACACATGCAAAACACATTTGTGAACACCACTTGGTGTGGAACAAATCCGAAAGGAGTTTTCTCTCACGGAGCTTCAACTAAGCTCTCTACATGGAAGACTTTGGCAAAAAGAGATGGTCTACTAGGAGGGCAATTTTGCGCAATTTTGTTGTCTTCCCAAAGTACAACATATGTTTTGGGGCACATGTCCTTGCCTCCCATACACGAGCTTCAAACACCCCTTGCAACCATGCACACTCCTAGATTTTCGGAACAACGACAACAAAAGCAGGGCAAACAAGAGGTTTCTCAAACGGCCATAACTTGCGAAAGTGTATTCCGTACGGTGCTTGACAACGCAAAACTCAAGCACCCATGCACACTCATTTTCCGAATGTCCTCCATGTGCGTGGTGCCGCAATCTGTGCTAACCTTTGCTCACCGCAGTAATTTTTTAAGAGACTCGGTCGCTTTGCAACAACCCTAATAGAATCATCCTGTTAGAATCCTGTTAGAAGTCATCTTAAATAGGCCGAATGGATTTGACCGGGGGCGCGACAGTGAGGCTCCAATCACTGAACATTGGACAGGGTGCATGCCACTGGGTCTACGAAGAAGTTGATTGCAAATTAACTTTCGATTCAATGGTAGAGCTTTGCATTCAAATACGGGTCCAATGGCCCCTTGTAGCACAAGAGTATCTTTAGGGTGTTGTTGCTTAGCTCACTTGTGCTTGCAGCAATCCCACGGCAATCAAAATAACGGAATGAATTTCATGTTGAATGATGTTGGGGTTCAAATTTTTTTTCACAATTCAGTACTCAGAGCCTCCAGTGCGCTAGTCGTCGGGCTGTGGTGCCCGATGCATTACAATATAGGACCAAAATCATGCAGTGTCCGTCCCCTCCTTCCTCTGCACCACTCCTCTCTCCAGGAGTAGGATGACAACTCCACAGGAAGTGATGACTAGGGGAAGAAGTGAGAAGGAGGGAGAGCACCACACTGCGGTCATTAAACTCGAATTTGGTGTTCCTTATCTTGCACGCGACTTCAAGAAACTTAGGTTTGCAATGTTCAAAAGGACTCAGGAAAATGATGAAAATGCAATGAGTTGCGATCTGAGTTGCGATTTGAACTGTAATACTAAAGGACCAAGCTTCACAAGTAGCTAAATCCCTCCCAAAATTGAGAGAAGGCCAAAGAGAGGCCACCGGCTTTTGGGCACATCTCCATAGTTGAAGTGAGTTTAGCGACCGTGGTACTTAACCCCGTGTGGAGATCGCTTGTCGTTGCCAGCGTGGTTTCGTGCTTCGTGCTCACTTTCTCCCATTCCCTCAACACGAGCGTTGGAGGGAGTACTCGGGTTCGCCTGCACTATGGAGTTTCACGACCTCGAAACTCCCTGAGATGGAGCAAACAATTACGTAAAGGGCCTCCCACACAGCGGTGGCTTGGTCGAAGTACGATGCGACCCGCCATGAATGTGGATCCATTGACGATGCCCACTGTCCGTGCCAATGCCAATTCCCATGGCTCTAGCCATGCCGTGCGCATGCCCATTCCCATGCCCATGCCCATGACATACTTGTGAAACAGGCAAAGTTCGGCAAGAAGGTTGTGTCCAAACCTACGGCCGCACATCCGGCCGCGAATCCAGCCATTGATACGGCCACAAGTCTGACCACATGTCGGTCGGAGCTACGGCCACATCTCTGGCCACATGTGCATCCATACCTTTTGTCCACATCTTCGGTCATCTCCGGTCACATTCTCCCACATCGCCCACTTTCATGGTAGAAGTAGACGAGGTAGCATAAAAGCAAGACTCATGGTAAGGTGCACGGCACACTTTGCACTGAATGCGGGCACCACCACACAAGGGTCGCCAAACAAAAATCTCGCAGGAACACTTGGAGCACGTATTCTCCCGTGGCACATGCCTTGGAGGATACTGGGGGCGACGCATTCGCTTGAATGGTTGCGGTACATTGGAGGAATCCTGATTGACCGCGGCTCCCTCGGGTGCCGGTGGGGCCTCCCAAGTCGCGGTCCTATAAATTTCACGGGCATCTGGAGGGAGCGCTTGAGGAAGGGCTGCGTGAGAGGCCGTTTGTCATCATCCCACTCACTATCATCCTCATTCAAAGACTCTGCGGAGTTCTCCTCCTCAAGGAGATCTACAGACAGGCCACTCAAAAGTCCCAAGGATGAGTGAATAGAAGCAAGTGAGGCATGCACATCTTTGCTCGGCGATTCCACCCCCATGCACATACTCACGCAAAGATCCCAACGATTCACACAACGAGGACTGTGAATTACAAACTTCTGCGGCAAAAGGAGCAATTGCAGCCACAACCTCGGCATTGTTTTCAGCAATGCCGAGAGAAGTTCCTTTCAAAAGGAAGTCTCCGTCCAATTTAAAGAGGCCAGGCCCCTTGGCGTTAGATGACACAGTCTCATCTTCATTGAGTTTGCAACCTTGATAAGAATATCAAGGGCAGCACGATGGTACACTGCCAACGTTTTTTGGGCAACACCCAAATATTTGGCTTCATCGGCCAAACTAACCTCCGAATTCGCAAGTTTTGTGAATATCGAAAATGAAATTGCATAGGTGGCCCAAATGGTTCAACAACAAGCGACAAGCGACAAGCCAGAGGGATCACACATAAATAGCTTGTGTGACAGACATGCAGTGCTCAGGCAGAGTGTTTTTTCAGTGCTGTACCTACCCCCTGCCCTTGCTGATGGCGCCTGGTAACATGTGTAGGCTAACCTGCTTCGCTGTCCTCTGAAGTGATGGTGTGTACCTGTGCATATAGGTTGCAAGAGAGGAGCAAGAGGGTAGGTATCACTGTCCGGCACAGCACGATGATCCCTCGATATTTCACTGTTTCACTTCAGCTTATGGACCAGTGAGCAGTCTTTTCTGGTGTTTGTTGCACGCCTGCCTCCCTTGTCAGCTATTGTGGGTGGTGTTGCGTGCTTTTTTGGAATTTGGGGGATAATTTTTCCCATCTAACAGTTTTAGCACTTTTCAGGCCGATAAATGTTAGATGGACCGCGAGATTCATCTAACGATTATCGTGCTGAAAACTCGCCTCCATCTAACACTTTTAAACGTAGATCGAGCCACAAGGCAGTCAGATGAGGTTCCCCCAATCAGTAGTAGTCAAATCAGGGGATTCGGCATATAGCACCAACCCAAGTAACACAACGAGTGAGGGGCGAGGGGGTTACGTCTTTGCAAAAAATGATGAAAGTAGCTCTTGACAGCTCCCATCAAGCACCAAGGCAACTGAGCTCCGAGCAAGTCCAAAACCGCTTCTTGCTGCTGATCCCGAAACCTTGGATTTCAATCACCTTTACACCCCGCCCCCTCCCCCCAACACCAAAGCACTACCGAACTTGACCCAACCTCATGGGTGGCCACCCTAGACCGGGGGTACTCTTCAGGTACCCCGCCTTCCATGCCCCATTCACCCACTTGAATCCATTTTCCTGGACCCAATTTGTGCCTACTTTTGTCGCTATCTAGTGATAGATCGGTACGTGTCATTGTGTGCTTTTTGTTGTTACACATTTTGTTTGTTATTATTTACTTCAATGGTGAAGACTACGTGGACATGATTCTAGATGGCATACACCTCCGGTGGATTGGTGAATTCAAATCCGTTGGTTTTGTGAAACACACCTCCGGTCGTGTCATTGATTCACCCCCCTCCGTTTCATTAAAGCCACGTCCATCGATTGCCTTTCTCTTGGGTTCGTGAAACGTACCTTAGTTAGTTTCATGCATGTTCGGCCGGTTTGTTAAGCACGCATTCATTAGTTCAGGCTTTCACATCCGTTTGTTTTCGACGCTAGTTAGTTCACTTATTTCGCCTTTCGTTAGCTTCCTCCGATAGTTTCGTGCATCTTCATGTGGTTTGTTGAGCATTGGTTGGTTTCTTGATTCCTTTTACACGGCCGTTAGTTTCTCCGTTGGTTTTCCGCACCTCCGTTAGTTTCGTGCTCCTTCGTGTGGTTCTTTTTCCAAGGTCGTTAGTTTAGTTCATTTTGTTGGCTTTGTGAAATGCAACGCCGTTATTTTCATGGTCGTGTCACAGCCTCTTAGTCTGAGGCTGAAGAAATTCTTCGGTAGGCGATATCTGTTGATTGCTTTGGAAACTGAGGCAATACGGCAAGTGTTATCCGCAGAAATGCGTTTTTCTGCGGATAAGGGCTTATCCGCAGAAAGACCCGCCGGAGCCGGATTTCTGGCAGAAAAATGGCGGTGACGGTATGCAGACTGCGGCCCTAGCAGACTGCGAAAGACTGCGCACGAACAGGCGACACGCGCATTTACGACAACCGAAAAAACGACTGCAACTGATCTACTGCAACTGATCTTCTGCTAAAAGGCGACAAGGATGTTTTGAACCGTTCTGCAGCCCAAATTTATAAAATAATTGCATTATTTTATCGCGAGATAAGGGAACGATACCTTACTGGTAAATCCACTCCCTCCTACTCATTTTCAACTCCCTCCTACTCATTTTCAACTCCCCCCTGCTCATTTTCAACTCCCTCCAAGTCAAAATCCACTCCCTCCTACTCATTTTCAACTCCCCCCTGCTCATTTTCAACTCCCTCCAAGTGAAAATCCACTCCCTCCTACTCATTTTCAACTCCCCCCTGCTCATTTTCAACTCCCTCCAAGTGAAAATCCACTCCCTCCTACTCATTTTCAACTCCCTCCTACTCATTTTCAACTCCCCCCTGCTCATTTTCAACTCCCTCCAAGTGAAAATCCACTCCCTCCTACTCATTTTCAACTCCCCCCTGCTCATTTTCAACTCCCTCCAAGTGAAAATCCACTCCCTCCCACTCATTTTCAACTCCCTGCTGCTCATTTTCAACTCCCCCCTGCTCATTTTCAACTCCCTCCAAGTGAAAATCCACTCCCTCCTACTCATTTTCAACTCCCTCCTACTCATTTTCAACTCCCCCCTGCTCATTTCCAACCCCCTCCAAGTGAAAATCCACTCCCTCCTACTCATTTTCAACTCCCTCCTACTCATTTTCAACTCCCTGCTGCTCATTTTCAACCCCCTCCAAGTGAAAATCCACTCCCTCCTACTCATTTTCAACTCCCCCCTGCTCATTTTCAACTCCCTCCAAGTGAAAATCCACTCCCTCCTACTCATTTTCAACTCCCTGCTGCTCATTTTCAACTCCCTCCAAGTAAAAATCCACTCCCTCCTACTCATTTTCAACTCCCTCCTACTCATTTTCAACTCCCCCCTGCTCATTTTCAACTCCCTCCAAGTGAAAATACACTCCCTCCTACTCATTTTCAACTCCCCCCTGCTCATTTTCAACTCCCTCCAAGTGAAAATCCACTCCCTCCTACTCATTTTCAACTCCCTCCTACTCATTTTCAACTCCCCCCTGCTCATTTCCAACCCCCTCCAAGTGAAAATCCACTCCCTCCTACTCATTTTCAACTCCCTCCTACTCATTTTCAACTCCCTGCTGCTCATTTTCAACCCCCTCCAAGTGAAAATCCACTCCCTCCTACTCATTTTCAACTCCCCCCTGCTCATTTTCAACTCCCTCCAAGTGAAAATCCACTCCCTCCTACTCATTTTCAACTCCCTGCTGCTCATTTTCAACTCCCTCCAAGTGAAAATCCACTCCCTCCTACTCATTTTCAACTCCCTCCTACTCATTTTCAACTCCCCCCTGCTCATTTTCAACTCCCTCCAAGTGAAAATCCACTCCCTCCTACTCATTTTCAACTCCCCCCTGCTCATTCTCAACTCCCTCCAAGTGAAAATCCACTCCCTCCCACTCATTTTCAACTCCCTGCTGCTCATTTTCAACTCCCCCCTGCTCATTTTCAACTCCCTCCAAGTGAAAATCCACTCCCTCCTACTCATTTTCAACTCCCTCCTACTCATTTTCAACTCCCTGCTGCTCATTTCCAACCCCCTCCAAGTGAAAATCCACTCCCTCCTACTCATTTTCAACTCCCTCCTACTCATTTTCAACTCCCTGCTGCTCATTTTCAACCCCCTCCAAGTGAAAATCCACTCCCCCCTGCTCATTTTCAACTCCCTGCTGCTCATTTTCAACTCCCTCCAAGTGAAAATCCACTCCCTCCTACTCATTTTCAACTCCCTGCTGCTCATTTTCAACTCCCCCCTGCTCATTTTCAACCCCCTCCAAGTGAAAATCCACTCCCCCCTGCTCATTTTCAACTCCTTGCTGCTCATTTTCAACTCCCTCCAAGTGAAAATCCACTCCCTCCTACTCATTTTCATCTCCCTGCTGCTCATTTTCAACTCCCCCCTGCTCATTTTCAACTCCCTCCAAGTGAAAATCCACTCCCTCCTACTCATTTTCAACTCCCTCCTACTCACACACAAGTGTCCCCCCACCGATCCAACCATCGACTTGCACACTATTGTTGTCACTGGAAATTCCGTCCCTCACCTGCCCTTGCACACTTGGCACGAAGAAAGCATTGTTCCATCTTTTTTTGTGCAATGTGCAAAAGAATGTGTAAAACAATGTGCAAGAGATGTGCTTCCCGATGATGAAAGTAGTATACATTGTGGAGCCGTAGCTCAAAACTGGGGGCCATGGAGGCATAACCCAACCTTACACAGGCGAACCGTGAAGGCATGGAACATAAACTCAGACTTGAAATTTGAAATGTCCTTAGTTCTTCGACACTTGAGCCCGCCACTCCCAAAGCTGCTTACACTAATGCAACTCAGCTGGCGAAAGTTGTTCCCCAAATGCAGCCCGAGCATACAACTGAGCCAAGCGAGTATCAACCTGCTCAGCCGAGTCAACCATATTGTGAATGTGTGCATGCAATTGATCATTATACGCGGCCTGCTGCGCACTCAGGCCCCCAGGAGCCTGATTCACGGTGGTTAGCGCATCTGAAAGCTCAAGGGCAGCATTCAGCTCTTCCTTCAGCGGCGGACCGCTACCCCTACCCTGACCCCTACCTCTTCCCTTTGTAGCACCCTTTGGACCATCCCCTCGCTTAGCGGCCTTCCTGACAGTTGGCTGCACGGTTCGCTTGGCGGCCACCGGCGGGGGAACAGGTCGTGGTGCTTGTGCACCTGCCACATGGACCTGTGTGGAGGAGGCTCGCATGTCCACGAATTGGTTCAGTAGCCTCTCCTCTTCTTCGAGAAAGGCCCCTGCATCCTGTCCCTGGTCGGAAAGATGAGTTGCCACTCGATCCACATTATTTATATATTGACGCATCCGGGACTGCAGGTTCCCAAGGGAGCGGACAATCTGCTCGCGTTTCGTTCTGGCTGGCAAATCAGCCCACGAGGAGATGTCGGTCAATATAATGTCATCGTCTGTAGCATGGATTGCCACGGGTACCTGCACTGTGGGTAGGGGGAGGCGTTGGCTGCTGCATTTGGCACTGACAAGGACCTGAGTTGCAGTCTGAAATTGTTTTAAAATAAAAATTCGATTGAACAACCCAAGATGGAAGCCGACTGAAGATGACCGATGATGCAAAACAGCAAAATAGTGACGACATGGATGCCCGACTCGGACAGCAAGTCCACAACTACACCAAAACTTCGTATAGGCACCATCCTCAGCCAATGGCTCGAACAGACAAACATAATGTGGACAGTTCATGTAACGCGAAGTGCAGCTGGATTCACTTCGCTTTACCTCATAAACTATATTTTTGCCTTGGATTTGGTGCACACGATTGGAGATCGCACAGAATCTCGGTAGGAATACCAACTCCGTCTCAAGTGAATCGTGACACTGTCGATCATAGTTCCATAAGGGTGCCGCCCTGTTAGCAACTATATATTGGGCCTCCCTGGACATGTCATACTCATACACGAGGTACGCAGTTGAAGCATTCATCTGCTGGAGCATTCTATCAAACGCCCAGCTTGTCACCTTGCCTGAAACGAACTTGACATAGAATGGGAAGGTCTGGTTAGCTATTTGGTGATTGGCGTGCCGCTGATTCACCATTTCAGTATTTTAAAGTTTATAGCCCTCCTTGGAGAGCAAGTGCAAAACAGATAAAAAAATGTGGTAGTAACCTTTTCTTGTGGTTAGGTGGCGCTTTATGCGGCAATTCAAAGACTCAGCCCTCTGTGTGGACTTGCAGCCGAAGGTAAAAACTTCTACCTGCCATGCAACACACCAACGGTCAAGACGATGTAGGGGGGATCTGACTCCAAGGTAGTCCTTGACAGTTTTCCAGCGGGGGTCCTCCAGAATTTTGCGCCAGAGAATATCAGCAGCGTCCTTATCTGGGCACTCCTGAACCTGTCGGATGGCGCTCTCAAGAGCAGTGAAATCGTGTTGCTCGAGGGAGTTTCGGCAGTTTTCGGTAAGATTTTTGTAAATGTGAAAAAGGCAGAGGAAGTGAGCAGTTCGGTCCGGGGGGAAAACCCTGGGAACGGACCCCAAGAGGGCATATGCAGCATCACTGAACAAAACGCGGGGTGCACAACCGGTTGCCTTTATCCACTCCTGCCAGAGCCACTCATAATCCTCTGCATTTTCACTGCTTGGCATGCAGCCCTTAGCCAGGAGAAGGGTTTGGCCATGTTCGTTGATACCGCAAAACAGGGCCAATGCCTCGCCGTACCGATTCGATTTGTACGTGTTGTCTTCAAAAATGACTTGTGCATATTTTCTGGCGTTTTTTACTTGCTCTGGCGTCATAAAAAACCATCTTCGTACAACACCAGTGACTGGGTCAGGGGCTTCATGATTGAAATACCAGGCAGGATCTGCCTGTTTGAGCATTTTCAGGTGGTTAATCAAACGTGCAAGATCATTTGGGCCCATCTTGCGTTCGATGGACTTGAA
>OZ038389.1:17674766-17879766 GCA_964036045.1 Eutreptiella sp. 'Long Island Sound 2002' | reverse complement strand
CCTAAATAGGCGTGGGGCCCCTTGGGTAGGAAATGACCCTAAATCCCCCAAATTAGGTGCGTTAATTCGTCACCTTGGGTTGGGAATCGACCCTAAACTGGCACGGGTTGCCTTGGGCAGGAAATGGCCCTAAATTCAGGCGCGAGGAAGTCGTTGCCTTGGGTTTGACCCTAAATAATTTTTTCTGAATTTATTGAATTATTGATTTCCATGCCCATGGAGAAAAAGGGCCCATATGTGCGCCTAAGCGCCATCAGTCAGGGCGGAAGGCCCTGCAGCGCCTCTGTTCATGTAACTACAGGCTACGAGGAGTGCCAGGGACCAGTGTGGTCGCCTGAGGGGCAATTGCCCTATGAATATATCAAGATCAAAAAAAAAAAATATTTTTTTTTACATGTAAGTGGCATGAATTTTTTTTACCACAAAGCCCCCCCCCCCCCCCCCACTGTCCTGCTGCATCAGTGTGAAACCAGTTCAGTGCAGGGGTCAGAGCGCCTCCTTGGCCTTGCCTTCCTTTGGATATAGGCAAGGCTTCTAAGGAGGGGGGTGAAGCGGTATGGGGTGCTTCACCCATACCCGCTGCCCAGCCTGTGGCGCTCCTCGCCAGGCCAGATCAGGAATTTTCCTGTGGATGCTACGGCATCCTGATTTCTGTGGGATTTCTGTAAAATACCCCAGAAATCGACATTTTACGTCTTTTTTGGGCTGGCGACGACAGTCGTCGCCTGCGCGACGCAGCTCCAGAACGAGGATTTATTCCTCGATTTCTAAAGATTTTAGGCAATTTTATTATTGTTTTATCGTTTTTAGAACTAAAAGATTATAGCGTGACCTTTTTCGCGGCGTTCCGCGAAGGTCCATTTTTGCGAAAAGTGGCGCGTTCACGCATTTTTCAAAAAATGCTGAGGCGATTCCAGGAATCGCCCAGACGCCTATGGCGTAGCCCAACAGTGGGCCTTTTCATATGTAGGTTGAATTGGTACAGAAACACGTCGTGTCGGCTACGCGACGCGTTGGGGGGAGACGCGTGAAATGAGCGTTTTTGGCTCAAAAATCACTTTATTTCATTGTTTTTCGCCCAAAAACCACTGGTTGGCCCAGTTTGGGCAGGATCTCAGTGGAGATCCTGATGGCGACGCCTCGTAGCCGTCAGATTTTCTGATGGCGGCGACGCCGTCGCCTTCATTTCGTCTTCTTTTTTATGCTATTTTATAGTATAGGATTGTTACTTGTACATATTACTTGTCTACATATTTTCTTTGTCTACATATACCTTCATCTCCTTGCCCAGGACGCCAGATTGTGTCATGGCCGAGGCAAGGATCACAGAATCCTTTGGACAATCGTGAATGCAGGTGGAAGACTTCGCCTTCATGGGTTTGGGGGTTTGAGGTGTGCATGCCGAAGGGAAGCTTCGAGGTCGCCCCCTCCCCCCAAATATCCTTCAGTACCGGGGGGGTAACTTGGCGCCACCGGCTCGGTTTTTGGCGCTTTCTTTTCCCTTGGCACCGGAAAAGTGTCTACTTCTCGAATAATAAGACCCGCTTGGGGTGTTTTGACCGCATTTTTTCGCTCCCGGACCGTTTTTGGTCGGGGGTCCCCCCTAAAACTGCCTAACCCTACTGGTTTTCACAAGCAGGTTTCCCAAAGTACCCGAAGGGGTTTTGTTGCACCATGGTACATGAAATGGATTGGACACATTGACATTTGACAAGCCGCTCGACAGCATCAAAAATCTTATTGACACAACAACGTTTCCGAACCTTTGAACAAAGAGCGGAGAGTAGGTTGTGGCCTTTGTGGGTCAAGTCCAGCTTTTGCACATGCCAAGATTCCTCTCGGAATTTTAGACCAATGCGACAGGGGCACTGGAGTTTGGAATTCTTGGCCTCGGTGCTTTCATCCGGCAGTTCCTCCACAATCTCAGGCTCCGTGTCGGTTGGCTTGTCTCCAGGCTTCCGACGTTTGGTCGTCCTGTTCCTCGACTTGTCCACATCACCTCCACCACTAGCTCCCCGGGTATCCGGACGCCACTTTACCGCGTAAGGGCATTGTAGATATAGGTAATCCTTGGACGATGTGCTAGTACTCAACGGGTAGCCCAGCCTACGGCGAACCTGGAGGGGGAATAATATGAACAATGGGGGCAACCCAAGGAAAAGGGTGACACATCAACGAGATATTGCAGTAGGTTGCAATACCTCTGCTCTCACACTGTCCTTGGTCTTGCCCAAGATGTCACCAACTTTGATCAATGGCTCAACCTTGTCCTGGGCACCACCACTACTTGGGGGGGTTTCTTCAATATCTTCTTCATCATCATCACCTATATCTCCAATGTCTTCACTAGCATCGGCAACATCTTGAGCAAAATCCGACTCATCGGAGTCCGACAGCCCATTGTAATCATCTTGAGGCTCAACATCGCTCTCAACTTCATCCGCACCAACCTCCACCCTCACTTCCTCCACATCATCATCGGACTCTTCTTTAACTTTTGGCTTATAAGGTGAACTATCACTCAAGCAATCAACATCAATGATCTTTCTTCTAATGGATGGCATAGTGACAATTCACCCCAAAATTCTGCAATTCAGAAACAGAATAAAATTTGTGTTCAGGCATGTCATCCAACAGGCAGTCACCAGTACAGAAAGCTCTGATCTGGCATTTCCCCAAAAAATCTGCTCAATTTCGCTTTTTTCTGCCAGAAATCCGACCGCCGCAGACATTTCTGCGGATAAGCCCTTATCCGCAGAAAAACGCATTTCTGCGGATAACACTTGCCAGGCAATACAACGCGCGAATCACGCGCGACAGATGGGTTCAGGCGACCAGTGGGTTTTCCTGTTGCAAAGATGACTAGAAATTGTGCTTACACTACGGTTGCAGGGGCAAATCCTAGTGCGCGAACCAAAGGCTGAGTTCATAGCGTGACATTACCGTCTCGATCAGAGGCGGTTTTTTTTCCTCGTAGAGAGCATCATTGGGGCACGAAAAGCCTCCCTCGGCTTTTGCTAACTCATCAATATGTCAGAGAAATTCAAATTTTTCGAAGACCCACGAATTTCGCACTTCTGCGCAGCTGCCCGTTCGCCAGGGAGGCGGGAGGGTGGCGGGAGGGTACTTGTGCATTGGACATAGGTCTTTCACCATGACCCCTCCCCTATTTTGAGGGTACCGGATCCAAAAAGAAGCACGTTTGGGCCTAATATGCCGCCTAGAGACTTGTAACTTCCCAAGTGACAACCTTTTGATCCCAGATGCACAACATGCAGCAGAACACTAGTGTATCACCAGACAAGATGAAGAATGAGGATATATTATTCCTTATGCGATGCGTAAGTGAAGCAAAACACAACGTCAAAACTATGCACAAAAGAACCAGTTATGTCCCAACGAGCCTTGCCACCAGCAACACGGCCACAAAAGGACTGGGAAACAAAACATTAAGGTGCAACAATGTCAGTCACTCAAAATGAAGGGTTTGGGAGCGCAAAATCTGAACGTTGTAATAAACACATCGTTATTGTTACGATATCTTTGTTCCTCGCGAATTCATTGCAAAAAAATTTCAAGTTTTTGTCACCGAGCAGTCCTTCCCTAAAATCGCGACACGGGGCTAAATCGCTTCGGGCTGAGTTGCGACCATAGTGTATTTTCGTGGGAAACATTATACTTCTGAGTGTCGGACCTAGGAATGAATGATATAAATTCATACATCCTTTGATTTGGTTCACTGGAACCGAGTTTTGAACTCTAGTGTCTGTGCAACTCGAAAAAAAATGCTGAGGCAGCTGCTATGATGTTCTGGCTACTTTGCGGTGCATTTTTTCTGTTCCACAGGTTCAGTTTGGAGATTTGTTAACATTGTTATATAACGATTGCATCACTTTGAAGCATCTTCCCATTTTGCCTCATGTTTTCCCTTTTGCATGCTGTTTTGCAACTCATGTAACTCAAGTAGCAAAAGTAGCTCCGTTGCACGTTGCAAACAACTAACAAACGACATACAACAGTAATGCAACTGACGCCATAGCGACCTTGACAGAAAAACACAGATCATGCAGTGAGTTTTTCTAACTCCCCCTCAGATGACACAACAGAAGTGGGGATGCCTTGGGGGGCACTCGGCACTGAAAACATGAACAATCTGCTGATGTGACGGGTTATGCCCATCCTTGGGTCACCCGCAGCCGCAGGCAGATTTAGGCTTAGGTCGCGATGGCGCGCGGTGCTGAAATTCAGGATTTTGAATCAAGGGAAACTGAGATTTTATAGTGCAATTACTGTGTATTATCGCAGGGTATTCTGAAATGAGAGACGGATGAACAATTTCGAAACTCTGGGAATTATTCAAGATCATTGGTGCAGTGCTGTCCGTGTCGAGGGATATTGGAGATAGAGAACTCCTTGTGGTCCTGAATACAGCTGGCAAACAATAGCAATTGCTGTACCCGACGGCACTGTCTGTGCTTCACTGAGCTCAAGCTGCCGTCACCATTACATCTGTCAACGCATGCCGGCATGCAACAAATCATAGAAGGGTAAACAAAACACACTTTAGCTGTCAGAAGCTAAAGACCGCATTAGCTAGGGAAAGGCACATGCATAATAGACCAAAAGAGTATTGTGGCTCTGACATTAGCGTACGAAATTAGCAGACAAAAGAATGGGAGGGGGGCTACACAAGTGGAGGAAGAGAAGACAGCAAAATGACATTGATGTCACACGAGATCAATGAAGATGGGTACTACTATGTGCCCATGGACATCCGCAACGAGTTGATGTAGTACGCGGAGCAATTCGATGACCCTAGCGATTCGGATGGGGAGGGGGTTACCCACGACGACCAGGAGCCAGAGTGTGACCCTGAGCCCCCTGCCTCGAGCTCCAGCTCCCAAACGGCCCCGGGGGGTAACCAGGAAGACCAAGGTTAGTCCACCTAACCACGAGCCAGACAGAGCCACTGTGGTTTAACCTGGCTGTAGCACTGTAGCTCCAGAACAAGACCAGGGTCTGTCGAGCCTCATAATGTATGTGGTTGCGGTGTTGTGGAAAGATTTAGAGGTGGGCTTTCAAATGTTGCACATGAGGGGGGGGTTGTTTGTAAAGTTTTATCGTATAAATGGTGGTGTGTAGCGACCTTAACCTTTGAACAGAAGGGTAGGGTTCGGGTTAAGTTTCAAGTATAAGGTGTCTAGGGGGGGGGGGGAAGGGGGGGGGGGTCTCCCCCTATTGTCGACCCACCAGCCACCAGCCACCATGACTAGTTTCACCCCTTTGTGGTGGGCACTTTTTCGTGCCACCTTGAAGGTCGTAAAACGCGCTTTGCGGAGGCCACCGGCGCAATTGCGGTTAAAATGAGTTTGACGGTGAGAAACCTGCGGCCGCGTGCACCTAAATGGGGGGCCTATGACCATTCAGTATTATTGTTTTTTTGCTGACGGGGTGGCCACTGTGGTGTAAACTGGTTGGTATTGGTCAATTGTCAACCTTCAACCCTAAGCATCAGTTTCAAAAGAGGTCCCCCCGCCCCATGACGTAAAGTAAGAAAAAGTGTATTTCCCTGCCAAAAGGTTAGCTTTAGTTGTCATAGAGGGGCTTAGAGGCATAACACATTTTTATCTTAGTATTGGCCAAACCAAAAAGGGGTGATAACACATTTTGACCTATAAAACCAAGCATTGAACTATGGTTGTTGTGTGGACCCCTGACCCCCCAAATAATTGGACTTATACACCATTTCCTGGACTGACAGAGGCGCTGACATTGATCTAGAGCCTATACATTTTTCTAATTCTCTCATGAATGCTTAGCTATCCTAGTGGTTTGCACCCTAGGGGGCTGTGGCACCTCTTTATGAGAGGTCCTGGGTTCAATTCCCAGTCAGCCTAGCTAAGTAGGAAGATCCCATGTGACATGGCAGTGACCTTAGCGCCACAAGCCATGCCACCTCAGCACCTATGGGACCCAAAACAAAGAGTGCACATCTCTGGATGGCACTATAAAAGAGAGGACGCCCATGTGGGCAGTTGTGTCATGATTGTAGGATATTTTCTAACTATCTTTTCATAAATCTGTAGTTATTGTGAGTTTCTTTTGGTGCTACACTATCTCCTTTGACTGCAGCCCTTCATGTTGTGGATTTGATCCTGTGGTCCTTTGCCTTGCACTGTGGGTACTAATTTTTGGTTGATTTCATCAAAACATATTTGTTTGGAAAACCTGAACTACATCAAGAAGCGGCAGGAGCAAGCAGGGGTACACACAAAACAATATCATCAAAGCAATCAAGAGTGAAAGTCTTTTCTAACTTTCTGGTAGCAGAGATTTTCAGTATTTGCGTACCTGCAACCCCGTGCAGTACAAGCAGTACGTCGAGACTGACTCCACTGAAGGGCGAAGAAATATAATATGGACACCAAGGACACTGCCGAGACGACAGCGCCCTCAATGGCACAAGCCAAGCCAGCGCCAGCGCCCAAATCTGCTGGTGAACCTGAACATGAGGAGCCTGTACGTTCAGTGCCCTTAAGTGGGCAGGGGGATGATTCCCTGGATGGCTTGCGAGCTGCCTTCAGTGTACTCTCCGTTGGGGGACCTGAAGGCAAAGAGAAGGAGAAGGAGAAGCAAGCAGTGGACATGGGAGCCGAAGAGGTAGACCGTCGAGATGGACACGGACCATCCGACGAGGTGCCCTTCGAGGACAAACCTGTTGAGAGCGCGCCGAGCGCCTCGGATTACCCTGCAGTACCCTCTCCAACAACCACTACACTCCCAGCTACACATCCAGCTACATCCTCGACCACAACCACTCCACCCATGTCTGAGGGTCTAGGCTTTACTGGTATGCCTTACCCCACCTATGGTGTGACTCGAGCCGCGACTGTGCCACCTATGGCAACTGCAGTCAGCGAACCAGTGGCATCCAGCTCCACCTACACTGGTGTTCCTAAGCCTATGCCGCGCCGCTATGAGGATGGCTATCACAGACCCGCGGCAGGCGTGTACACGACTTGGATACCTGGCTATGCGGCTGCCGAGCCTAGCTATACTATGCCAGCACCTGGTTTGACTTCTCTGAGTGGCCTACGTTGCCCTGAGTCCTGTGCTGGAAGGAGTAGAGGATCTGAAAGATCCTCAAACAGATCCGGGATCGGAGATACGAGAGGCTCTTCGAGGAGCCACTCCTGAAATAGTTGGGGATCTGACTCAAGAAATTCGGGCCAAATTGGAGCCCTTGATTCCTCCCCAAGCATCACCTACCGCCGTAGGAGTTTCACCTCATCGTCTACAAGCCCATCATTTGGTGGCAGGGCTAACGAACACCCTGGGAAGCTTGAGGAGCCGACCTATGCCGACCCTTGCTGTGATACCAAGGAGCCCCTTCGTGCCAAGAAAGGCCCAGCCCCCCTACAGCCACGTGGAGAACTCCACGCGAGCCGATCTGGACCGGTTGGGGTTGACAGCGGTAAGGGCTATGGTCGATGTTGAGCCCTACGGCTCTAGAGACCTGGGTGGAGATCCTTCTGATGATGAGCCGCCATCTATGACGCCTGCTTCACCCTCTGAGGACGATGAGGTAGGTAGGTAGGTCGACTCGGGACTGGGGTTGCCCCGCAGGGGGGACTTACCAAGGGGCTTTTGCTCACCCACCCACGGCCCTACTGCACGTGCCCCGACAAAGCGGCTCCCCCACGTGGGGGAAGGGCGCGGTCACCGCGAGCAGTACCCTACAGCGGGTTCTGCCCAGAGAGGTAACCCATGTTCGACCGAAGTCTCACATTCCTCTCCTTCGGGCGGATGATAGCTGGGGGAGGGTCCCACCGCAAGAAAAGTTTATGGTGGTTTCAGCACTGTGTTTTTGGCTGTCCTGCTGCTTGTTGCTGGTGTAGGGTTTCCTGCTGCTTGTGTTTGGAGATGAAAACCTTTTGTTTGCAGAAATAGAGTCAATCCAGGATAACCCAAGCCAGAGGTGTGCAAAGAGAAGAGAATCAGGATCAAAGCATGAAGGGCTGCAGTGTAAACAGTGAAAGATGATAGGATATTCACAGAAACTGCAACTCAGGTCAAATCGGAATGCATATTCACAGAGATAGCTGAAATATTTTGGAAAAGAGTTGGAAAACTGCCCCATGGTCACTCTCTCTCCATAGTGCCATCTCAGGAGATGTGCACTCTTTGTTTTGGGTCCCATATATGCTGAGGTGGCAGGGCATGTGGCGATGAGGTCACTGCCATGTCACATGGGATCTTCCTACTTAGCTAGGCTGACCAGGAATTGAACCCAGGACCTCTCAAAAAGAGGTGCCCAGCCCCCTAGGGTGCATACCACTAGGATAGCTAAGAATTCGTGGAAAAACATAGATAAATTCATAGGCTCTGCCCTGGATATGTCAGTACTCAGTCAACTCAGGAAAAGATGATTTGCCTCACATTGAAAGGGGATTAAGGGGTCCACTCCATATCCTGATTGGGTGTTTGGTTCCATAAGTCAAAATGTGTTATCACCAGTTTTGGTGGGACCAATACTAAGATAGAAATGCCTGGATGCTCAGTGCATCTCTAATACAACTAGAGTATGCCTCAAAGCAATGGAAAAGCACTTTTTCTTACTCCCCCCTTGTGCTGTGGTGGCCACCACTGTCGCATTTTAGGAAAAAGGGATTTTTTCTTGGCCTTTCCTTGGTTTCCACATCTACTTTAAAATACCTATAGTTTCCCTCACACAGAAAAATGGGCGCTCACCATGGCTGGCGCTCTTTGGCTGCTCTGTTTGTAACATTTCCTACAGAAGACTCAGCGCTCATGGCGCTGCCGGGGCTCCTGTGGCTTGGTTGGGTTAGTTTCGGAGCATGCCAAAACATGTGCATGTGCATCCCTCCCTCGAAGACGCAGCGCGACACAAACCCAACGCAAGACACAATGTACACACTCGCATGGGTTCTCGTAAACCTGCTGGCGACCTGTGACCTGTCTTAGGGCGAAGGGAGTCGTGAAAAAAATTAAATTGCCCCTTGGTGGGGTCTTGGGTTCTGCTCAGTCTCTCCAGGCTGCTGCGTTTCGGCCCGAACACGGCCTACTCAGCGAAGCTGCGCGTGGGTATCTGCAGAGGCAGGAATGGGAGAATTACGGACGAATTCACGCAAAAGCGAAGCGACGACACCAAAATCCGTCAAATGACGGCCTAGAATTTTTCTAAGACGACACACCTGAGCAGAATCCAATTGTGCATCAGAAGCAGATTTTTATAAAAATTATAGTCATCTCTAGACTTTTTTAAATCCAGAAATTCATACGCATAAAAAGGCGGCGCGCAGGAGCGGGTCCTAGCGAAGCGCCGGAAAATGGAGAAATAATGAGTAAGAAAAAGTCACTGCCATGTCTTTCTTGGAGGGCTTGATCCAGGCTAAGCCCCCCTTAAAACCCTTTGTTGATGCTGAGACAAACTTAAGTGTTTTTATCTCTCTTATGTGGCCGAAAGTACACTTTCTCAAGGTAACTAGGGTTGTGACCCTAGCCCCCCCCATGAAGTTCACCCCTACCACTCAACTGAGCGGAGGTACCTTCCTTCATGGAGGTCATACCAAAATAAATCAGGCATTCCATGCTTGTGGGCCTTGGAGGTTAAGCCTAAGTGGTCTCCCACCCCAAGACCCCTATACTCAATTGATTCTACCACTTATTGTGGTCCTACTTTGTAACTGTTTCTGAATTCAGTTGCTTGGCCAAGTCATTTTCTGTGTGGTCCTGACATCTATGCCCCTCAGTCCTAACCAGCACCATTTCACCCAAAAGAGTGCACATGAAGTGCCTATTACAACCTCTGAGGCTAGAGTCTGACCAATTTTCATTTAAAACCTTTTGCATTATTCATTTATGATTGAATCTATGTACATATACCTGCTTTGTCTATCTGCAGCCCTTCTGTGTTACACTGGATTCCAAAACCAATCATTGATTTCATTGATTCGATCCATATTCAGTCCTTGCTCTACTTGCTGCTTTGGTTTGGGGTTTTCCACCACAAAACCAACTTGCAGGAATACATCAAAAGACCTAGGGCATAATTCAAGGACATCTTTCCGGTAGCAGAGACAGTCCCTTGAGACCTTTTGAACCGACCCTGAGAAGTGCAGAACAAAAGCTCAACAAAAAGTCCATAATGTCCACACCAAGTGTAAGGACCTGGCCTATCCGAACTGTCCAAGTACAAATGGGCAGTGTGGTCCACCCAATGAGTGAACCACCACACCGAGCACCACATCACCTCAGTGGCGCATCTGGGTCCCAAGGAGATCCAGAACGCAGAAGGGCGGAGAAGAATAAAGGCCTTACCACCGAGGCCTTAGCAGCACACGGTGGAGACAGCTTCAGTCACCTCCACAGACGTGTGGCTGCTTCAGTATCACGATCCAATTGCCCAGCTTCATCCTCAACTGCCATTGAAGGACCTGAGGAATATGAGAAGCTGAAGATGAAGATGGATGAGTACATCATGCACGATGAGTACTACAAATCCATCCGTGGGGAAGATGGAGAGGAACCACTGGCTGTACATGGGTCCAGACCACGTACAGATCTAGGGTCCTACTCACACTCAGGCCCTCCGTCTACTGCATCCCTGCCAAGACGACTACGACCTGAGTACCCAACCCCAAGGGCTCCCGAAGTGGGCCCAACACGAGTCGAAGAACATCATCCAAGGCCAACCTACGGTGCCCTGGATCAAACGGCCGAGCTGCTGGCCAAATTCCTGTCTGGATCAGAAGATCCAGATGTGACGGCCTTATCAGAGGCCATTAAGGCTAAACTGGGTATTGCAGAACCCTTACCCAAGCCTGAGTTCCTCTCTCTCTCTCCAGGGCTGAGTACCCTGGCCGAAGATCTCAAGAGATCGAGGGTCTCAAGGCTGTTGCCTAAGGTTACCTGCCCCAGCCCCTTTCACCCCCGTGCCAGGACTGTGCCTATGGCGGACCTACAGGACGTGCCTGTCACAGAGAGTGAGAGAAGAGGGCTGTCAGCCCTGGCCCCACTTGCCGGCGTGTCGCCTTCAGGCCTAACTCCAGGGGGTGGGAAGATGGGCAGACCAATTGCCCAGGCGAACATCCAGCTGGAACTGCCGGAGTTCGACCCTAAAAACCTGCCTGAATGGGCAGAAGAATTTGCGGAGTTCCTTTTGTTGACTGGCCAATCCCATGTGGATGTGGCCACCAAATGTTCACTGCTAAAACGCTCATGCAAAAAGAAAATTTTGCAAAAACAGGTCAAACAGATTGTGAAAACCTGTTCTACTTGGGCGGAGGTACTCCTGAGGTTAGAGAAAACATTCCCAGTCTATGAGACTGACCTCAGCGTACGCACACAAATCGAGGAGCTACCTATGCTCCCGGAGTTTCGATCCGCTGCGCGAATTTCTGAGTATGTGTGCGACATGGAGTACTTATTTTCGAGGATGAATGTGGGCTCCTACGGAGCCACTGAGCCCCACCTGTGGCTCATGAGTAAGATCCCCCAGCGTACGTGGGATGATTGCCGCTCAACCTCTGAGAGGAAGAGCAGGACCCACTCGTATGATACACTGGTGGATCTCTTGATTGAGCTAGCTCTTGAGAGAGAGAACGACTCCCACATGGAGAAGTTCCTCAAGAAGCATTTGGGACGAGGTGGTACCCCTACCCCTGAACGTGGCGAAGGGAAGGGGCATAAAAATCCCACTAACACCAACCAGGGAGGCGGTAAAGGGAGGGGCAACCTACGTGCCATGAACGAGGTTCCAACTGATGCAGGCACCCCCCCCCTGTTTTACTGCCGACCTGTCAATGACAAGGGGGGACCTTGTCATGCCTCTGACTGCGATCTCCGCAGTGGCTGTATGCTGCAGATGAAACGTCAGCAGCATACTAAAGATGGGAAAACTGTGACCCATCAGGACCACTTCAGGTGTACCATCACCTGTGGTTACTGTGGCAAGCGTCGTCACTATGAGGACGAATGCCACATCAAGAAACGCGAGAGTGACAAACTCAAGCGTCAGGAGGCGGAGCGCCAGAAGAACCCGACGCCCGCCAGAAATCCCCCGAATGGGGATAAAGGTAAAGGAGGTGGCAAGGGGGGTGGTAAGACTGGACCCCCTAACCCCCAGAGGCGCTCATCGGCGCCCGTTGCTACGCCTACTCCTGCTGCAACACCCGCTCCTGCCGCAGGTGTCCCCCCAGAAGCGCTCCCAAGGGGATAACGCTACCCCTGAGGGGAATAATTCTAAGAAGAGGCGCTTGGCCTGGATGGCCAAGGCCCTCATGGCTGCAGGAGTGGATGTGAAATTCCCTGATGAGGAATAGGGGGGCGGCTCCGAAGAGGAGGACTTGGTTTTCTGGATCCTCGTGAAAATCGGGGATCAGGTTTTTCGAGCAGTGCTTGATACCGGTGCAACACTTTCCATAGTGGCCCGGCGCCTGCTTAAAACTTTCAGGAAGACCAAGACTGTGGCCATAAGAGTAGGGGATGGGCGTACCATCCATTCCTTGGGGGGGGTCGATGTGACCATATGTCTGGGCGACGAAACCGTGACCCAACACTGCAGAGTGTTGGACACTGACGCCTTTGACATTGTCATTGGCACTGACTTTCTAAGAAGAAACCCCCAGGTTAAAATGCTGTCCCTACAGCGTCCTTACTCTTTGCACTGCGACTTTGGCAGTGGGCTATTCTCTGTTCCTTTGGAGCTGTCAGGACGAAAAGAGTCTGGGCTGCGCTACGCAACCAAGACGAACTATCGTACTGAAAACTACCAACTGGCCCGTCATGTTCTCGAAAATGGACTGGCGGCCCTTCAGGTAAACCTGGATGAGATCCAGGTGGAATTGTTTGCGAGCCAACAACAGCACATCATGCAGTTGTACTGCTCGAAACAAATGAACAATGCTTTCCGATTCTTCTGGAAAGCAATGGGCCTAGCGTATGCTAACCCTCCCTTCTCCCTGCTCGCGAAGGTTCTAACCAAGATCGCTTATGAGGGAGGAAGGGTTGTTATGTGCACCCCTGACTGGGGTTGCTCTGGTGAACATGCTTACTGGCGCCGTATGCTTGACAGAATGACCGTGGGAAGAGTGCAACTCCCCGACGGCCCCATCTATGTGCCTGAGGACTCAGACACAGCTATGCAGGCCCCTGAGTGGGCCAGTTTCCTGTCCATCATCGATGGATCTCTCAATCCTGTACCCCTGTGTGACCTGGACCAGGTGCTACTAAAAGAAGTCATGGCCGAAAATCGTGGCCTGACCCTTTATGATCTCCAAAATCGATCTCCTGAGTACCTATCTGCCACACTTACAGGGTGTGAGTCTCCTGATGACTATCTGGAACCTGCAGCTGTAAAAGAGGATGCAGACGACCAACTGTCTGAGATCGCCAGCACTATCCCCTCTGTTGATCCCAGCTGTGTTGACCTAAAACATCGTGCTTTCCTGGCCCAGCTGTTGCTAGAGGAGGTAGATCTAGAGTCAACCTCTGAACCCGCTTCCTCTGTTGGGAAACCAGTGCTACACATGCAGCCTGTGCACACAGGTGAACCCGTGGCCCGGAGTACTGATGCTCTGGCACGGCCTGCTGCTAATAACATGCCCTTGTCTGAGCATGACACGCAAGAACTCCGACGGCTGCTGTACCTGAAGGCCGAAGGTATTGAGCGCCAAGAGCGGCTGCAATACCTCAGACAGACCTGGAAATACTCCATCTGGTCTGAGGAGGACGATGAGTCCTATACGCTGCCTGATCCTGAGATACCTCTAGTGTACTCTCTACACTATGGGCAGCAATGTCCCCCTGAGTGGGACGATGGTACTGTACCTGCCGAAACTGCTGATCGGCATAAAAAGAAAGAACATGGAAAAAGCAACCTCCATGCTGAGGAGGACTTCCTTCAGAAAGTCGAGAGTCTTAACCTTGACCCCCGCCTGAAGAAACTGCTTATAACCTATGAGGAGGTGTTCGGCGCCTTGCCGCCTCCTCTATCTTGCAAAAAACTGGTCCAGATGGACCTGAAATTGAAACCAGAATTTGAAAAGACGCGAGTGAGGCGTCGTCCCTATCCCGCTCCACAGGAACAGGTTGAAGAAATCGAGCGCCAGATCCAAGAATGCATTGATGCTGGCCTCGTTGAAGAGTACAAACATGGGGACTATCCCCATCACTGCAGCCCCTGTTTCCTTGTTGCTAAACCAGGGTCGACTGCTCTACGTCTTGTTGTAGACTATGGTGAGGTCAACAAGAAAACCCAGAACCACTCAGGGAGTATTCCTAACATGGAAAACACCCTGGAGCGTATTGCCAAATGCAGGTATAAGACCAAAATGGACAAACGCTCTGGTTTCTGGCAGGTTGACCTAACCGCCGCAGCTCAGGAGCTGCTTGCCTTTATAACCCCTAAGGGTCGTGTCTTCAAGTGGAAGGTTATGCCTTTCGGGGTGGCTAACGCCCCAGCGCTCTTCCAGGAGCTTATGAACAAAATTTTGTACATACTGAGGCGCAGGCCTCTAGTACAAGAGTTGATTTCTCGGGGTGCAGAAATGGAGGCTCACATCGACGACGTGAGTTTGGGTACTAATACCAAAGAGGACCATGTCCTTCTCCTCCGTGAATTCTTCACTGTCTGTCAAGAAAACCATCTCCGAATCAAACTCGAAAAATGCGAGTTTATGAAAGAGGAGATGGAGTATTTGGGTTTCGACGTGGGGTATGGCTGGTGGAAACCAGCCGCGTCTAAGATGCAGCCCCTACAGGACATGCAGATTCGCGATGACCCTAAGAAGGGTCTACACGATGTGAGGAGTTTTGTGGGCGCCTGTAATTTCTATCGGCGTCACATCCACAATTTTACTTACTCCTCTGCACCCCTCACTGACCTAATCAAGAAAACTACTCCCTGGAGGTGGACCTCCAGAGAGGAAGAGTGTTTCCAGGAGTTGAAGAAGAATATTGCCTCCTCCAACTGCCTGGGAGTTCCCCGCCCTGAGGGCGAGATAGTCCTGATCACTGATGCCAGTGATGTAGGGGGGGGAGGTACGATCTACCAATGGCAGGAGCTTAACCCCGCTGAGCTAACCCACTGCCATTATCGTACTACTGGACTGAACCGTGATGGTTCGTTGAAACATGACTATCCTACCAGTGAGTGGCGACTGGTGCCACTGGGACACTGGAATTGGAAGTGGAACCAAGCGCGTTCCAACTACAGCACCTATGACCAGGAACTCCTGGCCGGTATGTTGGTGCTATCTTCACAATCCCGACTCCTGGGGTCTAACCCTATTGTCTGGCTGTGTGACCAGGAGCCTGTGAAGTCTTTTCAGAAGGGCCCACCACCAGAAAAAGCGAAGCTAAAACGGTGGTGGACTTACCTGAGCCAGTTCAGGCTGACAGTGCATCATATCCCCGGGATTAAGAATGAACTGTCTGACTATATATCGCGCAACAACTTCGATGCGCTTATTGGTGAGAGCTCTGAGGCACTCGCCAAAGAGGCTTTCCAGCGTATGGATGTCCAGCTTGACCTGTCCATGCGCACTGCTGGAATCCTGGAGGGTTGGAGTCTAACCGACTATCAGTCAGAGTATGAAGAAATTCTCCAAACCCTCAACACTGGTCTCAAACCCCGTGTCATTGACGGGCACCAGTGGTATAAAAACAATCAGTACCTCTTCTACGAGGACCGAATTGTGGTGCCTGAGGCACGACTGGATGGGTGCCTACAGTGGTCCCATCTCAGTTCTGGTCACACTGGCGCTAATCGCTCAGTGGACTTCTTCCGTGAGTGTTTCTACTCTAGTCTAACCCTGACTGAACTGAGGTCGCGTATGCAGACCATTGTGGATGCTTGTGGCTGTCATGCCAGCAAGCAAAGTGACAGTAGGGATAGGGGTCTGATCTCCAGCTTACCCATACCCTATTGTGCCCACTCTCTTCTCTACGTGGATTACATCCACGGCTTACCACACTTTGGCGGCTATGATAGTTGCCTCGTGGTCACCTGTGGTCTATCTCGCTTCACCCGTGTGTTCCCTTGCAATAAGAAAATCACAGGTGAGCAGACTGTAAAAATGTTGGTCGAACAATGGTTCGAACCCTATGGGGCACCTAAACAGGTGCACTCTGATGAAGATGTACGCATCCGCAGTGACACTGGGTGGTACAAACGAGTGCTAAATGCCCTCAACGTGGAGGTAACCACAGGTGTGCCCTACACTCACACGTCTAACCCTCTCTGTGAGAGACAAAACCGTGTGGTGGAGCAAAACTTAAGAATCCTGATGAAACAGGAGCGCACCAAGGACTGGGTACGCCTAGTGCCCTGGGCAGTTCTGTCCATGAACTCACAGCGGAGCTCTTCTACGGGTTTCACCCCCCACGAACTGTTCCATGGAGGACGACCTGCTTGGTTCTTCAAAACCCCCTTTCCTGAGGACTTCAAGAGCCCTGTGGGAGATTGGCTAGAACACAAGCAGTCTCTGGCTAACCAGGCTGGTACTAACCTGAGGCACATTCGTGACCGTGAACAGAGCCGACGGAACCGCCTACGGCGACCTGCCAGTTTCAAGGTTGGTGACCTTGTTTTGGTACACCATTCACGCCTACCCTCCTGGCCACGTAACTGCCTACAGGACCCTTACTTTGGACCCTATCGTATCATCAGGATAGATGGATCCAGGATCCATGTCAGGTGCAGTCCACGTCTAGGTGGTGAACTGCTATGTGCTCCTAAGCAGCTGAGGCACTATCACTCCCCTGACGACTTGTCTTGGGATGAGTGGCGCCTCAGCGACAGTGAGATTGAACGTATAGACCTAGAGAACGCTGCCAGTCCAGAGGAGGCAGACGAACTCGAAGAGATGACTGCCGATGAGATGGCAGTCGATGGTTACTACGTGGTTGCAGGTATTGCTCGCCACGAGTATAAACAGGGCTGGAAATTCCTTACCCTGTGGGATGGCTATGGGTTGTCCGAGGCGACCTGGGAACCTATGTCAGCCTTCATACAACCAGATGGGAGTATCAACCCCATCTTCCGCACTTATCTCGTCGAGAACTACGAGGGGCAGCTCCTAACCCGTGCTGAGACTATGTCCCAGCGTAAGAAGCGAAACTAACTACCCTGTGTCAGTCTACTGACCCTGTCTGTGCCCTGCAGACCCATGCCTATGGTTTCCAGCGTGAGCCAGGTGACCGCTTATCAAGATGGCAGTCACCCAGCGAGTGTTTGCCTTGTTGACCATGTGTTGCATGGGTACTGCCCTAATGTAATGACCTTGGTGAGCCAACGAAGAACGGTGGCTTTCTACACCAGGGGGGAATGACAAGCAAGGTGTTATGAGACAAGGTGTGTCTTCCCTCCTTGGGGACAAGCGAACCCACAGTTAGGACCCCTGACTGGTCCAGACCCATGGGGTTCTACCCTTCCTTACAGGGTTTACCTTACCCTTACCTGCCATAACGTATGTGTGAGTGTGCTAGTCCTAAGGTCCTGAGAGCAAGCCGCAGAAGTGGTGTCCTAATTATACCCAAGTCTGCGCCCTTGCTAAACCCGGAGGGTTGACTTATTGATGCCACGGGGTACGCCCCGGGTCTCCCCTCCCCTATGTGCCCAATTTCTGTGCTGGCGCAAAACCTTGGGGGAATACCCAGAGTGTTAGTCCAGGTATTGTTTTCCCTACCTACCTGACTACTACAGGGAGGGGTGGCCAAAAGCTATCAAGGCATGCAAAACGCCTGTTTGCTATGTGGCCAAAAACACTAACCTAACCACTGTCACAGCCCACCAGCCCAGCTAAAACTGCAGGAAAAGGGTGGGACAGTGACACGCCCCCTACAGGTCCTACACACCCTACAGTGGCACCATCCTGGTGGGCGAGCACTGGGCAACTGGCTCTAGCCCCCACTCAGGAATACCACTCCTACACGCACACTCTACTTGGCGTTGCGGAGGTGAAGTTCTCATGGGTCCTAACGACCCTCCTGTGAAAAGGACAAGAGAACACAGCGCTCCTAAGCAGCTGTGGCCTAACAGGGGACGCCACAACGCGTTTCCCCTGCTAGGGCTTGGAGGGAAGGGGTGCTCTCGTTGCGTGCACAGCGCAGATGTCGTTGAAGTCGGACTGTCCTCGCCACTCCTGGCTGAGGCACAGTGATTTGATTTGTGATCAGCGCCCCTGTTTTGCTGGGGCAGAAAAATGGTAGCCGCCGAAGGCAGCTGCTGCGTGCACCAATCACCCTAACCTCTCCCACCTGTACAAAAGAGGCAGATGAAGGGGCGTTTGCGACTGTGGAACCAAGCCACACTCCAGGTATTATACCCTTCTCAGTGTGACCTATAATACGCTGTTCGCAAACACGCTGCAGGTGCAGCTACCCCTGTCAAGCAAGCAAGCTTTAAGAAACTCCTCGGGTTCTCTTAAAGAACGTACCGAGGAGCCTCTGGGTAACCTAAACAAGGTTTACCGTGCGCAATTCGCGTGGCCTACCCTTTAATGCATCATGTGCACGCAGGGAAGGGAGGCGTAACCACAGACTCAACCAGGAGGTGAGCTCCTCCTGGGCTAACCTACCTTACTCACCATGCATCGTGCGAATGCCGCATTGAAACGAACACAAAACAAACCTAAGCGTTTTAAGCAACTCAACTTGAACGCTACGGCCGCACACGTACAAACGCTTACCTGTGAAGAAGGAAACAAGGGTGGATTAGGGATACAGGTGAAGCGATACAGCGTGTGGATGCCTAGATTAGGCACATGCATCGCGAGCACAGCGCATATTCTAACCCTACGTGCGCGCTGCGCGCTCCATCCGCATCACATACCTTTCATTCCTGCTTTCGCCTGTGCAGAGCACGAGAGATGAACACCCGACCCCCCAACGAGCACAGCGTTGACAACCCTAACGTTTTGACGGAACAACCAACACGAACGCAATGCGTGAGTGTGAAGTGACACAGACATACCTGAGAGACGGGTTGTTGAACTGCTCTGTGGTGCGGGCTGATTTTGAATACTTTACTCTGAAGTTTATGAAAATTTTGATGCAACTGTGCAAAAATTTTCTTTAAAACTTTAAACACTACGGCTCATACCTTCTTTTCCAAAAGCCGTTTTCGCTTGCGCAACCCTTTTCTTGGCGTCCGCTTCGTTTGCGCTTGTCTGCGACTTTAAGTTATGTGTAAAAATGACGATTTCCCGCGTGGTTTCGTCGATTTTCAACGATTTCACTTGCTAAATCGCAGCCCCTTCCGCAAAACCGCAGGAATCACTCCCTGCTGGTTCCATTTTCTATTTTTTTCAGCTCCTGGGGGTTTGTGTCCTCCATTGGGAGTATTGCTCCGCCCTGGCCCTTGGTCAGGACGTTTACTAAAACGCTGTTTATACGGCGATAACCGTCCGCATTAGAGCGTTCGACTGTACCCTAGTGGACAGACACATGTGCTCTGGACAGGGAGTCCTGGGTTCAATTCCCACTGCCCCCACACTCTTTCCAAAAGTTTTCGCCTCACGCCGACGACTTTTGAGGAATGCCCCTTCGAAGGGACATCATTCACGGTACATTACACTGTTTTTCAAGGGTCCATACAGTGCGATAGGCTTCTATGAAATGATGAGAATGTTTTTGGTAAGTTTAATGCATTTTTTTTGGGGTAATTTTGGGAATATTTGAGCCTTTTTCCTTGGTCCTACTAGCTTGATCAACTAGTACTCCAGGGGGGAGTAAGAAAAAGTCACTGCCATGTCTTTCTTGGAGGGCTTGATCCAGGCTAAGCCCCCCTTAAAACCCTTTGTTGATGCTGAGACAAACTTAAGTGTTTTTATCTCTCTTATGTGGCCGAAAGTACACTTTCTCAAGGTAACTAGGGTTGTGACCCTAGCCCCCCCCATGAAGTTCACCCCTACCACTCAACTGAGCGGAGGTACCTTCCTTCATGGAGGTCATACCAAAATAAATCAGGCATTCCATGCTTGTGGGCCTTGGAGGTTAAGCCCAAGTGGTCTCCCACCCCAAGACCCCTATACTCAATTGATTCTACCACTTATTGTGGTCCTACTTTGTAACTGTTTCTGAATTCAGTTGCTTGGCCAAGTCATTTTCTGTGTGGTCCTGACATCTATGCCCCTCAGTCCTAACCAGCACCATTTCACCCAAACGAGTGCACATGAAGTGCCTATTACAACCTCTGAGGCTAGAGTCTGACCAATTTTCATTTAAAACCTTTTGCATTATTCATTTATGATTGAATCTATGTACATATACCTGCTTTGTCTATCTGCAGCCCTTCTGTGTTACACTGGATTCCAAAACCAATCATTGATTTCATTGATTCGATCCATATTCAGTCCTTGCTCTACTTGCTGCTTTGGTTTGGGGTTTTCCACCACAAAACCAACTTGCAGGAATACATCAAAAGACCTAGGGCATAATTCAAGGACATCTTTCTTAATGGAATTATAAACGTATGTCTCACGTAGTCTTGAAAATGACGAGACACACATTAATAAATAAACATACAGATTCCACCCAGACTAATAGAAGCATCGAAAATTGAAGAATTCGAAAATCAACGAAAAAGACTTCAATGAATCAGGTATAAACTACAGGTATGCTCGTCTCGTATGCCGCATACACATTGCTCGTCTCGTGTCTCCGTGAACGAGTCTTGTAGCAGCGCTAACAACGATAGGACGCGATAGAGGGATTGATTAGAAAGATTGCAGATGATTAGAGGTCAGATCAGGGCGATTAGACATACACACAAGTGCATAGCAACGCTCTTCCCGTGCGCCCCTCACTTGCTCTCTCTCTCCAGCGGTAGGTAAGGTGAGTAAGCCCAGGTGGGGCCATCCCCTGGTGGAGTTCGTGATTGAGGTTGAGATGGGCAGGTTTGCCCACGCTACACGTGCATGCTCGCGCATTCACACACGCATTAAAGGGTAGGCCACGCGAAGTGCGCACGGTAAACCTTGTTTAGGCTACCCAGGGGCTCCTCGGTACGTTCTTTAAGAGAACCTGAGGAGTCCCTTAACGCTTGCTTGCTTGAGAGGGGTAGCTGATTCTTCAGCGTGTTTGCGGACAGTGTATTATAGGTCACTCTGAGAAGCGTATAATACGTGGAGAGTGGCTTGGTTCCTCCGCCGCAAACGCCCCTTCATTTGCCTTTGTTTTACAGGTGGGCAGGTAGGGTGATTGGTGCAGCAGCATACCATTTTTTTTTCATGCCCTGCTAAACAAGGGCGCAGATCACACAATCAAGTAACTCCCCTCTGCCTGTGGCAGACCAGGGAGTCCGACTCCATCGATATCTGCGCCGTGCACGCAGGAGCACCTCTTCCCTCCAAGCCCTAGCAGAGGAAACGCGTTGTGGCGTCCCCTGTTAGGCCACAGTTGCTTAGCAGTGTGTGTTCTCTTGTCATTTCACAGGAGGGCCGCTAGGACCGACGACATGTTCTTCAACAACACCAAGTAGAGTGTGTGTGTAGGAGTGGTAGTCCTGAGTGGGGGCTTGAGCCAGTTGCACCAGTGCTCGCCCACCAGGATGGTGCCACTGTAGGGTGTGTAGGACCTGTAGTGCGTGTGTCACTGTCCCACCCGTTTCCTGCAATTTTAGCAGGTTTGGTGGGCTGTGGCAGTGGTTAGGTCAGTGTTTTGGCCACTTAGCAAAACGGCGTTTTCATGCCTTCATAGCTTTTGGCCACCCCTCCCTGTAGTAGACAGATAGGTAGGGAAAACAATACCTGGATTAGTACGCTGGGTATTCCCCAAAGGTTTTGCGCCAGCACAGAAATTGGGCGCTTAGGGGAGGGGAGACCCGGGGCGTACCCCGTGGCATCAATAAGCCAACCCTCCAGGTTTAGTAAGCGTGCAGACTTGGGTATAATTAGGACACCACTTCTGCGGCTTGCTCTCAGGACCTTAGGAATAGCACACTGACACATACGCTTTGGCAGGTAAGGGTAAGGTTCAGTCCCTAGCTTTAGTCTTGGAGGCAAGCGCCTCAGCGAGCCTCAGCAACTCACCAAGGTTGTTCTGGGACAAGTAGTCAACCAGAACTGAGTTTAGGCGTCCCTCAGGTAGAACAAATGCAGAGAAGGGCTCCCAGGTGGCCTCTTCGACTCCAAACCCTTCTCAGAGGGTGAGGAAGCGCCAACCCTGGCGATAGCGGTGGCGTAGGACAGACTTCACCAGGTAGAAGCCCTCCTTAGCCATCTCCTCGGCGTTCATGTCGGGGAGTTCACCTTCAACTTCCATAGGGCTGGCAGCCCCTTGTGGGTCCAGAGCGGCGATTTCCTCGTCGTTCAGCTCCCACTCCTCCCCACAGAGGTCTTCAGGATCATAGTAGCGCTTCAGGTGTTGAGCAGCGCACACCAGGGTCCCCCCTAGACGGGGAGAACACCTCACGGTGATACGGTGTCCATCCACGGATAGAATCTTGTACGGCCCGAAGTATGGGTCATCGCTGGTAGAGCGTGGCCAGGCGGGTAGTCGACTGTGGTGCACCAGCACCCAGTCCCCCTCTTGGTAGGTGGCCGGTACTCGGTGCTTGTTCTTCTTGTTCCACTGACGTGAAAGTGCTGCCCTGGGTCGTTGAGGGTGCCGGAGGGCTCGGGGCCGGCAAGACCAGTGGGGCAGGCACGCGAGGAGTCTCCCTGGATGTTGTTATTGGGGGTAGAACCGGATACTCGGACACCAACGGAGGCGAGAGCAGCAACAACTGAAGCAAGGTCCATGCTGATTGTGGTCCGGCAGAAAATCCCAGTCTATGAAGAAAATTGACGCGGATTATTCTAAATACATCTGAGTGTCCAAAACTGTCTGAAAAGATTTAAATAATCCAATTATGTAAAAATGTTTGGCCGATCTGGCCCGCGAGCGCGCGTCAGCGGCAAATGGCAATTCCAGCTAAAATAGCGGAACGCGGCGGATTTACGGGGAATGGACCGCGGAATCAAATCCGGCATATCAGAAATATATAGGAAATATCCTGAGACTGAGCTGCAAGGCGGCGATTCCGCCGAAGCAAAGAAAATGACCAAAATGTAGCCAATCTGGGCAGAATGTCTGAAAATCTGAGCAGATGGGGCTAGCCGCACTTACACTCCCCCTCCAAAAACACACTGGGGTGTGTCGCTACGTCAACGAAGAACGTAGTGCGGGTAAGTCCCAGAAAAAAATAGAAATGTAGCCTCGATGGGGCGAAATCTGCTTGATCTGACCTGATTTGGGCTGAATTGGCACTGAATCAGGATGGATGAACCTGAACTGAGACAGAATGAGAAGTGACGAACAGTCCTCCGTGCAGTAAAACATTAGGTCAAGGGCTAAAAAGCATGTAAACGTATCGAGAAGCGATACCAAACCATGCATTGGTTGAGAATGAGGTAGATTATTGGTGGATTGAGTGGGGGGATCAGGAAATGGAGTGACATCTCAGCGCTCTGGCACAGTTTCGCTGTCGCGGGCACGCTACGGTGTCCTCGCCGAACTCTACATCGTGTTATTCCCGCTTTTCTCGTTCTGAAAAGTGCAGCATGTGGCTCAGATTTGGCGCATCTGGTGGATGATCACAAGATTCAGCAAAAATGAGAATGAATTTGGGCAGAGATGAAGGAGATTAAACAATCACAGAGAGGAAAAACAAATACAAATGTAGTCTGCATGCCCTACGTGAACCACCGAAGGTAGAGATGTTCTTCTGTTCACTTAGATCTAAACAGATCTTCAAGGCATGAGAGGAGATGACAAGGAAATCAATCTAAATTGTCCTAAAATGAGTAAATTCCCTGAGATGAAGGTGAAATGAAGCGGAATGTCTAGAACTGAAACTACTAACACTTCCGTTTAGACTAAAGTTAATATATATTGTCGTTTATTCAGCTCAATTGTGCTTTCCGGCACGTTGGTTCGCGAGCATCCAACAGATTCCATCAAAATGAGGATCATGTGATGATGCATCATGATGGGACATGATAGCCCTGGATCCTTGGCATGTATCGCGCCGAAGGTTCTCTGAAGGCGCTTTACTGACAGTATATAACTGAGAGACACCGAATGTACAGTGGCGGTGGTGTCAATCGACTTGGACAAGGCCAATCTTTCGATGGAGTCCCACAAGACACTTGGATTCACCATTTTCGACAGTTTCAGGTCGGATTGAGCTCACATTGACGTGTGCCAAAAATACAACGAAGCTTACGGACTTCAGAGGTGGCTGATAGAAGTCCCTAGAGCTCCTATGTGAGGATTGTCTGAACAATTGACGTCTGGCCTTTGCACAACAGTGGCAGAATGATGGACAAACTTGAGAAATTCAAGGTAAATTTGAGGATCCTGGATCTGAATCTGGACTTTGGCGTTAGCATCACAGCAAATGAAGGTACGATCTGAGTTCCTGGCGTCGCATCTGGTGCAGCCAGTACTACAGGGGGTGCCTGTAGGGGTGAATGTCGCTGGCCAGCGTTTTGATTATGTACATTTGCTTCCATCTGCACGAGTAGCCAAATTCCAAAGATGCACAGACCAACAGAGACAAGATTACCCCGAATCTGCCTGAATTAAGCCTGAGTTTGGTTTTTTCTGAACACGGCAGCACACTCCGTGGCTTTCGGCTTTCGACTTTCGATACGTTACCGAACGGAGACCAAAGAAAAATTGGTTGATTGACGTCAAATTATCAAACATTCGCAGTTCTCCACATCATGACATAAACAGAAAGAATGAACAGTGGATTGAGCAGAATGTGGTGGGATGGCTTCCTCAATTCGGCCAAGCACGAATACATGTGACCACCAACCTGTCTGGCCTGGCCCTCGTACGGCTTGGGCGCTGCAAATCAGCGGCCGAACTCGAAGCTTGGTCCTCATTTGGCTCCTGGGCTGGCCTGACCGCAGGAGGGGGGATCGACGGATCAGCCCTGGAATGTGACTGCTGAGGGCCGTAAAAGGCTGGATCTCGATTCACCACAGGTCGTTTTCCGTCGCTCTCCACTTGTCTGTCTGGTTTCGACAGACAGTCTGTCAGGAGTACTCCAATTTCGGGGTGCTTCTTCAGGAAGTCGATGAACCCCTTGGTGTATCCATGGACAAAAGATTGGGCTGGTTCCCAGTTGTTGTGACTGGAATCAAAGCCCCTCCACTCACACAGAAATTCCCATTCGCCCTTGGCGTCACGTCTTGCTTCAACAATCCTCTTGAGTTCGTACTTTCCCCCTTCGATGACCCGATCAGACAAAAATTTCGAAGTCCAAAAAAGGGGTTTAACCCGATCCTTGGGGGAGGGGATCTCTCTCTTGAGGCGATCGCCCGAAACGTCAATTTCCCTGCTGACATCCACACGAATCCTCCACCTGTTCTCACCAAGACGCGCTGTAACAGCGAATGGCCCCTCCCACAAGGGAAGAAGCTTGTCATCTCCGTCCAGGGTGGTTTCGGATTTTCGAAGCCAAACTCGATCATCGACTTCAAAATTGTGGGGGTTTTTTCGACCTTGATTTTGAACCCAAAGCCTTCTCCAAATGCTTCTCGATTAATTTCGAGACAGTTTTATCTGCTCGTTGGACGTCGTCCAAAAACAACGAAGCATCCTTACAGGGGCGTGTAAGTGCGGCTAGCCCCATCTGCTCAGATTTTCAGACATTCTGCCCAGATTGGCTACATTTTGGTCATTTTCTTTGCTTCGGCGGAATTGCCGCCTCGCAGCTCAGTCACAGGATATTTCCTATATATTTCTGATATGCCGGATTTGATTCCGCGGTCCATTTCCCGTAAATCCGCCGCATTCCGCTATTTTAGCTGGAATCGCCATTTGCCGCTGGCGCGCGCTCGCGGGCCTGATCGGCCATACAATTTTACATAAATGGATTATTTAAATTCATTCGGACAGTTTTGGACACTCAGATGTATTTAGAATAATTCCCCTCAATTTTCTTCATAGACTGGGATTTTCTGCCGGACCACAATCAGCATGGACCTTGCCTCTGTTGTCGCTGCTCTCGCCTCCGTTGGTGTTCGTGTATCCGGTTCCAACCCCAATAACAACATCCAGGGAGACTCCTCGCGTGCCTGCCCCACTGGTCTTGCCGGCCCCGAGCCCTCCGGCACCCACAACGACCCAGGGCAGCACTTTCATGGTAGCAGAGGCTACCTGAATGTTGTTCCTTTGGTGTCCCAACCACAGCTAGCCCCTCAGTACGGCCCCGTAGACTCCGCAACCTCCGGAGACGTAACGATTACGCTGCCGTGGTGCTGTGCGAACGAGGCCTTGAGAGGAATGCCTTGCGCAAGCCCAAATTGCCCAAGAAGGACACAAATCAGCAGCTGTGGAGGCCCAGATTACAATCAAGATCCCAGTCGAAATTGGCCATCAAGCAGCTGGAATCTCCCAGCTTACGCTAATGGCAACGCTCCGGTGGAGCTTACGGACCTGGCAGGTACTAATACTCCCTACCAATGTCCACATTTCGAGACCATCGATGCCGACATTGACGACATTGAGATGGGTGGTCCAGGTGAGGTACCAACCTATAATCGACCAGCCTCATGGGCACAATGGGACAACCATTTGTCTTCGGAAGTGGCCCGTAACCTTGAGGCGCTTGAGGCCCTGTGTCTATTAGCCACGTCTAAGCTGATAGGACAAGAAAGAATCGCCTCTGATTTTTTATTTGAATATTTTTTCCTCCTTCAAGAAGAAATTAAGACCAGGATGTGGTGGTGTTCTCAAGAGGATGAATCTTTTTCCATTTTCTTGCAGATCTGGGAGGCAAGCCCCTTCCCGAAGGAGAAGACCAAGGCACCGGTTGCCGGGCCCTCCGCCCCCCATCCCTCTGTCTCCATCCGCGACGATCTAGCCGCCGCGGTTGAGGAAGGAATCTTAGAGGCAGCTAGGCAGGCAAGCCTGGAAATTAGGACTGAAGGAGCTCCCCAAGTGGACTCCTGGCTGCGAACCACTGAGATTAGCGGTCCGACAGCCTGCTCAGGCCCTTCAGGACACGGTATGTACTGCCCTGCCGACTGCTCTTGCAGATCTCAGCGAGACTCTGAGCTCCAATTGCTCAAAGATCAAATGCAACTCATCATTCAGACGCTGGGAATTAAAGATCTTTTCAAGACCCACATGAGGTCTGAGGGCGCATCATCGGTGGAACAAACAACAGAACCGTCGGAGGAGGCGACAGAAATTTTTTCGATTGCTCCTTCGGTGGACTCTAAGACCACCGACGCAAGGATCAGCAGGACTAAACTCAAGGAAAGGGTTACAATCTCTCGATCACAGAGTAGATCGGCGAAGGCTAGGACTGAGGTTCAGAATGCCAAAAGAACTGCCTCCCGTACTACCCTTCCTGCTGTTGATTCCAATGCAATTGCCCAGATGTTGCTCGCCCAGACCCTCGCCGGAGCTGGTGTGGCTAATGATGCCGCCAAGGTGTCTGCCATTACGGCCGGTGTTGGGCTGGACTCACTCCTAAATCCCACTTCATTGCGACTTCGTCAGGTTGCCAAGCAACCGAAGTATAATGGAAACCCCAGACGTTGGCCTCAGTTCCAACGGGAATTTAAACTGTGGGTTAAGACTCAAAAACTCCAGGATGATCAGTTCCTGATGGCGCTCCTGGACTGCCTTGAGGGAGCGCCGGCCAACACTTGGCTCAGAACCTGGAGTGATCGTGAAGATTCAAGTTCCCCCCTTACCTTTGATGAGGTGTGGGAACAGTTGGAGGTACGTGGATCTCGACTGCCAGAGGACCATTACCACCAGATGTTGAAGAATTTTCCTTCGTTCTCTCGATTAATCTTGCATGAGGTGCAGGACAAGAGACAGCGCTTCTGGAATCTCGTAGAAGAATCTGAACATTCAGGCGAAAAATTTTCCAGTGCCGAGCTGAAAAATCTGATTTTTGACAAGATCCCCTCAGAAACCGCCGCCACCCTTCGGAATCGACAGTCCGAAGAAAAGGTCAAGACCTGGTGGGCGGAGATCGATGGCTTTGACGCCTCGGCCAACCGGTTTACCGTCAGGGAGGCACTTCAAAAGTGCTCCCCCACGTCGTTTACCAAGGTGAAATTCACTGAAAACACGTGGAAAATCAAGTTCAATGAACACGAGGATCGGGACTTGTTTGTCCAAGTCCTCAACAGGGGAGTAAGTTTCCATGGCAATCGCCTGAAGGCCAGGAACTGGGTGTTTTCGTTTACTCCGCAGGAACTGTGGGACGAGGTTGAGAGGCTCGCTGACGCCGCCAATCAAAATTTCCATGAGGGTCTTGGGGGAAACAGGAATACCCAGCAAAACACCCAAAATGGGGCCCAAAAGGGCAACAAAAAGGTGAATGACACCCGGAATGTTCAGGATCATTGTAGCATCTGCCTTCTTTCAGGTTCTACGAACCGAGCTAAGACGCATTCCACTGCTAATCACCGATGGTCTGCTTACGATCACAAGGTGATTGGTGAAAATGTCAATAATTCGCAGAATTCAGACAGGAATGACAGACAGGTGCATGGTGCCAAGGGGGGAAAGGGAAATTCGACTCCCTCCGGCGGGAACAAAAATACTGGAGGCCCTGGCGGGTCCCAAGGCAAAGGGAATCGGACTCCATCCGGTTCCGGTGGACAGCCAAACGGCCAGACAAGTCCCAATTTCAACGCCGGAGGCGGAAATCGAAATCCAGGCCAAACCCCTCAATCCGGTACAAACAAAGGAAATGCTCCAGGATCACAGGGTAAGGGTAAGGGAAATCCTTCAGGAACCCCCTTCTCTGGTAAGGGCAGAGGGCGTGGCGACGGTGGTGGCCCATCATCCGGCGGCCGTGGCCGTGGACGTGGAAAAGGAAACCATCGTGTGGATCAGGTCTCAGGTGCAGACCAGGTGTCTGATGCGGATCGAGATTACGCCGAAAATGCTCTGAATCCAGCGGATGATCCGTTCCAAGATGAATGGATCGACGAAACAGGCTGTGTTCACAATGTTAACGCAGCCGCTGGAGGTCAGAACGCCTAGGGGAGCCACGAAAATCGTCCCTCCCCAGGCGATTTCAGGCATGATCCCCAAATTCCTGCCCGACCATTACTTGATGTAGGGTCGCTTGTCTCCTCTCCCCTGGATCCGGCAGCGGATCCTTCTGTTGTAGTGGACGAGGTTGGTGTACAGTCCAAGCACAGGGCTCGTCAGTTTGTTACAAAGCTGTGGGTCTCTGATTGCAAGGGAAATTTCCACCTCGCCACTTGTTTGTGTGATAATGGATCAGAGGTAAATCTCCAATCCAATGCATTCTTACCCGACGACTGCGTGTTCGAGTCGCCTCATCCTGTTACCCTCGAGGGAGTTTCTGGACATTCTCTCGCAGGTGGGCAACGCGGTTGTTATATATCCACCCATTTGGTCGCTCAAGACCTTTGGGAAGAGCAAAATGTGGAAGAAGTTGTCCTTAAGGATGACTACTTCTACCGAGCTGACATAAAGTATGACCTTTATTTAGGCCATCCTTGGCTTCGTAAGAACAGGGTAGCGCCTGTAGGTCATCGTCGTTGTTTTTTGCTGGAGTCAGGTCCCTTGGAGCGTCCTGAATTTCGTTTTTTGCACGCAGGGTTTAAAAGTGCAGAAGAATTTTTGAAGCAAAAAGTGACACCAAAATTTGGTGAAGATGTCACCATTGCAGAGGTGAATGGGAGTGCCGATTACTCCCAAGAGTTAGAATGTCTTCGTAGGGACTCCCAGCCACGACGCCCTTCGCGCTGGCACTCTTCATCCTACAGAGTTGTCGACAAATGGCGCGATGCAATTTGTGAATACTTTCATGAACATCATTCTTTTTGGCCTCAGTATGATGCATTTGCTAACCGCACGAACAAGCGCTTTGACAAGCACTTCAGCGACGCTTGGACCCACACTTGGGACAAGAAGTTGTGGATTAACCCTCCGTTTCACTTAATCCAGCAGGTCATCCACAAAATCAAGCAAGATAAAACCCAGGCAATTTTAGTTGTGCCCTTGTGGGACGACAAGCCTTGGTTTCAGGAATTACAAGACATTTGTGTTGATTACATCGAACTTCCCAGGAAGATTAAGCTGTATGCCAGGGACGACACAGGTCCCCTGCCACAGCGGTCCTGGAGTTCGCTTGCATTCCTGGTGGATGGAAAGCTTTCTGACTCTAATTCTGCTGATTCTAATACAGATTCCTGTGTTGGGTCTGAATCTGAGGTTGAGCGTGGTACTGATGATGAATCTATTTTTTCTGATTTTTGTCCGTCAGATACCCAAGGTGATTCAACGTCCAATGGATCCGCCTCGTCTCCCTCTTCCCCAATACGGTCGACATCGAAAAGAATCTTCAGTGCACGGGCGAGGAAAAATCCCCAATCGCGCCGCAAATTCAGAGTTTTTTATGAAAAACCCCCTGTGGAAGCTTTCATGGATCCTTTCGAGGAGCTGGATCGCGAAGAAAATCTCTGGGATTTCGACACAAGACCCACCTATCTTCAAGAGGCAGTTGATACGGACCTGTTTAGGGACATCCGTCAGAAGATTCTTCCTGCCAAAGCCGAAGAAGTCGCCAAAGTTTTTTCGACAGTAATTCCTGGCGATCAGGTGGACACTGAATTGTGTTCCAAGTCGAGAGAAAAGATTTTCGAGGAACGGAAGGACACAACCCTTTCAGGGAAGTTGATCAAAGACCCCCCTGTCCGTGGACAGTTTGGTGAAGCCTTCATCGAGCTTCGTGAAGGGTACAAGGCAAAAAAACAGCGCCCTTATGAAAATCATGGACACAAACATGAGATTCTCAGAAAAATCATTGAGAGAAATCTCAGGGAATTTGGTTGGCTTGAGGGTTGTATGACCAGCGAATGGTGCTGTTCACCCTTCACAGTCCCGAAGCCACCGCCTGCAGACCAGAACACCATTGATGGTTGGCGAATGGTTGTTGATTTTCGCAATCTCAACGCCGAAACCAAGGCGGATTCACACCCCCTGCCCCTCATTGAGGAGGAAATCGCCAAGAGGGCAAGAGGTCGTTTGTTCTCTGTGCTGGATCTCCGTCACGGCTTTCACCAAATGCCGTTGAGGAAGGACAGCAGACCTCTTACCTGTATGTGCACGCCATGTGGCCCAGTCCAATGGACCGTCATGCCCATGGGATTGAAGAACGCCCCCTCATTTTTTCAAAGAATGATGGAGGATGTGCTGTTCGCAACCCATCCTGAGCTTCGTGCCTTCGTGAGTGTGTACATAGATGACATAATCATCGCGACGGAGGGGGAGGGACTGACCGAAGCCGAGCTGGTGGCCCTACATGAGAAGCAGCTGAACCAAGTTTTAGATATTCTTGACGCCAATCAGCTGATTTGTGGGCCAAAGAAGGGAAAATTATTTTTAAAATCAGTCGAATTTTGTGGTTCTCTCCTAGAGAATGGCACTCGACGACCCAGTCCAGGGAAGCTCGTCGCTATTCAGAAGTGGAAGCGCCCTGAGACGATCACGGAGTTGCGAGGATTCCTAGGTTGTTGCAATTTTTACCACACTTTTGTGCCGAATTATGCCAAATTTGCTGCCCCCCTCACTGAATTATTGAAGGTAGGGAGAGATGCAGGCAAGGCAGGTTCAAAGGTTCGTGTCAAGTGGACTGACGAGTGCGAGGAGGCCTTCCATCACTTGAAGGCAGCCCTCTGCGAAGTCGCCACGTTGCATGTGCCCCAATTTGACCGACCCTTCTACATTAGAACCGACGCATCTAGGTACGCGATCGGAGCTGTCCTTGAACAGGTTGATGAAGCCACCGGCGATCATTACCCTCTTGCATTTTGGTCTCGGAAGCTAGCCCCACGCCAAATGCAATGGTCGCCGCGTGAGCAAGAAACGTACGCCATCATCTGTGCTTTAAAAAAGTACCAATCGTGGGTTGGCACCAATCGAGTCGAGGTCCTGACGGATCATCGATCTCTGGAGTATTGGGCCACCGAACACATTGATACTGTCGCGAGCCCAGCTGGTCGACGGGCCAGATGGCACGAATTTCTCTCTCTGTTTGACCTCCATGTGTCGTATTTGCCTGGTAAACATAACACGGTAGCGGATGCTCTGAGCCGATGGGCTTACCCCGCCTCAGAGGGGCTGCAAAGTACCAACATCCATGGTACGGAGCAGGACCGCCATGTCATCATCGAATGGGATCAGGAAGAAAAGAAACTCATTCGACGTGCATGCATGCAGTGCGCTGTTAAACAGCACGCATTGCCGTGTCACGACATCACGGCCATCACAGATCCGGCGCATGCTCACGAGATCTGCACCAAAACGCTGAAAGTCGTGGAAAAAGTCACCGATCCCTCCTCAGGGAGTGTGAAACGGTTTGACTACACCCGACAAGTAAGTCGATTTCGGTTGATCGAGGGCATTAAGCGTCGAGATCCGGCCAAAACTCCACCCCTGCCGAAGGATTCCCTGATCATCCGTGACTGGACGTCCGATTACCTGCAGGATCCCATGTTTAAAGAGGTCTTTGGAAATCTCAAATCCAAAGATGCTCACAGGGATGGGATTTTTGCTGAGTACTCGTTGGATGGGGGGAAGCTGTGGATGGAGGGTAAATTGTGTGTGCCAGACGCCCTAGCCCCCCGAGTGTTAAACTGGTGGCACAAATGGGAGTCCCCCCACGCACATGGCCGTCGACTGTGGTCGATGATTAAGCATAGGCTGTTTGGATCGAGGCTCTACACTCATTGCATGAAAGTAGCTGCCGGATGTGCCCAATGTGCTGTCCCGACGCCTCCCAGCGCGAAGAAGCACGGCCATCTGAGGCCTCATCCTATTCCGGAGCGCCTCTTTAACAGAGTCACCAGTGATTTCTTCTATCTCGGTGAGCTCGATGACGAAGAGTGCCATTGGACTAATAAAAAAGTCAATGGTGTGCTCCTTATTCAGTGCCGTCATTCCGGCTACATTCAAGTGTTGCCTTGCAACATTGAGTCGATGACTGGCAAGGCTGCCGCCAAATGGTGCGCGCAGACCTGGATGGGAGGCTGGGACGTCCCATCCGAGGTGGTCACGGACTCAGGCAAAGAGTACACCTCCGAATGGTGGAGAGAATTGTGTGCTCGCCTTGGAATCCACCACCTCAGGTGTGAAATCCACTCGCATCGAGCGCTGCCTGGCGAAAGAGCCGGCCGCTCTGTTATAAATATGCTTCGTAAGGAGCTCGCGAGTGAGAAGGATTTCCACTGGCTTGAAGTTCTCTTCGCATTGCTTCGCCGTTACCACAACACGCCTTTGTATCATGGCCTTTCTCCAAATGAAATTGTCTTTGGACGAAAGAAGTGTTGGTGGAACATGCCGTTGAATAATCCTCGCCCCTGTAAGGATGCTTCGCTGTTTTTGGACGAAGTCCAACGAGCAGATAAATCTGTGTCGAAATTAATCGAGAAGCATCAAGCTGACTGGCTTTGGGTTCAAAATCAAGGTCGAAAAAACCCCCACAATTTTGAAGTCGATGATCGAGTTTGGCTTCGAAAATCCGAAACCACCCTGGACGGAGATGACAAGCTTCTTCCCTTGTGGGAGGGGCCATTTGCTGTTACAGCGCGTCTTGGTGAGAACAGGTGGAGGATTCGTGTGGATGTCAACAGGGAAATTGACGTTTCGGGCGATCGCCTCAAGAGAGAGATCCCCTCCCCCAAGGATCGAGTTAAACCCCTTTTTTGGACTGCAAAACACTTGTCCGATCGGGTAATCGAAGGGGGAAAGTACGAACTCAAGAGGATTGTTGAAGCAAGACGTGACGCCAAGGGCGAATGGGAATTTCTGTGTGAGTGGAGGGGCTTTGATTCCAGTCACAACAACTGGGAACCAGCCCAATCTTTTGTCCATGGATACACCAAGGGGTTCATCGACTTCCTGAAGAAGCACCCCGAAATTGGTGTACTCCTGACAGATTGTTTGTCGAAACCAGACAGACAAGTGGAGAGCGACGGAAAACGACCTGTGGTGAATCGAGATCCAGCCTTTTACGGCCCTCAGCAGCCACATTCCAGGGCTGATCCGTCGATCCCCCCTCCTGTGGTCAGGCCAGCCCAGGAGCCACATGAGGACCAAGCTTCAAGTTCGGCCGCTGATTTGCAGCGCCCAAGCCGTACCAGGGCCAGACCAGACAGGTTGGTGGTCACATGTATTCGTGCTTGGCCGAATTAAGGAAGCCATCCTACCACAATCTGCTCAATCCACTGTTCATTCTTTCTGTTTATGTCATGATGTGGAGAACTGCGAATGTTTGATAATTTGACGTCAATCAACTTTTCTTTGGTCTCCGTTCGGCAGACAAGGCGTAGATACGCTGACGGAGTGTGCTGCCGTGTTCAGAAAAAACCAAACTCAGGCTTAATTCAGGCAGATTCGGGGTAATCTTGTCTCTGTTGGTCTGTGCATCTTTGGAATTTGGCTACTCGTGCAGATGGAAGCAAATGTACATAATCAAAGCACCGGCCGGTGACATTCACCCCTACAGGCACCCCCTGTAGTACTGGCTGCACCAGATGCGACGCCAGGAACTCAGATCTCACCTTCATTTGCTGTGATGCTGACGCCAAAGTCCAGATTCAGATCCAGGATCCTCAAATTTACCTTGAATTTCTCAGGTTTGTCCATCATTCTGCCACTGTTGTACGAAACCCAGACGTCAATTGTTCAGACAATCTTCATCTAGGAGCTCTAGGGACTTCTAACAGCAACCTCTGAAGTCCGTAAGCTTCGTTGTATTTTTGGCACACGCCAATGTGAGCTCAATCCGACCAGAAACTGTCGAGAATGGTGAATCCAAGTGTCTTGTGGGACTTCATCGAAAGATTGGCCTTGTCCAAGTCGATTGACACCACCGCCACTGTAAATTCGGTGTCTCTCAGTTATATATTGTCAGTAAAGCGCCTTCAGTGAACCTTCGGCGCGATACATGCCAAGGATCCAGGGCCAGCATGTCCCATCATGATGCATCATCACATGATCCACATTTTGATAGAATCTGTTAGATGCTCGCGAACCAACGTGCCGGAAAGCACAATTGAGCTGAATAAACGACAATATATATTAACTTTAGTCTAAACGAAAGTGTTGGTAGTTTCAGTTGTACACATTCCGCTTCATTTCACCTTCATCTCAGGGAATTTACTCATGTTAGGACAATTTAGATTGATTTCCTTGTCATCTCCTCACATTCCTCGAAGATCTGTCGACGGCTTTGCCTAACTTCGTTGACGCTTATGATCTTCTGTGCACTTAGGGTCTGTAGACTACATGTGTATTTGTTTAACCTCTCTGTGATTGCTTAATCCCCTCAATCTCTGCTCAAATTCATTCTCATTTTTGCTGAATCTTGTGATCATCCACCAGATGCGCCAAATCTGAGCCACATGCTGTACTTTTCAGAACGACAAAAGCGGGATAACACGATGTAGAGTTCGGCGAGGACACCGTAGCGTGCCCGCGACAGCGAAACTGTGCCAGAGCGCTGAGATGTCACTTCAATTCTTGATCCCCCCACTCAATCCACCAATAATCTACCTCATTCTCAACCAATGCATGGTTTGGTATCGATTCTCGATACGTTTACATGCTTTTTAGCCCGTGACCTAATGTTTTACTGCACGGAGGACTGTTCGTCACTTCTCATTCTGTCTCATTTCAGGTTCATCCACCCTGATTCAGTGCCAATTCAGCCCAAATCAGGTCAGATCAAGCAGATTTCGCCTCATCGAGGCTACATTTCTATGTTTTTCTGGGACTTACCCGCACTACGTTCTTCGTTGACGTAGCGACACACCCCAGTGTGTTTTTGGAGGGGGAGTGTAAGTGCGGCTAGCCCCATCTGCTCAGATTTTCAGACATTCTGCCCAGATTGGCTACATTTTGGTCATTTTCTTTGCTTCGGCGGAATTGCCGCCTCGCAGCTCAGTCACAGGATATTTCCTATATATTTCTGATATGCCGGATTTGATTCCGCGGTCCATTTCCCGTAAATCCGCCGCATTCCGCTATTTTAGCTGGAATCGCCATTTGCCGCTGGCGCGCGCTCGCGGGCCTGATCGGCCATACAATTTTACATAAATAGATTATTTAAATTCATTCGGACAGTTTTGGACACTCAGATGTATTTAGAATAATTCCCCTCAATTTTCTTCATAGACTGGGATTTTCTGCCGGACCACAATCAGCATGGACCTTGCCTCTGTTGTCGCTGCTCTCGCCTCCGTTGGTGTTCGTGTATCCGGTTCCAACCCCAATAACAACATCCAGGGAGACTCCTCGCGTGCCTGCCCCACTGGTCTTGCCGGCCCCGAGCCCTCCGGCACCCACAACGACCCAGGGCAGCACTTTCAGGGCGAGGATTATTCAACGGCATGTTCCACCAACACTTCTTTCGTCCAAAGACAATTTCATTTGGAGAAAGGCCATGATACAAAGGCGTGTTGTGGTAACGGCGAAGCATGGCGAATAGAATCTCAAGCCAATGGAAATCCTTTTCACTCGCGAGCTCCTTACGAAGCATATTTATAAGTGAGCGGCCGGCTCTTTCGCCAGGCAGCGCTCGATGCGAGTGGATTTCACATCGGAGGTGGTGGATTCCAAGGCGAGCACATAATTCTCTCCACCATTCGGAGGTGTACTCTTTGCCTGAGTCCGTAACCACCTCGGATGGGACGTCCCAACCTCCCATCCAGGTCTGCGCGCACCATTTGGCGGCAGCCTTGCCAGTCATCGACTCAATGTTGCAAGGCAACACCTGAATGTAGCCGGAATGACGGCACTGAATGAGGAGCACACCATTGACTTTTTTATTAGTCCAATGGCACTCTTCGTCATCGAGTTCACCTAGATAGAAGAAATCACTGGTGACTCTGTTAAAGAGGCGCTCCGGAATAGGATGAGGCCTCAGATGGCCGTGCTTCTTCGCGCTGGGGGGCGTCGAGACAGCACATTGGGCACATCCGGCGGCTACTTTCATGCAGTGAGTATATAGCCGTGAGCCAAACAACCTATGTTTAATCATCGACCACAGTCGACGGCCATGTGCGTGGGGGGACTCCCATTTATGCCACCAGTTTAACACTCGGGGGGCCAGGGCGTCTGGTACGCACAATTTACCCTCCATCCACAGCTTCCCCCCATCCAACGAGTACTCAGCAAAAATCCCATCCTTGTGAGCATCTTTGGATTGGAGATTTCCAAAGACCTCTTTAAACATGGGATCCTGCAGATAATCGGACGTCCAGTCACGGATGATCAGGGAATCTTTAGGCAGGGGTGGAGTTTTGGCCGGTTCTCGACGCTTAATGCCCTGGATCAACCGAAATCGACTTACTCGTCGGGTATAGTCAAACCGTTTCACACTCCCTGAGGAGGGATCGGTGACTTTTTCCACGACTTTCAGTGTTTTGGTGCAGATCTCATGAGCATGCGCCGGATCTGAGATGGCCGTGATGTCGTGACACGGCAATGCGTGCTGTTTAACAGCGCACTGCATGCATGCACGTCGAATGAGTTTCTTTTCTTCCTGATCCCATTCGATGATGACATGGCGGTCCTGCTCCGTACCATGGATGTTGGTACTTTGCAGCCCCTCTGAGGCGGGGTAAGCCCATCGGCTCAGAGCATCCGCTACCGTGTTGTGTTTTCCAGGCAAATACGACACATGGAGGTCAAACAGAGAGAGAAATTCGTGCCATCTGGCCCGTCGACCAGCTGGGCTCGCGACAGTATCAATGTGTTCGGTGGCCCAATACTCCAGAGATCGATGATCCGTCAGGACCTCGACTCGATTGGTGCCAACCCACGATTGGTACTTTTTTAAAGCACAGATGATGGCATATGTTTCTTGCTCACGCGGCGACCATTGCATTTGGCGTGGGGCTAGCTTCCGAGACCAAAATGCAAGAGGGTAATGATCGCCGGTGGCTTCATCAACCTGTTCAAGAACAGCTCCGATCGCGTACCTAGAAGCGTCGGTTCTAATGTAGAAGGGTCGGTCAAATTGGGGCACATGCAATGTGGCGACTTCACAGAGGGCCGCCTTCAAGTGATGGAAGGCCTCCTCGCACTCCTCAGTCCACTTGACACGAACCTTTGAACCTGCCTTGCCCGCATCTCTCCCTACCTTCAATAATTCAGTGAGGGGGGCAGCAAATTTGGCATAATTCGGCACAAAAGTGTGGTAAAAATTGCAACAACCCAGGAATCCTCTCAACTCCGTGATCGTCTCAGGGCGCTTCCACTTCTGAATAGCGACGAGCTTCCCTGAACTGGGTCGTCGGGTGCCATTCTCTAGGAGAGAACCACAAAATTCGACTGATTTTAAAAATAATTTTCCCTTCTTTGGCCCACAAATCAGCTGATTGGCGTCAAGAATGTCCAAAACTTGGTTCAGCTGCTTCTCATGTAGGGCCACCAGCTCGGCTTCGGTCAGTCCCTCCCCTTCCGTCGCGATGATTATGTCATCTATGTACACGCTCACGAAGGCACGAAGCTCAGGATGAGCTGAAAAAAGCACATCTTCCATCATTCTTTGAAAAAACGAAGGAGCATTCTTCAGGCCCATGGGCATGACTGTCCACTGGACTGGGCCACATGGCGTGCACATACAGGTGAGAGGTCTGCTGTCCTTCCTCAACGGCATTTGGTGAAAGCCGTGACGGAGATCCAGCACAGAGAACAAACGACCTCTTGCCCTCTTGGCGATTTCCTCTTCAATGAGGGGCAGGGGGTGTGAATCTGCCTTGGTTTCGGCGTTGAGATTGCGAAAATCAACCACCATTCGCCAACCATCAATAGTGTTCTGGTCTGCAGGCGGTGGCTTCGGGACTGTGAAGGGTGCACAGCACCGTTCGCTGGCCATACAACCCTCAAGCCAACCAAATTCCCTGAGATTTCTCTCAATGATTTTTCTGAGTATCTCATGTTTGTGTCCATGATTTTCACAAGGGCGCTGTTTTTTTGCCTTGTACCCTTCACGAAGCTCGATGAAGGCTTCACCGAACTGTCCACGGACAGGGGGGTCTTTGATCAACTTCCCTGAAAGGGTTGTGTCCTTCCGTTTCTCAAAAATCTTTTCTCCTGACTTGGAACACAATTCGGTGTCCACCTGATCGCCAGGAATTACTGTCGAAAAAACTTTGGCGACTTCTTCGGCTTTGGCAGGAAGGATCTTCTTACGGATGTCCCTAAACAGGTCCGTATCAACTGCCTCTTGAAGATAGGTGGGTCGTGTGTCGAAATCCCAGAGATTGTCTTCGTGATCCAGCTCCTCGAAGGGATCCATGAAAGCTTCCACAGGGGGTTTTTCATAAAAAACTCTGAATTTGCGGCGCGATTTGGAATTTTTCTTCGCCCGTGCACTGAAGATTCTTTTCGATGTCGATCGTATTGGGGAAGAGGGAGACGAGGCGGATCCATTGGACGTTGAATCACCTTGGGTATCTGACGGACAAAAATCAGAAAAAATAGATTCATCATCAGTACCACGCTCAACCTCAGATTCAGACCCAACACAAGAATCAGTACCAGAATCAGCAGAATTAGAGTCAGAAAGCTTTCCATCCACCAGGAATGCAAGCGAACTCCAGGACCGCTGTGGCAGGGGACCTGTGTCGTCCCTGGCATACAGCTTAATCTTCCTGGGAAGTTCGATGTAATCTACACAAATGTCTTGCAATTCCTGAAACCAAGGCTTGTCGTCCCACAAGGGCACAACTAAAATTGCCTGGGTTTTATCTTGTTTGATTTTGTGGATGACCTGCTGGATTAAGTGAAACGGAGGATTAATCCACAACTTCTTGTCCCATTTATGGGTCCAAGCGTCGCTAAAGTGCTTGTCGAAGCGCTTGTTCATACGGTTAGCAAAGGCATCATACTGTGGCCAAAAGGAATGGTGTTCATGAAAATATTCACAAATTGCATCGCGCCATTTGTCGACAACTCTGTAGGATGAAGAGTGCCAGCGCGAAGGGCGTCGTGGCTGGGAGTCCCTACGAAGACATTCTAAGTCTTGGGAGTAATCGGCACTCCCATTCACCTCTGCAATGGTGACATCTTCACCAAATTTTGGTGTCACCTTTTGCTTCAAAAATTCTTCTGCACTTTTAAACCCTGCGTGCAAAAAACGAAATTCAGGACGCTCCAAGGGACCTGACTCCAGCAAAAAACAACGACGATGACCTACGGGCGCTACCCTGTTCTTGCGAAGCCAAGGATGGCCCAAATAAAGGTCATACTTTATGTCGGCACGATAGAAGTAGTCATCCTTAAGGACAACTTTTTCCACATTTTGCTCTTCCCAAAGGTCTTGAGCGACCAAATGAGTTGATATATAACAACCGCGTTGCCCACCTGCGAGAGAATGTCCAGAAACTCCCTCGAGGGTAACAGGATGAGGCGATTCAAACACGCAGTCGTCGGGTAAGAATGAATTGGATTGGAGATTTACCTCTGATCCATTGTCACACAAACAAGTGGCGAGATGGAAATTTCCCTTGCAATCAGAGACCCACAGCTTTGTGACAAACTGACGGGCCCTGTGCTTGGACTGTACACCTACCTCGTCCACTACAACAGAAGGATCCGCTGCCGGATCCAGGGGAGAGGAGACAAGCGCCCCTACATCAAGTAATGGTCGATCTGGAATCTGGGGATCATGCCTGAAATCGCCTGGGGAGGGGCGATTTTCGTGGCTCCCCTAGGCGTTCTGACCTCCAGCGGCTGCGTTAACATTGTGAACACAGCCTGATTCGTCGACCCACTCGTCTTGGAACGGATCATCTGCTGGATTCAAGGCATTCTCAACGTAATCTCGATCCGCATCGGACACCTGATCTCCACCTGAGACCTGATCCACACGATGATTGCCCTTTCCACGTCCACGGCCACGGCCGCCGGATGATGGACCACCACCGTCGCCACGCCCTCTGCCCTTACCAGAGAAAGGGGTTCCTGAAGGATTTCCCTTACCTTTACCCTGTGATCCTGGAGCATTTCCTTTGTTTATACCGGATTGAGGGGTTTGGCCTGGATTTCGATTTCCGCCTCCGGCGTTGCCATTAGGACTTGTCTGGCCGTTCGGCTGCCCACCGGAGCCGGATGGAGTCCGATTTCCTTTGCCTTGGGACCCGCCAGGGCCTCCAGTATTTTTGTTTCCACCGGAGGGGGTCGGATTATCCTTTCTCCCCTTTGCACCATGCACCTGTCTGTCATTCCTGTCTGAATTCTGCGAATTACTGACATTTTCACCAATCACCTTGTGATCGTAAGCAGACCATCGGTGATTACCAGTAGAATGCGTCTTAGCTCGGTTCGTAGAACCTAAAAGAAGGCAGATGCTACAATGATCCTGAACATTCCGGGTGTCATTCACCTTTTTGTTGCCCTTTTGGGCCCCATTTTGGGTGTTTTGCTGGGTATTCTTGTTTCCCCCAAGACCCTCATGGAAATTTTGATTGGCGGCGTCAGCGAGCCTCTCAACCTCTTCCCAGAGTTCCTGTGGGGTGAACGAAAACACCCAGTTTCTGGCCTTCAGGCGATGGCCGTGGAAACTTACTCCCCTATTGAGGACTTGGACAAACAAGTCCCGATCCTCGTGTTCATTAAACTTGATTTTCCACGTGTTTTCAGTGAACTTCACCTTGGAAAACGACGTGGGGGAGCACTTTTGAAGTGCCTCCCTGACCGTAAACCTGTTGGCCGAGGCATCAAAGCCTTCGACCTCTGCCCACCAGGTCTTGACCTTTTCTTCGGACTGTTTATTCCGAAGGGTGGCGGCAGTTTCGGAGGGGATCTTGTCAAAAATCAAATTTTTCAGCTCGGCACTGGAAAATTTTTCGCCTGAATGTTCAGATTCTTCCACTAGATTCCAGAAGCGCTGTCTCTTGTCTTGCACTTCGTGCAAGATTAATCGCGAGAATGAAGGAAAATTCTTCAACATCTGGTGGTAATGGTCCTCAGGCAGCCGGGATCCACGTACCTCCAACTGTTCGCACACCTCATCAAAGGTAAGGGGGGAACTTGAATCCTCACGATCACTCCAGGTCCTGAGCCAAGTGTTGGCCGGCGCTCCCTCAAGGCAGTCCAAGAGGGCCATCAGGAACTGATCATCCTGGAGCTTTTGAGTCTTAACCCACAATTTAAATTCCCGTTGGAACTGAGGCCAACGTCTGGGGTTTCCATTATACTTCGGTTGCTTGGCAACCTGACGAAGTCGCAATGAAGTAGGATTTAGAAGTGAATCCAGCCCAACACCGGCCGTAATGGCAGACACCTTGGCGGCATCATTAGCCACACCAGCTCCGGCGAGGGTCTGGGCGAGCAACATCTGGGCTAATGCATTGGAATCAGCAGCAGGAAGGGCAGTACGGGAGGCAGTTCGCTTGGCATTCTGAGCCTCAGTCCTAGCCTTCGCCGACCTACTCTGAGATCGAGAGATTGTAACCCTTTCCTTTAGCTTAGTCCTGCTGATCCTTGCGTCGGTGGTCTTAGAGTCCACCGAAGGAGCAATCGAAAAAATTTCTGTCGCCTCCTCCGACGGTTCTGTTGTTTGTTCCACCGATGATGCGCCCTCAGACCGCATGTGTGTCTTGAAAAGATCTTTAATTCCCAGCGTCTGAATGATGAGTTGCATTTGATCCTTGAGCAATTGGAGCTCAGTATCTCGCTGTAATCTGCAAGAGCAGTCGGCAGGACAGTACATACCGTGTCCTGAAGGGCCTGAGCAGGCTGTCGGACCGCTAATCTCAGTGGTTCGCAGCCAAGAGTCCACTTGGGGAGCTCCTTCAGCCCTAATTTCTAGGCTTGCCTGCCTGGCTGCCTCTAAAATTCCTTCCTCAACCGCGGCGGCTAGATCGTCGCGGATGGAAACAGAGGGATGAGGGGCGGAGGGCCCGGCAACAGGTGCCTTGGTCTTCTCCTTCGGGAAGGGGCTTGCCTCCCAGATCTGCAAAAAAATGGCAAAAGATTCATCTTCTTGAGAACGCCACCACATCCTGGTATTAATTTCTTCTTGAAGGAGGAAAAAATATTCGAATAAAAAATCAGAGGCGATTCTTTCTTGTCCTATCAGCTTAGACGTGGCTAATAGACAAAGGGCCTCAAGCGCCTCAAGGTTACGGGTCACTTCTGAAGACAAATGGTTGTCCCATTGTGCCCAAGAGGCTGGTCGATTATAGGTAGGTACCTCACCTGGACCACCCATCTCAATGTCGTCAATGTCGGCGTCGATGGTCTCAAAATGTGGACATTGGTAAGGAGTATTAGTACCTGCCAGGTCCGTAAGCTCCACCGGAGCGTTGCCATCGGCGTAGGCTGGGATATTCCAGCTGCTTGATGGCCAATTTCGACTGGGATCTTGATTGTAATCTGGGCCTCCACAGCTGCTGATTTGTGCCCTTCTTGGGCAATTTGGGCTTGCGCAAGGCATTCCTCTCAAGGCCTCGTTCGCACAGCACCACGGCAGCGTAATTGTTACGTCTCCAGAGGTGGCGGAGTCTACGGGGCCGTACTGGGGAGCTAACTGTGGTTGGGACACCAAAGGAACAACATTCAGGTAGCCTCTGCTACCATGAAAGTGCTGCCCTGGGTCGTTGAGGGTGCCGGAGGGCTCGGGGCCGGCAAGACCAGTGGGGCAGGCACGCGAGGAGTCTCCCTGGATGTTGTTATTGGGGGTAGAACCGGATACTCGGACACCAACGGAGGCGAGAGCAGCAACAACTGAAGCAAGGTCCATGCTGATTGTGGTCCGGCAGAAAATCCCAGTCTATGAAGAAAATTGACGCGGATTATTCTAAATACATCTGAGTGTCCAAAACTGTCTGAAAAGATTTAAATAATCCAATTATGTAAAAATGTTTGGCCGATCTGGCCCGCGAGCGCGCGTCAGCGGCAAATGGCAATTCCAGCTAAAATAGCGGAACGCGGCGGATTTACGGGGAATGGACCGCGGAATCAAATCCGGCATATCAGAAATATATAGGAAATATCCTGAGACTGAGCTGCAAGGCGGCGATTCCGCCGAAGCAAAGAAAATGACCAAAATGTAGCCAATCTGGGCAGAATGTCTGAAAATCTGAGCAGATGGGGCTAGCCGCACTTACATGACGCTCCCTCACTCTCTGGAGCATTGCCTTGGCCTTGTCCCCCTTCGCTTGTTGCTCTTGGACCCATTCACCCACAGAAGAATGGGTGTCCTCTGGATAGGGGGCATGTAGGAACCATGTCGGGCGCCCTAGGAATAGCTCATGGGGCGAGTAGCCAGTAGCTGAACTCTCTTGGGAGTTCATGATCAAGGATATGACGGGGAGTAGTCTCACCCAGTCTCTGGTGCGTTCAGTTTTGCACCATATCCTTACATTCTCCTTGAGGACACGAATCTGTCGCTCACATAGGGGGTTGCTCGTGTGAGAGTAGGGAATCCCCGTAGACACCTGGACATTGAGGGATCTCAGGACCCTCTTGTACCAGCCAGTATCTGAGCGTACTCGTACGTCCTCATCGGAGTTGATCTCCTTGGGCGCCCCATAGACACAAAACCACTCCTCCAGGAGTATCTTGATAGTCTCCTCCCCGGTAATGTGCTTGGTACATGGGAACACCCTGGTAAACCTGGTCAACCCACAGGTTACCACGAGGGCGAAGTCATAGCCCCCGAACTTCGGCATCTCCGTGTAGTCCACGTATAGAACACTGTTAGCACAGTGAGGGATGGGCAGGGTCGAGTAGAGACCTCTGTCCCTGATATCCCCTGGTTTACAGGACCTGCACGGGCACTTGTCCACGATAGGCTGGAGGGTTTTCCGCAATTGGTCGTCAGTCCACGTAGTGTGGAACCACTGCTTGAACAGCCTCAGGGTACGGTCAGCACCCACATGACCACTGGACTCATGGGTCCACTTCAGCAGCGCTGGGACTCGGTCACTAGGCTCCACGATGCGGTCCTCGTGCCAGAGGTAGCTCTTGTCCCTCTTCCACTGGTCTTGGTTGACCAGGAGGGGTTCAAGGCGTTTCTCCAGGCGCTTGTAGATATCCCCAAACTCCTTCAGGTACTCCGATTGTTGGAGTCCATCCAGGGGGCGTATCATCGTCATGTTGAGGTCCAAGTGGACGTCCATACGGCTGCACGCCTCCTTAGCCAGCGCTTCAGACCGGGCACCAATCAGGGCATCGAAGTTGTTGCGGCTGATGTAGTCGGCACACTCGTTCTTCACTCCCTGGATATGGTGTACCGTCAGCCGTAGTTGACTGAGGTAGGTCCACCAGAGTCGTAGCTTGGCCTTCTCAGGTGGGGGTTCCTTCTGGAAACTGCGGACCGGTTCTTGGTCGCACAGCCAGACCGCAGGGTTACTCCCCAACAGTCGTGCTTGTGAGGATAGCACCAGCATACCCGCGAGCAATTCCTGCTCATAGGTGGAGTAGTTCCCCCTGGCCTGGTTCCACTTCCAGTTCCAGTGGCCCAGAGGTACTAGGACCCACTTGTCGTCAGGGTAGCTGTGCTTGAGGGTTCCATCTCGGTTGAGACCTTCCGTCCCCCATTGGGAAATGGCCGAGTCGAACTCCTCCTTCTCTAGTGCTTGCCATTGGAACAACGTTCCACCACCGCCCACATTGCTGGCGTCGGTCACCAGGATAATCTCCCCTTGTGCCCTAGGCACGCCCAAGCACTTAGTGTTGGCTACCTTGTCTTTGAGCTCGTCAAACGCTTGTTGCTCTTGTGGGCCCCAGCGCCAAGTAGTACTCTTCTTGATCAAGTCCGTCAGAACGGCGCTGGTGTAGATGAAGTTTTTGATGTGGCGGCGATAGAAGTTGCACGCCCCAATGAAACTGCGTGCATCATGAAGTCCTTTCTTGGGGTCTTCGTGTCGTACCTTGGCATCCATCAGGGGTTTGGCCTTAGAGGCCGCTGGGGTCCACCACCCAAGGCCAACGTCAAACCCCAGGTACTGCATGGTCTCCTGCATGAACTCACACTTCTCCAGCTTGAGTCGTGTGTGGTTCTCCTGGCAGACCGCAAAGAACTCACCCAAGAGGATTAGGTGATCCTCCTGGGTATTGGTCCCGAGGCATACATCGTCGATGTGAGCCTCCATCTGGGCACCAGGGGATATGAGCTCCTGCACCTTAGGTCTCCTTCGTAGGATGGACAAGATCTTGTTCATCAGCTCTTGGAATAGAGCGGGTGCGTTGGCCACGCCAAACGGCATGACCTTCCACTTGAACACCCTCCCCTGAGGGGTGATGAAGGCCAGTAGTTCCTGTGCGTTGGGCGTCAGGTCCACTTGCCAGAATCCGCTCCTCTTGTCCATCTTGGTCTTGTAGCGGCAGGAGGCTATCTTCTCCAGGGTAGACTCCATATTGGGAATGGACCCTGAGTGGTTCAGCGTCTTCTTGTTCAGCTCTCCGTAGTCCACTACCAGCCGTTTGGCTGTAGACCCAGGTTTAGCCACCAGAAAACAAGGGCTGCAGTGTAGGGGGTAGTCCCCGTCCTTGTACTCCAGGACTAGGCCAGCGTCGATACATTCTTGTATCTGTCGCTCAATCTCGTCGGCCTGCTCTTTAGGAGCTGGATAGGGTCTCCTCCGGATCTTGTGACCCACGAACTCGGGTTTCAGCTTGAGGTCCATCTGTACCAGCTTGTCACATGAGGCTGGAGGGGGTAGTTCTCCGAACACCTCCAGATAGCTCCTTATAAGCTTCTGTACCCGCGGGTCCAATACCTTGATCTTGTCCTCCATGTCCTCGTCAGAGTGTAAGTTGCTTGCCCCCTGAGTAATAGACGTCGGGAGGTGGTCCTCCACCGACTCTTCGCCCGTGGTAGTGTCCTTCAGCCCTTGGTAGGCATATAGAAGGTCTTGTTCAACCATCTCCGGTGGACGATGGCAACATAGGCACGCTCGAGGGGGTTCACATACACATTCCTCCGAGAGGTCGTCCTCCTCTGGGGTCCTCACAGGGGCGACCCACACGCTCTTCATGAGCTTAAGATCTACCTCCCTTTGCCAGGTGGTGATCTTCTGTTCGAGGTCCTCCTTCAATTGGGATAGGTCTCCCATACGTCCTTGCTTCAGTGGCCATGAGCTGCGGGTAGGCTTCGCGTAGCATAGCTTTTTCGCCACCAACTTCCTCTTGGAATCCACATACTCCCTGAGCCTGGATCGAGGGTCCAGCTCTTCGTCCACGGGGTCTTCCACCCTCATGGAGAGTAGGGGTTTTAGTGGGGCGACGTACTCGGCGTTCTCCACTTCCTCCACACAGGTCTGCACGAAGAAGGCGTCGTGCTCAGTTTCGTCATCTGAGTGGATAGAGCTAGGTAGCTCAGATAGTCCACACTCAGAGACTCCATCAGGAACAGGTACATGACAGGGAGAGTTGGGGGCGTTGGTGTCAGTCACGACGTACTCATCTCCTCCGGGTGTAGTCTCAACAGCATCTTGAGGTCGTAGGCGATCCTTCAAGTCACCCAAGGCGAGTCCATCGCTTTCTCGTTGTATAGCCTGGACCAGAGTCGGGTCCAGATCCTCCCAGGGGATGGTGGTAAGACTTCCGTCCACCACGCTGAGCATACTCCCCCATCCGGGCTCCCCAATGGGCGTCTTGCGTCCGGGAGGCACGTAGATGGCCTCATCAGGCAAACGAACAGAGCTGATAGTCAGCCTGTCCAGGAGGTTTCGCCAGTACTCGTTGCCCCCATGGGCTCCCCAATCGGGGGAACACAGGACCATACGGGAACGTTCCAAGGCCACCTTGGTCAATACATTCCCCAGTTCACTGAACCTGGGGTTCCCGTAGGCCATCCCGAAAGAGGGCCAGTAAAATTTGTAGCTGCAGTTCTTCCCCTTGCTGCAGTAAAGGTCCAGTACATGCTGCTTGTCGCTGGCGAACAACTCCACACTCAGGTCTTCTCGAGAGTAACCCAACTCCTTCAGACCTTGGTCTAGGACTTCCCCCAATAGTTGATAGTCCTCAGTTTTGGAGGCCGCCATCATGTTCGAGGGCTCCTCCTTCGATAGTCTCAGGTAACTCGAGGTATGTTCCGACTGCTCCAGTGGCACAGACTCTCTGCCACTGCCGTGGTCCACGTAGAGGAGGTAGGGCGCTTGCAGCGTCAGGGATTGTATCTGGGAATGCTGTACGAAGAAGTCAGTCCCCAGTACAAAGTCGAAGGCCTCAGTGTCCATCACATAGAACCGATGGGCGATAGTCCGAGAGCCCATAGGTACCTCCACTTCACAGTCCCCGCAGCTGTGCACCACATGTCCATCCCCCATGCGTATAGCAGCGGTGGTCATGGTGTTCTTCAGGTTCCCACAAGGTAAAATTTTCTTGGCCACTATAGATATGGTGGCGCCAGTGTCCAATACCCCCAGCTATTCGCGTCCCCCTAGTCGGATACGTACCCAAAACACCAGGTCTTGGGTGCCACCAGAGCGTCCCCGTCAGAACTCCGCGGGACAGGTCACCTCGAACCCCTTGTTCCGCAATTTGCGGGCCATCCTCATGAAACGGCTCCTCTTCTTAGCGTTGCCGTCATCACCACCTTCATGCTCACGCTTGGCTCCTTGTTCTTGCTGGGCCTGCGTTTGTGAGCGTGTGGTGGGTCCAGACTGCCCTCCAGAGGGCTCGGAGTTCCCCCCTGGATTAGGGTTGGGGTTGCCTCTGTTCTTGTCCTTGTTCTTGTTGTCGGGCTGGCGGTTAGCGCCTCCTCCTCGTCCACCTTGACCCTTGTCTTGCCCTTGACCACGTCCTTTCGACTTGCCCTTGCCGGAGTCGTTGCCTTTGCCTTTGCCTCCACCTTTGCCTGAGCCTTTGCCAGGATCTTCACTCTTAAGCTTCGCCGATCGGCGTTGCTTATGGTAGCACTCATCCTCGTAGTGCTTCCGCTTCCCGCAGAATGCACACGTGATGGTGCACCTGTAATGATCCGGCAGCTTCGCTTTGGCGCCGGTGTTCTTTTCCTGCTGCTTCCCCTGGACTACGAAGCAGTCTTGCTGCGTGCAGTCAGGGGCGTGCTGCAGGTGGCCCTGCTCGTCTCTGGCATCACACCAGAATAGCTCCTTCACGTTCTCCATGATACGGGCGTGGGCGTGTTTGGGGGTAGTCCCCTGCCCAGGTCGGGACCCTTGGTACCCTTTGCCATGGCCTCCAGAACCTCCACCACCAGGACGGTAGTTGTTCAAGTGCTGGTCGCTCTCCTTCTCCAGCGCCAGCTCCAGGAGTAGCACGCATAGATCCTCGTAGCGGAGGGATCTAGCCTTGCGCTCCGCCGTCCAACAGCACTCGTCCCATAGCTCTCGAGGGAGCTTGGCCACCAACCAGAACGGCAGGTCGTCGCTGCTGTAGGAACCGTGCGTCAGTCGTCCAGCCCAGTGATCCAGATCAGCCAACAGCTCGGAGACCCTGCCAGGTTTGGGGTTGTTGGGCAGCACGGGCAGGTTCTGGATCTCGGCCCTGATGGAGAGGTCGGTTTCGTAGGTCGGGTACTGCCTCTCCAGGGCAACCAACACATCGGCAAAGGTGGCGGAGTTAGTCACGATCTGCCTGACCTGCTTCTCCAGGTACTTGGTCTTGCAGCACTGCAGGAGCAGATCGCACTTCACTCGCCCACTAGCGTGGGTTTGGCCGGTCACTCGTAGGAACCGGCCAAAATTCTCAGCGAACTCGCTGAGGTCCTTGCCTGTGAACTCAGGCAGGTTCACTACGATCTTGGAGGTGGCAATAGCCTTCGCCTCCTGAGACCTGCGTCCCTCAGGGCGTCGGGTCTTCTTCTTCTTCTTCTTCTTCTTCTTCCCCTTTGGGTCCTCGGGGTCCTCCGGGTCATCGTCCTCCGAGGGCGAAGTAGAAGTCATCGACGGCGGCTCATCGTCGGAGGGGTCTCCGCCTAGATCACTAGAGCCATAAGGCTCCACGTCCACCATAGCCCTCAAGGCTGTCAGCCCCAGCCGGTCCAGCTCAGCCCTCGTAGAGTTCGTCACATGGCTGTAGGGCGGCTGGGCCGTTCTCGGTACGAAGGGACTTCTTGGAATTGCTGCAGGGGTCGGCATCGGTCGACTCCTCAGGCGCCCCAGGGTGTTTGTCAACCGTGCCGCCAGGTGGTTGGCCTGTACCCGGTGGGGTGACATTCCCACGGTGGTAGGTGACGCTTGGGGCGGAATCATCAGGGGCTCCAGTTTCTCACGGATCTCTTTTTTTGAGACATGGCGGTTTCCCGCCCAAAACATCATCACAAACTGCTCACAATGCGAGGTTCTCACGGATCTCTTGTGTGAGGTCGCCCACGATTTTTGAAGTGGCTCCTCGGAGCACCTCGTTGATCTCCGACCGCGTCAGGGACCTGTTGGAGGATCTCCCCGATCCTCTACTCCTGCCTCCAAGGGACTCAGGTCCTCTCCTCAACCCACTCAAAGTTGCATACCCAGGTGCATACCCAGGAACATCCACATAGGTTCCAGTAGCGGGTAGTGGATGGGGATATTCAGCCGGATACCATCGCGGCTCAGAGCTGAAAGCCACAGGCTCACTGGCAGTAGTTGCCTCTGGGAGCGCAGTGGTAGGTGGGCCCATACCATAGGCGGGGTAGGGAGGCATGCCAGTAAAGCCTGTGCCCTCTGCCATAGGCGGGTTGGTTGTAGGAGTGGATGTTGCAGCGGCTGGGAGTGTGGTGGTCAAAGGAGAGGGTGATGCGTGGAGGCCAGAAGCGCTTGGTGCGCCTTCGAAGGTAGGGACATTCGTCAGGTCTTGCCCTTGCTCCTCTCCTTCGTCTGCTTCGTCTCCAGCATCCTTCTCGCTCTCTCTCTTCCTCTTCACAGGCTGAGAGACCACCTCTTCGACTGACAGGGCCCCGAAGGCCGTCTGGAGTCCATCCAGCGAGTCCTCAGCCGCTTCCACTGGCCCATGTAAGGGCTCCGCCGAAGGTACAGCGCCAGGTGCTGGCCTTGCCGGTGCCTCAGGCGCTGGCGCTGTCTTCACGTCGGCGTCCTCCTTCCTTGTGTCCATCTTCAGTCACCCTTCTGCTTATATGTGCCTGTACTCGGCGCACTGGATGTACGGCGCGGGGTTGCTGCCGGTGCGCAGAGACAGACTGCCTCTTGCTACCAGAAAAGTTTATAGTGGTTTCAGCACTGTGTTTTTGTCTCTCCTGCTGCTTGTTGCTGGTGTAGGGTTTCCTGCTGCTTGTTTTTGGAGATGAAAACCTTTTGTTTGCAGAAATAGAGTCAATCCAGGATAACCCAAGCCAGAGGTGTGCAAAGAGAAGAGAATCAGGATCAAAGCATGAAGGGCTGCAGTGTAAACAGTGAAAGATGATAGGATATTCACAGAAACTGCAACTCAGGTCAAATCGGAATGCATATTCACAGAGATAGCTGAAATATTTTGGAAAAGAGTTGGAAAACTGCCCCATGGTCACTCTCTCTCCATAGTGCCATCTCAGGAGATGTGCACTCTTTGTTTTGGGTCCCATATATGCTGAGGTGGCAGGGCATGTGGCGATGAGGTCACTGCCATGTCACATGGGATCTTCCTACTTAGCTAGGCTGACCAGTAATTGAACCCAGGACCTCTCAAAAAGAGGTGCCCAGCCCCCTAGGGTGCATACCACTAGGATAGCTAAGAATTCATGGAAAAACATAGATAAAGTCATAGGCTCTGCCCTGGATATGTCAGTACTCAGTCAACTCAGGAAAAGATGATTTGCCTGACATTGAAAGGGGATTAAGGGGTCCACTCCATATCCTGATTGGGTGTTTGGCTCCATAGGTCAAAATGTGTTATCACCAGTTTTGGTGGGACCAATACTAGGATAGAAATGCCTGGATGCTCAGTGCATCTCTAATACAACTAGAGTATGCCTCAAAGCAATGGAAAAGCACTTTTTCTTACTCCGCACATCCTCATCAACCTCCGGATTCTGGGGCCCAGGGGCCGGGAGCCAGGCCAAAGGCCCTGTCCTGCAGGCACCCCCACCTGGGTTGGTTTTCAGTAGGTGTGAGGCGACTTGAAGAAGCACGTGCTACGGGACTTGCATGCCGTGGCGCACACTCACACCTCCTGACTCGGTCGAGCTTGCGCTCTCTCGGGGGGCAGGGGGTTCGAAGTAGGTCGTTGTGGCCGGTTGGTTGGTCGTATGGTACGGTTGCGGTGTAGTTTGTTAACTTAGGTTGGTCGGTTGCGTGATGGTAGAGCCAAGTTTTTTTCGTGGGCATGGTCGTCAGCGGGCGCGGCGCACCACGGTGTCACCAACCCTTTGGGCGCCGTTCCCGTTTCGACCCGTGCACGCCTGGCTGGTTTGGTGTTGGCCGGCTTGCGTGTGGTGTGTTTACTGTCAAGTGGCGGCTGCAGTTGCGGTGTTGTTGGTTCGCGGTCGTCTTGGCCGCCTCATGGTCGGCTTGGTTTGCGTGGGTTCCATTGCGCTGCTGCCGGTGGTCGTTCCGCCGAACGTTGTTTATGCAGCCGGCATGTCCGTGTCGGTGCTGGTCAGTGGCGTCGTGGTTTGTCCAAGTGTAGTGTTGTGTAGTTTGTTACCGTTGGTTGGTCGCGTTTGTATTGGCAGCGTTGCGGTGTTCTGCTGTGTTCGTGGGTACGGTCGTCGGTGGGCGTGGCGCACCACGGTGTTGCCAACCCGTTGGGCGCCGTTTCCGTTTCGACCCGTGCACGCCTGGCTGGTTCGGCGTTGGCCGGCTTGCGTGTGGTCTGTTTACGGTCAAGTGGTGGCTGCAGCTGTGGTGTGGTTGGTGCGCGGTTGTCGTGGCCGCCTCATGGTCAGCTGGGTTCGTGTGGGTTCCGTTGCGCTGCTGCCGGTGGTCTTATGGTCGAATCCTGCCCGTTTAGCCAGCACGTTTGTGTCCGCGTCAGTTTGTTGCGTCTTGGTTTGTACAAGTGTCTTGTAGTGTAGTTTGGGAACGTTCGTGGGCCGCGTCCGCAGCGGTAGAGTCACAGTGTTCCTCTGTGTTTGTGGCCATGGTGGTCGGGGGGCGCGGCTCGCCACGGTGTCGCTAGCTCGTTGGACGTCGCTCTCGCACCGGCCCATGCACGCCCGGCCAGCTTGGCGCTGGTCGGTGTGCGCGCGGTCTGTTCACGGTCACGTTGCGTCCGCTGTAGTGGTTCTGGCGGTGTGTGGTCGTGTTAGTCGCCTCCTGGTTGGTTTGTTCGGCGTTCGTTCCTTGTCGTCGCAGCGGGCGCTCGCGCAGTCGGATTTGTTGTGTGCAGGTGTTCCGCTTGTTGCGATGTTGCTCGGTGCCAGGTGTGTGGGGCCGGCACGGTACGTTTGTACTGTGCGCCGCCCGCCCGCCGCGGGGGAGAAAAGCCATGACAAGTGGTCGGACCGCTGTAAAAAAAACATATTTCTTTTTTTCCCCTGTCGGTGCCCTGTTCCCTGCCCCGCCCTGGCAGTGTTGCATGCACAATCCATTTTCCGGTATTTCGTGGTGCTCCATAGCCGTACTTCCAGTTCCGCTTGTGCCACTTATATGTACACCCCCCGTCGGTGGCAAGGCCCCGCCGGTCCCCCTCGGTGTGTCCCTGTGCTCCCCATGGGAGCCCCAGGGTGTTGTTCCAGCTCGGTGGTGCTGTGCTCGTGCTCCTGCCTGTCTGCCTGCCGTGCGCCTTCTCGTGTCGTGCGTTGCGGGTCATTCAGGTGGCGTGTCTGTGTCACGGTGCTGGGTGTCGTGGCTAGGATGGTTAGGGTGGTTCGGCTTGTGCTGTGGTGTCGGGACGCTCCGTCCGACGTGGCGGGTTGGGCTCGGCGTAACACACTCGTGCCTGTTGGCAGGGGGGTCGGCGCGGCCCCGTGTGGTGAGCTTGTGGCCCCCCGCCTGCCCCGGGTAGGGTTGTGGAGGACAGGAGTACCGGGCAGTGTTGCAGCCCCCTTCCCTCTCATTGACGCTGTTAACTGTCTGCGGGGAGTGTGCCCCGCGTACCATTCGCATAGGTTATACGTGTCGTAACCTTGCGCGTCCCAGGCGCTCAACTCCCCGGAGGAGGTGCGCGCTGGTCCCCGCGGTGCACTCATCTCCGGATGCTCGCCCTGGACGGTAATACTCTGGCCGGTGGTTCGTTAACATTCTTGTGGTTATCGGCCCGGCCGCGGGTTCCGCGTATTTGGCCGGGCCCTTTGCCCGGCCCCTTGTGGATCCGGCTCGCGGGAGAGGAGGGTGGGGCGGGAGGACGGGTCCGGGCGTGGCGCCGCCCCGTTCCCTGCTGCAGGTGGGTCGCGGGGTCCGAGAAGCGTGGCCCTTGCCCGGGGGGTTGTAGGAGGAAGTCGTGGGGTTTCCGTGCGTGCTTGACACCACGGGTTGCGAAGGCCGGCCTCCACTCTCCGGGCATCCGTTGCATGTGTCGGGCAGGTTGATGTCCGTCTCGTCGGTTTGTCGGACCGTCAGGTGTTGCTGGGGTGTGTTGCGCGGCTGTGTGCCACTGGGTCGTCGCGGTAGGACCTGTGGCCAGGCGCGGCTCAGGGTCCTGGGGGGGCGTTCCATGCGTCGCACCGGGGCGCCGTGGAGGTTACTGAAGTTTGCGTGCACAAGGGCTGGGCGTGCCGCCCGGGTCTCCGCCTCAGTGCAGACGGCGGGTTGCCGTCAATTGCCCAGCGCCAGCGCCCGGATCCGGTGGCGTGCGCTGTTCGACAACACCCCCGTGGTCATTGGTTCGGCCGCGGGCTCCGCGTGTTTGGCTGGCCCCTTTGCCCGGCCCCTCGCGGACCCGTTACGTGGGAGAGGAGGGTCAGGTGGGATGGCGGCCCCGGGTGTGGCGCTGCCCCCTTTCCTTTTTGCAGGCGGGTCGCTGGGGTCCGGGAAGTGCGGCCCATGTCCGGGGGATGTGGGAAGAGGTCGCTGGGGTTGTATTTGTGTCCGAAACCGTGGGCTGCTAACGCTAGCCTCCACTCCTTGGGTGTACGTCGTGCGTGCCGGGCAGGTGGACGCCGTCCCCGCTGGTGTGTCCGGTCGACGGGTGGTGTCGTAGCATGTTGCGCGGCCGCGCGTTGCTGGGTTGTACGAGGGGTCTTGTTGGGCGAGGTCTGCCCGGCCGGGGTCGTTGTGGTTCGTGGCCGACCCCGCTGCCGCTGGCGTGACGGTCATCGTCCGGTCCTCCGGCGGGAGGAGGCGGTCCCGGGTCCGCCGCGCCGTCTCTTCCCTACGCGTGGCCGGTGTGGGACTCGTGCCGTGCGCGTGCGGCCGTGCGTCGTCGCTGCAGCTCCTGTGGTCGGCCGCGGGTCAGGGCCCTGGGGGGTTACCCACACGTCGTACAAGGGCGCTGCGGAGGGCACTGAAGATTTCGTGCACCAGGGCCGCGTGCGCCGCCCGGGCCTCCGTCTCAGTGCGGATGGCGGGCTGCAGCTGCCCGCCCAGCGCCAGTGCCCGGATCTGGTGGATCGCGAAGACGGGGCACAGGTTGGGCTCAGTGAGGGTTTCCGCCGTCGGTTCCGGGATGGCCTCCATCTGCTGCCGGCCGTCGAGGTAAAATCTCCACGCCGCTGAGCACGCCCTGGTGTGCGGCCAGCGGCGCCGCGCTCACCGCCAGAGGCAGTAGAGGGCGTGGCCTGGGTGCCAGGTGCCTGCCGTCCCCGACACAATGGCCGTCAGGGGGTCCGGGGGTTGGTCTGGGAGCAGGGGGGTAGGGTTGTCCGGCAGGTCCGTGGTCGCCCGGAGCAGGGAGTCGACGGCCTCCAGGCTCCAATGGTTGTCCTGCGGGTGTGGGATGATCCGCACCTGGTAGTAGTGGCCATTCTCCAACACGGTCATGGCGATGGTACCGGGGTCACGTTCGCGCGGCGGGGGCGCTGCGCGCGCCGTCTCCGGGTAGTGCGCCGTCAGGTTCGTGAGGTTGTGCCCCCTGCTACGGGCGGTCCCGCTTTCCCATGCCTCCAGGCGCTCGTGCGGTGGGATACGGAGGTTGTCGGGTCTCGGTGGTGGGACGGCCCGCTCCCGGCCTCCGGTGGTGGGTGCGGGCCTGGGGTCCGTCGGCGGCGCTATGAGCGTGTGTACCCAGCCCAGGTGTGGGACCCACACGCCCCCTTGGGCTGGTTGGTGGGTGTTGAACCACCAGATCCACGCTTCAATGAGGTCGTCAGAGACCTGTGCCCCGGGGATGACGAGCGCCTGGAGCTGTCGCACAAAGATTTGGGTTGTCGGGGCATGTGGCAGGGGGACTACGGCGAAAAGCCTGTTCGGGTCGACGTTACGGAGGTGTTCCCGGAGGGTGGCCACCAGCTCGCTCGAGGGCGTGGAAGCGTGGATGTCGTAGAGCGCCCTCAGTTCCGCTTCGTCGAAGGGACCCGTGCCCCGTTGCTGTGGCGGTCGGGGGGGCGGGGGGGGCATGGCCACTCGGTCTTGGTCCAGTGCCGCGTCAGCCGGGGAGGGGTGCCGTGAGGTGGCGCCCGGGTGCCCCCCGGGCACGTACTCCGTGGGGGGTTCCCGTTGCCGGGGCATCGAGCAGGGCTTGGCGGTGGGCAGTGGGCCAGCGGGCTCCTGGGGGCTGGAGGTCCCTGTCATCTCTGTGTCCGCCCTTGGTCCGCTGGCGTCGTGTCCCGGCTGCCGCGATGTGCCCTCCGTGGCCTGGCGGCTTCTGGACTGCGGGGAGGGCTGCCCCCCCGCCCCTTGCGTAGGGCTGGGGTCGGGCGCGGGCTCCCTTGGTCGCGTGTCCGTGGCGTGTGGTCCTCTCGGTAGCGGATCGGCCGCTGACCCCGGGAGGGAGGCGGCGGATGAGCTGGACGTTTCGCCCGCCGTCTGGCGAGGGTCCGCTTGAAGCGCTGCTTGCCGCTCGCACTCGGCCGGCGTGAGAATGGTGGGGATGTGCGTCCGCTCGGTGCGGGGCCTCTTGGACCGGCGTCTGGGGTCGGAGGTCGATGATGTTCGCCGAGCGTGGGGGTCGCGGGGGCCCCCGTGGTCCCTGTCCATATCCTCATTGAAGACGACTCGTCGTGCTGCGGGGGGCGGCGTGCGGCTGCGGCGACGAGATCGGCTAGGGTGCCTCGTCTCTTGGCGCTGCTCCGGCGTGTCGCCTTGCACCCTCGAGGCGTGGGACTGCCCGGGCTCCTCCGTGGGGCGAACGGAGGCAGGGGGCTGCTGTACGTGCCAGAGGGGGAACCCCTACCGGGTGGTGGACCCCGTGGGTGTTCCGGTGAGTTTCGGCGCGCCGCCTGCCTGGGGGGCTCCGGGACGTCTTGGGACCGCGGCCGCCGGTGGCCTGAGGCGTGTCCCTGCACATAGGATTTTATGACGTCCAAAAATCCCAAAACCAGCAACATAAAAAAAACACCCTTTTAAGTACTTAGCATGCTGTAAATTGTGTTTGGGCGATCTGTGTCCCCATACAACATGCTTTTTTGCATCCAGCACCCTCAAAATAGGGGTGGGGAGGTCTTCAACTGCTTGGCTGAGGCCAAAAAACACAATTTTTCACCAAAAAGCGGCCATTTTTTGCCGTTTTTTTCCATGAAAAATGGCAAATTTTGGTGCATACGCATGCTGTAAATTGCGTTTTTGTGATCTGTGTGCCCCTACAACCTGCTTGTTAGCATCCAGCACCCTCAAAATAGGGGGAGGGGGTCTTCAACTGCTTATCTGAAGCTAAAAAAAACTCAATTTTTGGCCAAAAAACAACCATTTTTGGCCCTTTTTTCATGAAAAATGGCAAATTTTGGTGCATATGCATGCTGTAAATTGTGTTTTCGTGAAATATATGCCTCTACAACCTGCTTTTTCGTATCCAGCACCCTCCGAATGGAGGGGGGGGGTCTTCAACTGCTTGTCTGAGGCCAAAAGAACTCAATTTCTGACCAGAAAACGGCCATTTTTTGCGATTTTTCATGAAAAACGGCAAATTTTGGTACATACGGATGCTGTAAATTGTGATTTCCTGCTCTGTGTCTGCCTACATCCTGCTTTTTCGCATCCAGCACCCTCAAAATAGGGGGCGAGGGGTCTTCAACTGCTTGTCTGGGGCCAAAAACCTTCAATTTGTGACCAAAAAACGGCCATTTTTGGCCAATTTTTCATGAAAAATGGGAAGTTTTGGGGTCATAATTTGTGGTTTACCAGGCCCGAACCAACCTTAGGGACGAGGTTGAACAACTTGAAATCTCATGACATCTCCCCTAAATCTACCAATACTAGAATTACTCGTTAAAAAGGGCAAATATGGCTGTTTGGAGGCAATTTTGGCACCCACCGTTCATTAATCATGAGCCAGGAGCATTTAGGGTCACATATGGTGGTTTGCCAAGGCCGAACTAACCTTAGGAACAAGGTTGAGCAATTTGAAATCTCATGATACCTCCCCTAAAGCTACTTACACGAGAATTACATGTTAAATAGGGCAAATATGGCTGTTTTGAGGCAATTTTGGCTCCCGCCGTTCATTCATCTTGAGCCAAGAGCATTTAGGGTCACAAATGGTGGTTTGCCAAGGCCCAACTAACCTAGGGAACAAGGTTGAGCAATTTCAAATCTCATGACACTTCCCCTAAATCTACTTATACTAGAATTAGACGTCAAACAGGGCAAATAAGGCTGTTTTGAGGCAATTTTGGCACCCACCCTTGATATATCTTGATGCAAGAGCATGCAGGGTCACATATGGTGTTTTGCCAAGGCCAAGCTAACCTTAGGAACAAGGTGGAGCAATTTGAAATCTCATGATACCTCCCCTAAGTCTACTTATACTAGAATTAGACGTCAAACAAGGCAAATATGGCTGTTTTGAGGCAATTTTGGCACCCGCCGTTGATACATCTTGATTCAATAGCATGTAGGGTCATATATGGTGTTTTGCCAAGGCCAAACTAACCTTAGCAACAAGGGTGAGCAATTTGAAATCTCATGATACCTCCCCTAAATCTACTTATGCGAGATTTACAAGTTAAAAAGGGCAAATATGGCTGTTTTGGGGCAATTTTGGCACCCGCCACTCAATTATCTTGATGCACCACCATTTAGGGTCAAATATGGTGGTTTGCTAAGGCCAAACTAACCTTCAGGAAAACCTTGACCCATTTGAAATCTCATGAGACCTCCCCGAAATCCACTTATGCCACTTTCTTCGTGGAAAAGTGCCAAAAAAGGCCCGAAAAGCCGGTATTTTGGAAATATCTCCCTAAAGGTTGATGGGATGACCGTCATTTGATCACAGGAGCAGGATATGATTGCGATTGGCAAATTGCGCTTCTTAAATCTGCTTAACAGCGCACAGAATTGGCACAAATCTCGCAAAATGAGCCAAAAATGCTTGCGGCCGCGGGAAAATCGCGACCGCGGCGGTTTCTGCGATAGTCCGGCAACTGAATTTTTGGGATCTGGCGACATCGTAAAATCATATGTGGTTAGCCCGGTGATCCAGGGATGTCCCAGATATTATGGTCCTGCATGGCCGTACGGATGCGCAGGGCGGCGCGCTGGTGCCACCGCCAGTGCAGTCCGTTCATTTCATCTGGGCTGTAGGCTCCCATATGCGCCATGAGCCGGGTGGCCACATAGCGCCATTGGCCGGGGTGGTCCATGGTGGCGGGGGGCGTGTGCCCTGTCCGATGACCAAACCTGATGTCTACCATGGTGCGTGTTCCCTCCGCGAGGTGGCGGGACCGCGAAGAAAGTACCCATCGTATGCGGACCGCCAGTTCGAGCTGCTCCCCTGTGACAAGCCTGGGGATCCAGAAGCCTAGGTCTTGGGTCGCTTCTTGCTCCGCTTGTTCGCTGGGGTGGCTGGCGTCACCCTCCAAGTGTGCATAGTCCAGGTGTCCCCGCCCCCAGGGCGGGGCGGCCCCCGGCGGTGGGGCGACAGGCTCACTCGCAGTGTTGGTGGCCGCTTCCACGCGCGTGCCCTCACCTGGGGCGTTGCGCTCGTCCGTAGTCCGGTCCGCCGCGCCGCTCGCGGTCGCCTGCCCCTCGCCCGTAGTGGCAATCTGCCCCAGGGTGGTGTAGTCGCGCTGGAGGTGCGCTTGTCGTGGCACCGTGAGGGGCGTATCGTCCGCCTGGTCGCGTTGCGGCTCCAGGTGGACGCGTGGCGTCTCCGGTGCTGGGACCGCCTGGGGGTCATCCCTGCAGGAGTCCATGAAGGCATCGAAGGAGTCGTCGTCGCGGTTGTGCCCGCTGGGTGACGTTCCTCCTTCGTCCGCGCGCTGGGGCGTGTCGGGCGTGGTTTCCCGGGCCTCTGACCCCGCGCTGGTTTCCGGTGGATCTCGTTGCAGCGCCTCCCCTGGCGTGCTCGCGCCTGCGCGGGTCGCCAGGTTCGCCCGGGGGGCGGCGCCCGCGTGATCCGCGGCCGAGGGCCGGTCGGGGCCGTCCGCACACCCGGTGTCCGGAGCTGGCCCCTCGGGTTCCGCGTCAGGCTGGCCATCTGCCAATGCCTCGTCGCCTCCATGTGCCGTTTCGTTCGTCAGGTCTGCACTCCGCACTGATGGCTGGTCCGTTCCCCCGCTAGGTTCCCCCATTGGTGCTGGTGTCGGCGTTCGTTGCGGGGGTCTCTGCAGTCCTTCCGCGCCCACCGCGGGCGCGTCGCGCTGCGGTTGGGTCGGCAGTGTAGGCAGTTCGGCGCCATCGTCCGCCGGTGGCGGTGCCCCCCGGGCGTGGCCTCCCGCCACTGGTGGCGGCTCGGGTAGGCTCCCCGGGTCCGCGGGCTGCGGGGCGTCCGCCGGGGCGGCGGTGCGTGGCGGATCCGGGCCGGGGCCTGGGCCGGGGGCCGGGCGGCCGGGAGATGACGGTTCTGCCGGCCATGCCGGCGGTCCGGTTGGTGGGGCGTGGTGCCGCTGGGGCACCGGCCCGCCGTGTGTTGTGGCCGGTAGGTCCTCCGTGCCGGACGTTGCCGAAGCCTGGGGGGTTAGGCCCCCTGTGGGGCCGTGGGTGTGGGGGTGCCTGGCGTCGGAGGGCCGGGCGGCGGTGGCGTCGGTCGGGGTAGCGGTGTGTGTCCGTGTGGGGAGGTTGTCGGTAGGCGTGTACGTTGGGTCCGCTGCCGGCCGGTCACGTGTGCCATGGTGCGGGCGGGGTTCCGGGTGGGCCTGTGTTGTTGCCGCTTGGCTGGCTGCCGGCCTTGGGCCGTGCGCAGGCGCGACGGGTGGTGTTAGGGGTTGCGGGCTCCCTGTGGGGCTCGGGGCCGGTACCCTGTGCGGGTGTGCGGTGCCGGGGGGCTGCCCGGGCTGGGTACCCACCGCCCCCGTATTCGTGGGGCCGGGTAGGGCTCCGATCCTGGCAGGTGATGCTCGGTGTCCCCGGCTCCCTGTGGCCGCGTGGTGTTGTGTTGGTTGTCGTTGCGCCGCCCGTTTGGACGCACGCTCTTGTCGGGGGCTCTGTGGTGTGCCGGCCCTAGATGGTGCCGGATCGCCTGTAGTCCGCGTGACGTCGGCGGCGTGTTGTTGGTGTTGTTTGGCGGCGGCTGTGGGGGGGGCGGAGGTGGATGGGCTGGGGGATGTGGAGGACGTCGCGGCCGACGTTCGGGCCCGTACGTTCGTGGCCCTATTCGCTGTCGTGGCGCGAGATCGGGGCGGGGGGGTGGTGATGGTTGCGGTGGTTCTCTGGGGGGAGTAGGATGAGCCGTCGAGCCGGGTACCTCTGGCCATCATCCTGGTCACCGCTGCATTGCCGTATGTGCCCGGTTGTGGTGGCGGGACGTGCGGCTGCAGGGTGCGCTGTATGCGTGGAGGGGGGATGCCCCTCCACGTGAGGTAGGCCGCCATCAGCCTCTCGGTCGCCCCCGGGGTCATGGCCCCGCCGCGGTGGAAGAAATCCCCCCACTCGGCACCATGGGCGCCGCGGGCGATGCCCATCGCCCATTCCGCGTCCCCCATCAGCCAGCCGAAGGCGATCGGGAGGCGGGTCCTGAGGGTGACGACGATGTTGCGGTAGTTGTTTTGGTTCGTGGGGCTGACGTAGCCCCAACTGTCGGGCAGGTTGCCAATGGGGGGCAGACTGCCCCGTGGCGCGTCGTTGTAGTCTTCGTGGTCGGGGACGTAAACCGTGGGGTCCGCGTCCGGGTCTGGCAGCGCCCAGGTTGGTGCGCGCCAGGGGGGGCGGGGGGGGGGTGTCGCTGGGTCCTCGTCGGTAAGGACGTCCAACCACTCGACATCGGGGCTGTCCTCCCTCGCGCTGTCGTTCCAGACGCTTTGCCGGATCACAGTCCGCAGCGTCTGGCGTGTGAGGTCTTCATCTTGCGTTTCGCCCGGCGGCGGAGCCGTGCAGAGTCGGTGCGGTCGTCGGCAGAGAGGGCACGACCACAAGTTCGCGATGCACGGGCTGCAGAACCAGTGCAGTTGCTCCGTGCCGCCGCAGCCGAGGTCATGCCCGCGAAGGGGGTTGCCGTCGTCGTCGTTCACCTCCATGCAGACCCCGCATGGGTTCCCCGGCCGTGGATGCGGGGCTTCACCTTCGGGCATCCTGAGGAGAGGTGTCGTTCGCAGGACGATTGGGCCACTACAGGGGAGGGGGCGCGCGCGCTCCGGGCGGTGCTACGGTAGGTGCCTGGCTGTTGCCGCGGGCCCGTGCGTGTGGCTAGTCGCTAGGTTGCGCATGTTGGTAGTGGATGAGCAGATTATAGTACGTGCGGCGGTCGTGGGATGTTTGTTGTGCTTCCTGTGTGTATACTTGGACGCGGTGCTGTAGCTGTGCGTCCGCCCTTTTGACGGCGGTGAGCTGCATGTGACGTATTGTGGACCTGGGTTCTGGGGCGTGGTCGGCGACGACCCTGTAAAGCTGGAGTGGCACCGCTCCTCTGAGCACTGCCTCCTTGATTTCCGGCTGCCGCATCAGGCGTCTAACCTCATTTGCCGGTGGCGTGGCCGGGCCCCATCCGGCGTGTTGCGTGATGGTGTTCTCCGGTGTCCCCTTGGGCTAATGGGCAGCGTTTGAAGTGCTCCCATGTTTCTGGCTGTTGGAGATGGCAGGGGCATGTGGTGTATTCCGGGGGTATGTCTATACCTCGCCGGGCATACAGTGAAGTGGACCCACAATCCTAAGCACCACAGGTTAAAAAGGTTTTGACAGATCGACACATTGATGTCATTTTACTGGCATGCATGTCATTTGCTGATGCATGATGATCATGATTTGGATGGTCACTGATGCATGATGATCATGATTTGGATGGTCATTTATACTGATTTTGTATCATTGCAACCCTGTGTCTCTAAGGCTATTGGAGTCGCTTTTACTACTATTTAACACAGTTTCGTGCTATGTGCCCCTCTTTGAGTGGGAGCCTTTGTGGGCTATTGGCGCTATTCATTCTTTTGCTCTTGGTAGGAAATACCCATGGTGGTCACATGTGCACAACACAAATAACAAGCAAAGGGCATTAGAGAAAGCAAACAAGCAAAGCGTTGTAAAGTAAACGAAGTGAATGGGAAACTGCGAGTGTAAATAAGTCAGTGGTTTGTCACATACTCTGTGTTTGTACAGCCTCAGTGTGATACAATGAATGAGTCCACGGTGCAGTGCTTTCTAAGGGGTGCTGGTTAGAGCCTAAATCTTAGTGGTAGCAGAGCGAACGATTCTGAAGGTGTCAACTATACAAAGGCGCCTGATTCTGTCTGTGTCTGTCTGTTCTGTCAGTTCTGTGAACAGTTCTGCCTGTTTGAATCTGAACTGTGATAAACAAGGACAGCGACATGGATCCCCCAACCACAACTGAGGCGAAAGAAAAAGACACCCCTACAACAACCTCCACAGATGAGTCCCTTGAAACCACCTCAGAGTCTGTGAAAGAATACAGGCGAGAGTTAAAGGAAATCCTTGAATCTAAACCCTCATCCTCAGAAAACCCTACGCCTAAAAGTCTCAACCCTGATCCAGAGGTAAAGGTGCGAGATGTGTCGGGTCCCAGCGCAGAGACAGAAGTGCGCGAAGACGCGCGTGAACACCAACCCATGCGCGAAGACGCTCGAGGTGAAAGGCACGAAAGCGTCGACAGGGACGACGCCAAGCACGAAGACGGCAGCGTAGGTGAACCTGAGGAATGGAAGCAAGCAGTTGACTTTGCGAAGGAACTAGCGAGCGAGGGTAAGCTAGAGTGGTTTAGGACCATGATGGCCAGGATTGAGTCAGGGAGAGTGGACGAGAGGAAGGATGAGGATAGGGAGTCGAGAACAACAGTGTCCGAGAGGTCAGTGTCCGAGAGGTCAAAGGGGAAGAAGCATGACTTAGGTGAGTTCAAGTTTGGAAAACCAGGACCACCTTCCTCACCTCCCACTTCCTCGACAAGTTCTCACACTTCTCGTTCGACAAAGACAAAAAGGTCGACAACCAGTAAAGGTGCATCGGCTGCGTCCACGACATCGAAGCTGAGCCGTGCAACAGAAATCCAAGACTCTTTGTCGAAGATGTTAGAGGAACAGAAGAAAATCTCCCGACGTTTAGACGAGTTGGAGGAGTCTGGGAAAAGTCGCATCGAAAGTGACCTGAACACTTCTGCCCTCTCCAAGGTCACAGGACTCCACCTGTTAGACGAACATCAAAAAGGCATTTCACCCTTCCTTCCGAGGATCAAAGAGTCGTACCTGCCGGACGAGTTTGCTGTGCGAATCAAGGTGGGTAGTTTGCAGGAAGCGCGCGACAAGCATGGGTTAACGGCGCTTGCACTGCTCGCCGTTTCACCTTCCAAGGTGGATGACAGCGACCTCGACGACAGCAAAGATTCAGGGAGTGGTACGAAGGGCACAGCGGAAGGAAAGCTGGAGATACCTCTACCTGTGTTCACTGGGAAGCGCCTCGACCTGCACGCGCGTGACTTCGTGAGGTACCTGCGAATGACAGGGCAGAAAGCTGCAGATGAGATGACCCGCGCCGACCTGATCGTGACAGGCTGCAAGAACGAATGGCTTCGAGGAGTGGTAGACGACATCTTAACCACGTCGGAATCATGGGTACACTTTCTGAAACAAGTGGAGTCTGCCTTTCCTCACTTCGAGACAGATGCATCCATTCGCGGAGCCTTGGAGAAAGTACAGAAACTTAAAGAACTCCCAACTCCTGCCGATGTTCGTCAACTGCTGCAGAAGCTCAAAAGCCTTATGACCCAGTTGAAGATTCCTATGTCCGAGACCGAGAAGCTCCTTTTGCTGACCCGAAAGATTCAGAACAAGACTTGGACCGAATGTCGGTCGACCGCGGAAAGGAAGGCGAAGACGCACACCTATCAAGACTTGGCTGACTTGCTGGAGGAATTCGCTCTCGAACGAATATCAGACCAACATGTCGAAGGTGAACGCGAAGCTCAACTCAATTTCCTGAAAGGAGGGAACAAGAACAAAAACCAAAACCAAGAACCGCCGCCCGAAGCTGGTCAAGACGAAGAAGTCCAAGACTTATACTGGTCAGAAGGACAAAAAGGCAACGGAGGCAAAGGCAAAGGAAAAGGACGTGGGAAAGGTAGCGGTCGTGGAGGCGGTCGCGGAGAACAAGGAAAATGGGTATGGCAACCGCCTCAATTCCATTCCATCGTGTGGTGCGAGTACTGTGGAAAAAAGAACCATGCTCGTGACCAATGCTGGACGAAAGAAAAGGACGAAAGGAAAGCCCGCGCTGCAGCCAAGAAACAAGGAGAAGATCCTGGCAAAGGAAAAGGCAAGAGCGACGGAAAAGGGGAAGGCAAAGGCGACGGAAAGGGCAAAGGCAACGGAGAGAAAGGTGGCAAAGGAGAATCCGGCAAAGGACAACCAAGCCAAACCACACCGCCACCCAATGCGATTCCCTTGCCTGAAGCCGCTGAAGGAGAAGAGGGACCAAGCAATCGAAAGAGAAGGAGGTTCCTCAAGCTTCAAGAGAACCTTACCAACATGGCCAAATCCTGTGGACTTGCGTTGACGATGGACGCAAAGCCACTCCCTCCGCAAGACCAGTAGGGAGGCGGCTCTTTGGGGAAGGGCTACCTGTTGCCAGTCGAAGTAACCGAAGCATCCGCGATTGAAAGTTTTATTGATACGGGGGCTACGAGCAGTATAATGGCGGCGAAACACGTACCTGCACCTATGATTTTAGCAGCTGTTTTTTCCCAAAATTCAAAGTCATGCATTTTCAGAACGGCGATATCAAACTGTACACAGTAGTACTGTTGTTTTTGTGTTTTCTCAAAATTTTAACCAAATTATGCTGTCGCTGGAGCTGGAGCCGCAGATCAACTGTCAGCAACTGCCGCGTACGCGAGTTTCAGATTCCCGACCGCCGTGCGCAATAGAAAATCGCCAAAAAGTCCACTTTTTTTCGCAGTTGGAAGCAAAGTAAAGGCATGAGCGTGTCCCCGAGATCAATACCTTGTTGCTGACCTAAAAAAATCCAGATTGGCAGGCACAGATTTTGAGAAATTCACACTTTTCTAGCCAAAAACCACTCTTTTTCATGGTTTTAGGGTCTATGGAGGCCATGTAGAGGGCCTTACAGGGCTGGAAGAGGTGGTATAGAGGTGATATATGAACAAATTGTCATCACCATTGGTAGGAGCCTACATGACAAGCGATGTTCTGCCTTTATTCTAGGCTATTCATCCCTTTCTCATGCACCATGCGGCCCAATATCCATATGGTTCATAGGTAGGGTTTTGATCACCTATCACTGTCCACACACAAAATAGGCCGAATTCCAGGGTTTTTGATGGTTTGGAAGAAAGCTCGGGTGTGCAGCACTGTTCTGCTGCACCACCCCAGAGCAGACAAAAATACTCCAAAATAGGCCGAATTCCAGGGTTTTTGATGGTTTGGAAGAAAGCTCGGGTGGGAGGAACCCCCCCGTCCCTTTTTTGGGGCCAGAGAATCCAAAGAAAATTGGAATTTCTGTCAAAAATCCTCTATAGGCAGGTACCCTGGTGTGCAGCACTGTTCTGCAGGACCAGCCAAGAGCAGGCAAAAATACCCCAAAATAGGCCAAATTTCAGGGTTTTGATATTTTTGGACAAAATTCGGGTAGGAGCCCCCCCCCCCCCCTATTTTGGAGCCGTAGAAACCAAAAAAATAGGTCATTTCCCGCGAAAAACCCTTTTTTGTGGACTTTTTGAATTTTGGGAAAAAACAGCTGCTAAAATCATAGGTGGAGGGAGAAATTGAGTACGCGCCGAGCGTTGGTATTCGTATTGGCGACGGGAGAATATGCCTGACCGAAGGGAAGTACAAAGGGACGGTGATTCTGGGGAGAAGGAGATTACCGAAAAGTTTCTTAGTCCTCCAGACGGACGCGTTCGACGCAGTGCTCGGTGAGGACTTCTTCAAGGAGAACCCGGAGATTCGTTACCTGGGCCTTCAGTCACCGAGACACCTCCTAGTACGGACAGACGACGGAGAGTGGGAGAAGGTGCACCTCGAAGAGACCGCGGAGATTGTCGAAGGAGTAAAGGTCTTGAGGGACATCAGCTTTGACCTGGACACGGAAGTTAGGGTCGAAGGACTGCTGCGTTTGGAGAAGGAAATGCTACTAACCCTGGAGACCTACACCTTAGCGACGGAGATGAAGCTACACGCGTACGAGGAGTTGAACATCGAAGGTGATCCCTGCGGTGACGATTTTATCGAACTCTTCGCTAATCACGTTAATGCGGACAACGAACTCTACTCGTGGAGACAAGGCAACAGCGCGTGGTGGTACGATTGGCGAGACCTGGGGAGATGGAAGTACCTGTACGCCAACCCACCGTTCTCCCAAATGGAGAAAGTCTTGACGAAAGTCGCTTTGGAAGGTGCACGAGTAATCCTTGTCGTACCTGAAGAAGGGAAATGGATGAAGAAAGCGTGGAGAGAATTACTGACCAAGCTGACAATAACCCAAGTACGACTACCCGATGTTCCTATGTACAAAGTTGACTATGGGGTGGAGCTACTGCCCGCTCCCAAGTGGCGAACGAATTTATGTCTTGTTGACGGATCGCTCAACCCGGTGGCGCGAGAGGACTTTAACCCCGAAGTTGTCGAGAAGATCACGAAGAACAACCGAGGATGGGGGGAAAAGCACATGTTACAACACTTCCCTGACCTGAAGGAATCGCAACAAGACCGAAAACGCGAAGACATGAAGGTGACCATCAAAGAACTACCTAAAGGAAACCGAGAACTCCCGGCGGAAGACAAAAGTGAACTCTCAGAAGAAGTGCACGACAGCGATGGGCTGTCGGAAGCTCCTAGTATAAGCACCATCACACCTGTGACTGAAGGGAGCTACCCAACTTCGATGGAGTACGAGGACATGTTCAACGACGTTCTTTTGGCTTGTGAAAACGAAGAATTGTTGCTCCGACGAACCATGGAGGAGAACCTACAGCCGAAGAGCGAATGGCATGGATTCCAGTACGGGTTCGAAACAAAGAAGCGAAAGACGAATCTAGCCAAGCCGACAGAGTCGTGGCCCATGTCAAAGCAGGATCGAGAAGAAGTGAAGGCCCTACTCTGGACGCGCATCGATCAGATTCAGAAAGAGGAGTTGAAAGACCTCTGGAAGTCTAAGGTTTACTTGCCCGATCACGATGATGGAGCGGCAGACGAGTACTCGGAGGTCTTCAACTACACCGATCTGTGTGACCTGTTGGAAGAGTACAGGGAGACTACGGACTACTATGCCGATGAGGAACTCAACACGGGTGGCACGAAGAGATGCAAGAAGAACAAGCGCCAGAGGAAGAAAGAACGTACCAAAAGATGTGAACGCGCTCTTGGGTTGAATGAAGTTGGGATACCCGAAGAAGTGAAACCGGACGGTCTCCACAACCAAAAGAAGGATGAGTTCGGGCGAAGCAACCTGCAGGCGAGCGAGGACTTCATGAGCAAAGTTAAAGAACACGACGAGCGCGTGTGGAACATCTTACACAAGTACCAAGAGGTGTTCGGACCATTGCCATCGCCTGGAACCTGTAAAAAGCTGGTACAGCTTGACTTGGAGCTGAAAGAAGAGCACGCCAAGGATCGAATAAGGTCGAAGCCTTATCCGTGTTCCAAAGCTGACATGGAGGAGATCATGCGGCAAGTTTTGGAGTGCATGGAGGCGGGGCTGATCGAGGAATACAAGGAGGGAGACTACCCCAAGCATTGTTCCCCTTGTTTCCTAGTGGCGAAGCCAGGGTCTACGGCAAAGAGGTTAGTCGTGGACTACCAAAAGCTCAACCGCAAGATCAAGCAGCACAGTGGGTCCCTGCCGTTTATGGAGAACACGGTGGAAAACGCAGCGGACTGCAAGTTCAAGTCAAAGATGGACAAGAGGTCAGGCTTTTGGCAAGTGGACCTGACGGAGCGCGCAAAGGACATGATGGCTTTCATCACTCCACAAGGCCGTATTTTCAAGTGGCGAGTGATGCCTTTTGGCATTAGCAACGCCCCAGCCTTGTTCCAGGAGATGATGTCTCAAGTCCTGTGCCTCGTCAAGAAGAGACCAGCCTTTCAAGAGCTACTCACAAGAGGTGCCGAGTTGGAGGCGCACATTGACGACGTGCTGCTAGGGACCAACTCGGTCGAAGACCATTTAGTACACTTGAGCGAGTTTTTCGAAGTCTGTCAAGAACAACACTTGAGGATAAAGCTGGAGAAGTGCCAGTTCCTCCGAAGTGAAATGGAGTATCTGGGGTTTACGATTGGACCGGGATGGTGGAAGCCAACGGATGCAAAGTTGCGACCATTGCTCGACTTCTACCTGTCTGAAGTCAATGGAAAAGCCGAAGGTGTCAAGAAAATACGCCAGTTCGTGGGGTCGTGTAACTTTTACCGAAGACACCTGAAGAACTTCAACTTCAGTAGTGCACCCTTGACCGACCTCATCAAGAACGAGACCAAGTGGCAATGGACAGAGAAAGAGCAAGCAGCACTGGAGGAAATGAAAGGAAAACTCAAGAACTGCCTGATCTTAGGCGTACCTCGGCCGGTTGGTGAGATGTTGCTGGTCACGGACGCGTCGGATGTTGGAGGCGGAGGTACACTCTTCCAATGGCAGCGCCTGAACAAGGAATTGTGCCACAAAGTGGACCAAAAGCTCAGGACGCTGGGCGTAAACAGAGACGGAACGCTACGACACGAGTACAATGAAGACGAGTGGCGTTTGGTCCCGCTAGGCCACTTGAACTGGAAGTGGAATGACGCTCGGAAGAACTACCCAACCTACGAGCAGGAGATCATGAACGGAGTCCTGTTGCTAGCAAGCCAGACTCGCATCGTGGGATCAAACCCTGTTACGTGGTTGTGTGATCAGGAACCGGCACAAGCATTCCTACATAAGCCTCCACCCGAACAAAAGAGGATCAGGAGATGGTGGACCTTTTTATCACGACTTCGATTGGCGACCTTCCACATTCCTGGCGTGAAGAACGAGTTGTGCGACTACCTTTCACGAGGTTCGTTCAACGACTTGCTTGGACGAGACACGGAAGAACTCGCGAAGGAGGCTTTCGCTAAGATGGACGTGCAGTTGGACCTCTTCGCAAAGGGTACACCCTCGAAATCTACAGAATGGAAGGTCACAGACCTGTTGCCCGAGTATCCCATCCTGAAAACGTTGAAGGAGGGACGAAGCTTCGTAGATGACGGAGGAGTCCAATGGGCACGTACGGCGAGTCACCTGTACAGAGAAGAAGTGATATGTGTACCGTCAACACACGTGAAGTCGATGGGGCGATGGGCACACAAGACGAACGGACATCCTGGAGTGGAACGAACACGTTGGTTTTTCGAGAAGCATTTCTACACAACCCTGAGCCAAGAGCGACTGAACGAAGTCTTAAGGGAAGTTTGCACGGAATGCTCATGCTCGAAGGCCAAGCAAAGCACAAGTGCTGATCAAGGTTTAACAGCTCACTTACCAATACCGAGAATGGTGAACAGTGTTCTGTACCTGGACTTCACGGAGATGCCCAAGTATTCAGGGCACGACTTCGCCTTGCTCGTGACCTGTGGATTGAGCAGGTACACACGGGTGTTTCCGCTCACGAAGAGATGCGATGGAGAAACTGTCTTGAAAGAGCTGTTCGAAGGTTGGATACCAGCCTACGGGATGCCGAAACGGATACACAGTGACAGGAACATCAGATTTACCTCAAACACTGGCTGGTACACCGGAGTCCTCAAGAACATGGGCGTCGAGGTCGACTTCGGGACGCCGAACTCTAAGAGGAAGAACACGCAGTGCGAGAGGCAGATCAAAGCGTTCAAGGCGATTACAAGAATACTACTTGCTGAAGAAAGTAGCCGCAACTGGATTAAGCTGGTGCCTGTAGCCGTTTACATGATGAACAATGAAATCTCAAGTCGGACCGGATATGCTCCCACCGAATTGTTTTTGGGACGTCCGGGTTTCTTTTACGAGTTTCCTACCGCAGACGATTGCAACGTGAAGGTGAAAGGATGGCTTGAAGAGCAAAGAACCATGGCTGAGAAGGCACAAGAGCTGCTGACCAGAGTGCGTAATCGAGAACACCGTCGACAAAACAGAGGGAAATCACACGCCGAGTACAGAGAGGGAGACCTGGTACTCGTTCATCATACTCGTTTTCCTCGATGGCCACGAAACGACTTGGATCTGCCGTACTTCGGACCGTACCTGGTGACGGAAGTTGGGCCCAGTACTGTCAAGGTTAAGGCGAGCCCAAGCATGGGAGGGTTCGTAGATGTGGGTTACAACCAACTGAAAAGGTACACCGCGGTGGAAGATGACGACCTGGAAGCATGGGAAGAACTGGCAATCGAAGCGGAAAGGTCAAAGATGGCGGCTGACGAGGATGAAAACGAAGGAGGCGTGCAAGAAGAAGACGGGGTACAGCAGCTTCCTGAAATGGACGACGAAGAAATGAAAGAGAAGGACTGCTACACCGTGGACTCGATCCTGCAGCACAAGTACAAGCACGGGTGGCGATTTCTCACACGATGGGCTGAGTACGAAGTAAGCGACAGCACGTGGGAACCCATCAGCGCATTCGTGTTAGACAACGGTAATTTGACATACCAGTTTGTCTCTTACTGTCGCCTGCACGATCTCAGTGGAATCCTGGAAACGGCAAGAAAGATGGCTCAAAGGAAGTCGGAACGAACGCTACGTCGCGAAGAGAAAAGGGAAGAGGCACGGAAACGAGTAGACGATGAGCAAGAGCCAGAGGCAGTACCAAGAAGGAGCAAAAGATTGCGAGCAAACTGACCTCCGTGTATCGCCATCCAAGTGAGGTACATGTTGGCGAAGAAGTGCTCGTAGGCGGTGAGGAAGACGGAGAGCAGCGCGGCGGTGACGGCGGCGGTGGCTGCGCGCTGGTGCTCAGGGCCGATGCCCTCCACTTCCACGATCACCTCCACGTCCTCAACCTCCAAGAGGAGTTCCTCCTGGGGGAGAGCGAGAGGGCCATGGCGAGGAGGGATTACTCACTCCTCGGGCACAGGAACACTGGGGCCCGGAGGGTCCCAGGTCCACACCCAGTGGACCCCAGCAGGGGTGAGCCGGGGGGCGCGCCGCATGGAGCGGCGGGGCACGCCTGGAAGCGTGGCGCTTCCTGATCCGAAACACAGGGCAGGAGTTGCAGTTGGAGTCTGCAAGATCCAGGCCCCATGGAACGGAACCCACGTCGGCGTGGTCAACCCAGCCGGCCGTCCGTGCTCATACGCCGTGTTGACGTACGACGGCAGCGACGGAGGCGGGTTGCTGGGGAGACGTGGGGTTTGTTGGGGGACTGGCACAGGCACTGCAAAAGCAGCAGCTGGCGCAGTCGCTGGAGGAGAGGCCCAACGGCGGGGCACACTCTTCTTTTTAACCATACTGCTGACAAGAAAAAGAAAGAAAAAGGGGGACGAAAAGGACAACTTATGCAAGCTGAAGGGAGTGGTCTGCAAAATTGGAACAAGTCCGGCCGATATCTGCAGCGCGCACGTGCGCTTTGTCTGAGACCAGGGGGGAAAGCAAGAAGACCTAAAAGAAGTGCCTGACTTGAAAACTCTGCTGTTTGTTGACTGTTTAACCACAGACTGTTTGTTTGCAATAGTCCAGAAAGAGTTAGGAATAGGTTGGAGTGTGACTGACTGTACACTGCTGACTGAAAACACTGTTGCGCCTGAGTGTAGTAGATACTGGAAGGATAGTTGGTTTTGAGACCCTAAGGTTAGGTTTGTATGGCACTGCCCGCACTGGAGTCGGTACCCCAGCAATTCTGTGCGTTCGTCAACCTGCACATCCACCATATCAGACGGATGCAATATCGTCGACGCGCTGGGCCAAAATGAAGTAAATCGAACTTGTGAGTCGACTGAACGAATGGCCGAAGCATCAAAGGGGGACTATGCAGACTGAAGTCAACGGGGGACTATGACAACCGCGAAGCCTCCAGGAAGATGAGTACTGCAGACTGAGGCCCTTCGAAAAGATGCGATCTGCGTGAAGAACGACAACCGTCCTGCGTCGTCCCCAACGCGCGAATTGGAGGATGAGCAAGGAGTACAACAAGATCCAGCCGAAGTGCAGAAGAGAATGAGGACGTAGCTGTGGACCTCAAGCAGGGCAGCGTCGAAGCCTTGAAGAGCGACAGCGACCTGGTGGGAGTCTGAAGGATCGTAGCAGTGAGGAGTCGTCAACAGCGACAAGATCGGCGCCAATCACAACACCGCAGCGTCGATGAGCCACGAAGACGCGACGAAGTACGCCCACGTGGTCTTCGACGAGGGCAGAGTGAAGTGGACCCACAATCCTAAGCACCACAGGTTAAAAAGGTTTTGACAGATCGACACATTGATGTCATTTTACTGGCATGCATGTCATTTGCTGATGCATGATGATCATGATTTGGATGGTCACTGATGCATGATGATCATAATTTGGATGGTCATTTATACTGATTTTGTATCATTGCAACCCTGTGTCTCTAAGGCTATTGGAGTCGCGTTTACTACCATTTAACACAGTTTCGTGCTATGCGCCCCTCTTTGAGTGGGAGCCTTTGTGGGCTATTGGCGCTATTCATTCTTTTGCTCTTGGTAGGAAATACCCATGGTGGTCACATGTGCACAACACAAATAACAAGCAAAGGGCAATAGAGAAAGCAAACAAGCAAAGCGTTGTAAAGTAAACGAAGTGAATGGGAAACTGCGAGTGTAAATAAGTCAGTGGTTTATCACATACTCTGTGTTTGTACAGCCTCAGTGTGATACAATGAATGAGTCCAAGGTGCAGTGCTTTCCAAGGGGTGCTGGTTAGAGCCTAAATCTTAGTCATACCAGCGTGCCACCCTGTGTAGAAGAGGTAGCTGCTCGAGCAAGAGCTGGGCACGTCGTGTCTGCAGGTGCACCGGTATTAGGGATGGGTCAAGAGCCGAGAAGTACAATGCGGTGCGCATTTTGTGTTGGAGACGGCTCAAAAGGGCGCTGTCGGCTTGACTGCCCCGAATGTGCGCCATGGTGCGGATGGGTTGTGGGTAGTGGTATGCCCCCCCCCCCCGTGTAGTTATAGATGCGATCGTCTGGCACCCAGGCTGGTGGTTCCCTGGGGCGTGGGATGGGTGGCAGGTGCTGGAGGTGTGTGTGCATGTCGTCTCGTAGCGGTGGGTCCTCGCCGTCCGGCATGTGCTCGGCAAGCTGGTTGTGGGCGTGCCGGTCTATGTGTCCGTTGCCCAGGCTATACCGATGAGATTCTTGTTTGACGAGATGCAGGACGACGTGTTTGGGGAGGCGCCTCAGGGCTGTCCAGAGGTGTAGGGCCTGGGTGCCCAGGCTAGAGTCAGTCGCCTTGTGCAGGGGTTGCCGCGCCAGCCTGCGGACGATTTGGAAGTCCACCGCTGCGTCCACTACCACCCACACATGGTGCGTCTGGTCACGCGGCGCTTGGTGGGTGTCATTGACGGCGTCCACAACGATCGCCAGCATCTTTAGTTCTCCGTGAGAGGAGGCCCCGAAGATGGTAGCCCCCGTGAGGTGGCGTTGGTGCAGTCGGTTTGTCGTGTCCACTTCCAACTCTAAAGCCGCCCCCCCGGCCGCTGGGGTGAGGCTTGTAGTGCCGGAGGCATCCGCGAAGATGATTGTGTTGTGGTTGTCCGGGTGCGGTAGGCGGCACGGCATCGTTGGTTGGTAGGCATGGATGTGTACCCCCCGTTCCGTGGTGGCCCACGGCGTGTTGGTGTCCGGTCGGAGTCTCCGGGTAGCATACACCCCCATCCCCTGGCGGATGATCTCGGTTGCCGCCGGGTTCATGCGGACATAGTCGTTGTTCCTTTCATGGCCCTGTGTCAGGTAGCCGTACACGTACTGGAGTAGGTATGCTGTCTGCGGGTGGAATGTGGTCCACTGGACCGTCTGCCAGTCCTGTACTTGGGAGCATCGGTGTTGGACCGGGTAGGCTGGCGCCTCTGGCGTGGCGCTGCGGTGTTTGGCTATCACCCGGAAGGTGATGGCTGGGTGCTGGGTGTTCCACGTGCCTCTGTGGAATCTCCATTCCGCCTTGGCGCTGGGGTCCCACGCCACTGTGGCCGTGTCACCCTCTGCGGCCTGTTCCAAGTGCGTGCGTAGCCACCGTTGCTGTTCCGGGGTAGCGTGGGCCGTTGGCATGGGCTGGTAGCGCGCCAGTAACTGGAGGAGGGGCCATGGGGTGGCCAGCGCGTGGGGCCCACATCGCCAGCAAGTGGTGGGGGTGCCCGTCAGCTTGTCTTGCGATAGTGGCGGCGGACAGAAGGGGCGCGCCGTGGGTGGCGGTAGCATCCACAGGTTGGCCCCCGCTTTGCCCGGCCGCAACGTGGTCTTTAGCCCGTTGGGTGCTAGGAGGAGTACCGCTGGTACCGTGGCGCTGGGTACATATTCCACTTGCTCCGCTGGCCGGTGGTGGGCCTGGTTCCGTTGCGGTGGGCTCGGTGGCAGTGGTCGCTTGTGCGTGTTCCAAAACAGGTTGTACGCCTCACGTACTTCCCCATCTGTTGGCTGGGGGTGCCCCGTTTGGGTGGCCGCACTGCGCATGTGGTTCTCCAGGAGTGATTTGTTGGGCCACTCCGGGTGTTGTAGGAATGGGACGTGGTGTGTGCCCACTCGTTGGAGGGCTTTCATCTGGTTCGGGGTGACGCGTACGAGGTGGAGGGTGGTGCCCACCAGGCCCAGAATGGTGGTGCTACCCGTTGGTCCCCCCCCCACATCGGTGTGAAGGACCGCCAGAGGGCCGGTTTCCCTGCACCGATGGTTCATTTGGATGACGTGGTTGTGGTGGGGCAGTAGGAGTTGTAGGTGGTTCCATATGCGGGTCCCCACCTTGGTGGGGAGACCCCGCTGGTGAAGTATGTATTGGGGGCAGGTGTTGCGGTGGTACTGGGCCTCCCGCAGCGTCAGCGTGAAGACTTCCCGTACCTCCGGCTCGTGATTGTGCATGAGACGATGCAGGTGGGCCGCAGTGTGAGCTGTGTACGCGTTGTGGACGAGGTGGTTGGTGTTGTCTCCGTAGTACGGTGGCGATGCCGCACGCACCGTTGCAGGCAGTGACGTGGGCCGGTGGCCGTGGATGTTCCACGCTCGTCGTACTTTGGTGGTGGCCGCTTGTAGCATGTGTTGGGGGTGCGTTAGGTGCAAGGCTTGGAATCCTATAGCTGCGTTGACCACGGCTTGTAGGAAGTATGCCAGGGCCTGGGTGGAGAGTGCTGTGATGCGTGCTATAACCAGTGTCCTTGTCAGCTGCCGTAACAGGTTTGGCAGTAGGGTGACCCCGCCTGCGGTGGCCGCTTGCTGGACTTTCAGGTAGGTGGCCGTGTTTACTGAGTCCATGGGCAGGTCTCCGAGCGGAGGGGCGGCGGCGGTGCATTGTGTACCATGGTGGCAGATTTGACGTTGTGTACCAGCAGCTGATTGCCCTCCAGATAGGTGGTGACGACGTGGAGGACTCTGGTGGCTCTGGCGGGGTCCGGGGTGGTCGGCAGCGGTTGACGCGCGGTGGTTGTCACCACCGCCATGTCGTCCGCAAACGCTAGGAGCGTGGTCCGTAGGGGATATGGTGCCACGTCCGGGTACGTGCGTCGGATGTAAAACGCCAGCAGGAGGGTGACGAGTAGGAAGAGGAATGGGCCTTCCGCACCCCCTTGTGGGACCCCACTGGCGGGGTGGATCCATGGGGTGGTGCCAACGTCGGTTTTTATGGCGTACATGCGGGTGGCGAGGTACGCTTGTAGGAAGCCCTGGAAGGGGAGTCCCATGTGTTCCCAGACGGCCCGTAGAAGGCGGTGCGGGGTGTTGGGGAAGGCCCCCTTGACATCCAGGGATGTGATGATGAGGCTGATCGGGTCCATGTCCACCACGGCGTCTTGCATAAATATGGCCTCCAACGGTGATCTACCCACTATGGCCCCCCACATGGTGGGCGGTACAGCCCGGTACACTGCCGGGGCCACCCGTTTGAGGATGAGCATCCATATGAGTTTGGCCTCCGTGGTGGCGCACACAATGGGTCTCCAATTGTCGGGGTTCCCCCAGTCGCCTTTCTTATAGAGCGGGTGTACTAGGTTCGCTGAGTCGCGTGGCATGTCCGCTTTCCCGATGGCGATATCCCACAGGCGCGCGGCTAAGTGTCTCTTCAGGTTCAGTGGTAGTCTACGGTAGAGCTCCGCCGGGAGTCCGTCCACTCCCGGAGTTTTCCCCGGTTGTAGTTTGTACAACACCTCATCAAGCTCCCGAATGGTGAACGGGGTTCGGTGCATGTCTCGTCGCTGTGTCCGGTTGTAGAGTTTCGGCAGGTGGGATATCAGTTCCTCTGTGTATGCTGATAGTTCGCCATCCTCAGTGTTGTGCTGGCGCAGGAAGCTGTTGAGGACTTCTTCCAGGACCACCTTGGGATCGTTGGTCACTGTGCCGTCCTGTAGGCGTACCGCCTTGATGCCTTGGTGGCCCATCTCCCCCAGGACCTTGTCCACGTGTTTCAGTGATTTTTAGGGTTGGGGTTTTTGGAAGTAGCGTTGTTTTTCTTGCTCCAGCTCCTTCGCCCGGCGGACGTGCCATTCTCTGAGTTGCCGGCGTGCGGTTTCCAGTCGTGCTGCGATTTCCTGGGCGTCATGTTTGGCTTGCAGGTCATGTGAGTGCATTGCCGTGTGCAGTGCTCGCCTGTCGTGCCATATGGTTGTGACCAGGGATTGTAGGTCTTGATGCGAGGTGGCGTCGTCCTGTGTTCTGCGTTGCCCGCTGAGGCCGCATGCCGTGGCTGCCTGTCGCATGGCGAGGTTGAGGTCCGTTTTGTCTTGCTGGCCTAGGATGCGTTGTACCGTGCGGTAGTATGCTACCCATCTGTGGGTGTCGTGCTCTCCTGGCGGTGGGATGGGTGGTTGTTCTTCGTGGTCCATGCCATCCCTGGAGGCCGGGGGTACCTGAAGCACCTTGATTTGTACCTCCAGGGGTCGGTGTCCGGTGATCTTGGATGGCAGGTCGTGGTATTGCACCCGCGTCACCTCGACGTGTGCCGAGTCCGCGTAGCAGAGGTCGATGCGGGAATCTGCCGCGCCAGGTTGTGGTGGTCTGTGTGAGGGCTGGCCTCGTAGAGAGGCTGTGAGGTCCTGCAGGCCTGGATGTTGCATGGCCACTTGTACCGCTGCGTCCTCGGGAGTCGGTCGTCCTCCGCGATCGTCCGCTGATGGGGCTGCATTGAAGTCTCCTATGATGACAGTCGGGCCCATCATTGCAAGTTGTCGGTAGGCCTCCATGAGATGTTCGAGGAACGTCTCCGTGGCGTCTCCAAAGGGGACGTGTTCGTTGATGACATTCAGTTGCCACGTTGGGCCTACCAGTTCGTATACCGCTAGGCGGCCTTCCACCCCCAGGTGGTGGTGGATGTGTACTTGGACTTCACTTTTGTGGGACATGGGAACCCCCTTGACCCATGTGGTGCGGTATTGGTGAAAGTGCTGCCCTGGGTCGTTGTGGGTGCCGGAGGGCTCGGGGCCGGCAAGACCAGTGGGGCAGGCACGCGAGGAGTCTCCCTGGATGTTGTTATTGGGGGTAGAACCGGATACTCGGACACCAACAGAGGCGAGAGCAGCGACAACAGAAGCAAGATCCATGCTGATTGTTATCCGGCAGAAAATCCCAGTCTATGAAGAAAATTGAGGGGAATTATTCTAAATACATCTGAGTGTCCAAAACTGTCTGAAAAGATTTAAATAATCCAATTATGTAAAAATGTTTGGCCGATCTGGCCCGCGAGCGCGCGTCAGCGGCAAATGGCAATTCCAGCTAAAATAGCGGAACGCGGCGGATTTACGGGAAATGGACCGCGGAATCAAATCCGGCATATCAGAAATATATAGGAAATATCCTGTGACTGAGCTGCGAGGCGGCAATTCCGCCGAAGCAAAGAAAATGACCAAAATGTAGCCAATCTGGGCAGAATGTCTGAAAATCTGAGCAGATGGGGCTAGCCTCACTTACACTCCCCCTCCAAAAACACACTGGGGTGTGTCGCTACGTCAACGAAGAACGTAGTGCGGGTAAGTCCCAGAAAAAAAAAAGAAATGTAGCCTCGATGGGGCGAAATCTGCTTGATCTGACCTGATTTGGGCTGAATTGGCACTGAATCAGGGTGGATGAACCTGAAATGAGACAGAATGAGAAGTGACGAACAGTCCTCCGTGCAGTAAAACATTAGGTCAAGGGCTAAAAAGCATGTAAACGTATCGAGAATCGATACCAAACCATGCATTGGTTGAGAATGAGGTAGATTATTGATGGATTGAGTGGGGGGATCAAGAATTGGAGTGACATCTCAGCGCTCTGGCACAGTTTCGCTGTCGCGGGCACGCTACGGTGTCCTCGCCGAACTCTACATCGTGTTATCCCGCTTTTGTCGTTCTGAAAAGTACAGCATGTGGCTCAGATTTGGCGCATCTGGTGGATGATCACAAGATTCAGCAAAATCGAAAGTCAATTTGAGCAGAGATGAAGGGGATTAAGCACTCACAGAGAGGTTAAACAAATACACATGTAGTCTACAGACCCTAAGTGAACCACCGAAGGTAGAGATGTTCTTCTGTTCACTTAGATCTATACAGATCTTCAAGGAATGAGAGGAGATGACAAGGAAATCAATCTAAATTGTCCTAATGTCAGCAATTTCCCTAAGATGAAGGTGAAATGCAGCGGAATGTCTACAACTGAAACTACTAACACTTTCGTTTAGACTAAAGTTAATATATATTGTCGTTTATTCAGCTCAATTGTGCTTTCCGACACGTTGGTTCGCGAGCATCCAACAGATTCTATCAAAATGTGGATCATGTGATGATGCATCATGATGGGACATGATAGCCCTGGATCCTTGGCATGTAACGCGCCGAAGGTTCGCTGAAGGCGCTTTACTGACAGTATATAACTGAGAGACACCGAATTTACAGTGGCGGCGGTGTCAATCGACTTGGACAAGGCCAATCTTTCGATGGAGTCCCACAAGACACTTGGATTCACCATTCTCGACAGTTTCAGGTCGGATTGAGCTCACATTGGCGTGTGCCAAAAATACAACGAAGCTTACGGACTTCAGAGGTTGCTGTTAGAAGTCCCTAGAGCTCCTAGATGAAGATTGTCTGAACAATTGACGTCTGGGTTTCGTACAACAGTGGCAGAATGATGGACAAACCTGAGAAATTCAAGGTAAATTTGAGGATCCTGGATCTGAATCTGGACTTTGGCGTCAGCATCACAGCAAATGAAGGTAAGATCTGAGTTCCTGGCGTCGCATCTGGTGCAGCCAGTACTACAGGGGGTGCCTGTAGGGGTGAATGTCGCTGGCCAGCGTTTTGATTATGTACATTTGCTTCCATCTGCACGAGTAGCCAAATTCCAAAGATGCACAGACCAACAGAGACAAGATTACCCCGAATCTGCCTGAATTAAGCCTGAGTTTGGTTTTTTCTGAACACGGCAGCACACTCCGTCAGCGTATCTACGCCTTGTCTGCCGAACGGAGACCAAAGAAAAGTTGATTGACGTCAAATTATCAAACATTCGCAGTTCTCCACATCATGACATAAACAGAAAGAATGAACAGTGGATTGAGCAGAATGTGGTAGGATGGCTTCCTCAATTCGGCCAAGCACGAATACATGTGACCACCAACCTGTCTGGCCTGGCCCTCGTACGGCTTGGGCGCTGCAAATCAGCGGCCGAACTCGAAGCTTGGTCCTCATTTGGCTCCTGGGCTGGCCTGACCGCAGGAGGGGGGATCGACGGATCAGCCCTGGAATGTGGCTGCTGAGGGCCGTAAAAGGCTGGATCTCGATTCACCACAGGTCGTTTTCCGTCGCTCTCCACTTGTCTGTCTGGTTTCGACAAACAGTCTGTCAGGAGTACACCAATTTCGGGGTGCTTCTTCAGGAAGTCGATGAACCCCTTGGTGTATCCATGGACAAAAGATTGGGCTGGTTCCCAGTTGTTGTGACTGGAATCAAAGCCCCTCCACTCACACAGAAATTCCCATTCGCCCTTGGCGTCACGTCTTGCTTCAACAATCCTCTTGAGTTCGTACTTTCCCCCTTCGATGACCCGATCGGACAAGTGTTTTGCAGTCCAAAAAAGGGGTTTTACCCGATCCTTGGGGGAGGGGATCTCTCTCTTGAGGCGATCGCCCGAAACGTCAATTTTCCTGCTGACATCCACACGAATCCTCCACCTGTTCTCACCAAGACGCGCTGTAACAGCGAATGGCCCCTCCCACAAGGGAAGAAGCTTGTCATCTCCGTCCAGGGTGGTTTCGGATTTTCGAAGCCAAAATCGATCATCGACTTCAAAATTGTGGGGGTTTTTTCGACCTTGATTTTGAACCCAAAGCCAGTCAGCTTGATGCTTCTCGATTAATTTCGACACAGATTTATCTGCTCGTTGGACTTCGTCCAAAAACAGCGAAGCATCTTTACAGGGGCGAGGATTATTCAACGGCATGTTCCACCAACACTTCTTTCGTCCAAAGACAATTTCATTTGGAGAAAGGCCATGATACAAAGGCGTGTTGTGGTAACGGCGAAGCAATGCGAAGAGAACTTCCATCCAATGGAAATCCTTTTCACTCGCGAGCTCCTTACGAAGCATATTAATAATTGAGCGGCCGGCTCTTTCGCCAGGCAGCGCTCGATGCGAGTGGATTTCACATCGGAGGTGGTGGATTCCAAGGCGAGCACACAATTCTCTCCACCATTCGGAGGTGTACTCTTTGCCTGAATCCGTGACCACCTCGGATGGGACGTCCCAGCCTCCCATCCAGGTCTGCGCGCACCACTTGGCGGCAGCCTTGCCAGTCATCGACTCAATGTTGCAAGGCAACACTTGAATGTAGCCGGAATGACGGCACTGAATAAGGAGCACACCATTGACTTTTTTATTAGTCCAATGGCACTCTTCGTCATCGAGTTCACCGAGATAGAAGAAATCACTGGTGACTCTGTTAAAGAGGCGCTCCGGAATAGGATGAGGCCTCAGATGGCCGTGCTTCTTCGCGCTGGGAGGCGTCGAGACAGCACATTGGGCACATCCGGCTGCTACTTTCATGCAATGAGTGTAGAGCCTCGATCCAAACAACCTATGCTTAATCATCGACCACAGTCGACGGCCATGTGCGTGGGGGGACTCCCATTTGTGCCACCAGTTTGACACTCGGGGGGCTAGGGCGTCTGGCACACACAATTTACCCTCCATCCACAGCTTCCCCCCATCCAACGAGTACTCAGCAAAAAACCCATCCTTGTGAGCATCTTTGGATTGGAGATTTCCAAAGAGCTCTTTAAACATGGGATCCTGCAGGTAATTGGACGTCCAGTCACGGATTATCAGGGAATCTTTAGGCAGGGGTGGAGTTTTGGCCGGATCTCGACGCTTAATGCCCTGGATCAACCGAAATCGACTTACTTGTCGGGTGTAGTCAAACCGTTTCACACTCCCTGAAGAGGGATCGGTGACTTTTTCCATGACTTTCAGTGTTTTGGTGCAGATCTCATGAGCATGCGCCGGATCTGTGATGGCCGTGATGTCGTGACACGGCAATGCGTGCTGTTTAACAGCGCACTGCATGCATGCACGTCGAATGAGTCTCTTTTCTTCCTGATCCCATTCGATGATTACATGGCGGTCCTGCTCCGTACCATGGATGTTGGTACTTTGCAGCCCCTCTGAGGCGGGGTAAGCCCATCGGCTCAGAGCATCCGCTACCGTGTTGTGTTTTCCAGGCAAATACGACACATGGAGGTCAAACAGAGAGAGAAATTCGTGCCATCTGGCCCGTTGACCAGCTGGGCTCGCGACAGTATCAATGTGTTCGGTGGCCCAATACTCCAGAGATCGATGATCCGTCAGGACCTCGACTCGATTGGTGCCAACCCACGATTGGTACTTTTTTAGAGCGCAAATTATGGCATACGTTTCTTGCTCACGCGGCGACCATTGCATTTGGCGTGGGGCTAGCTTCCGAGACCAAAATGCAAGAGGGTAATGATCGCCGGTGGCCTCATCAACCTGTTCAAGGACAGCTCCGATCGCGTACCTAGATGTGTCGGTTCTAATGTAGAAGGGTCGGTCAAATTGGGGCACATGCAACGTGGCGACTTCACAGAGGGCCGCCTTCAAGTGATGGAAGGCCTCCTCGCACTCGTCAGTCCACTTGACACGCACCTTTGAACCTGCCTTGCCCGCATCTCTCCGTACCTTCAATAATTCAGTGAGGGGGGCAGCAAATTTGGCATAATTCGGCACAAAAGTGTGGTAAAAATTGCAACAACCCAGGAATCCTCTCAACTCCGTAATCGTCTCAGGGCGCTTCCACTTCTGAATAGCGACGAGCTTCCCTGGACTGGGTCGTCGGGTGCCATTCTCTAGGAGAGAACCACAAAATTCGACTGATTTTAAAAAAAATTTTCCCTTCTTTGGCCCACAAATCAGCTGATTGGCGTCAAGAATGTCCAAAACTTGGTTCAGCTGCTTCTCATGTAGGGCCACCAGCTCGGCTTCGGTCAGTCCCTCCCCTTCCGTCGCGATGATTATGTCATCTATGTACACACTCACGAAAGCACGAAGCTCAGGATGGGTTGTGAACCGCACATCCTCCATCATTCTTTAAAAAAATGAGGGGGCGTTCTTCAGCCCCATGGGCATGACGGTCCATTGGACTGGGCCACATGGCGTGCACATACAGGTGAGAGGTCGGCTGTCCTTCCTCAACGGCATTTGGTGAAAGCCGTGACGGAGATCCAGCACAGAAAACAAACGACCTCTTGCCCTCTTGGCGATTTCCTCCTCAATGAGGGGCAGGGGGTGTGAATCCGCCTTGGTTTCGGCGTTGAGATTGCGAAAATCAACAACCATTCGCCAACCATCAATGGTGTTCTGGTCTGCAGGCGGTGGCTTCGGGACTGTGAAGGGCGAACAGCACCAATCGCTGGTCATACAACCCTCAAGCCAACCAAATTCCCTGAGATTTCTCTCGATGATTTTTCGAGGATCTCATGTTTATGTCCATGATTTTCATAAGGGCGCTGTTTCTTCGCCTTGTAACCTTCACGAAGCTCGATGAAGGCTTCACCGAACTGCCCACGGACAGGGGGGTTTTTGATCAACTTCCCTGAAAGGGTTTTGTCCTTCCGTTCCTCAAAAATCTTTTCCCTTGACTTGGAACACAATTCAGTGTCCACCTGATCGCCAGGAATTACTGTCGAAAAAACTTTGGCGACCTCTTCGGCTTTGGCAGGAAGAATCTTCTTACGGATGTCCCTAAACAGGTCCGTATCCACTGCCTCTTGAAGATAGGTGGGTCTTGTGTCGAAATCCCAGAGATTCTCTTCGTGATCCAGCTCCTCGAAAGGATCCATGAAACCTTCCACAGGGGGTTTTTCATAAAAAACTCTGAATTTGCGGCGCGATTGGAGATTTTTCCTCGCCCGTGCACTGAAGATTCTTTTCGATGTCGACCGTATTGGGGAAGAGGGAGACGAGGCGGATCCATTGGACGTTGAATCACCTTGGGTATCTGACGGACAAAAATCAGAAAAAATAGATTCATCATCAGTACCACGCTCAACCTCAGATTCTGACCCAACACAGGAATCTGTACTAGAATCAGCAGAATTAGAGTCAGAAAGCTTTCCATCCACCAGGAATGCAAGCGAACTCCAGGACCGCTGTGGCAGGGGACCTGTGTCGTCCCTGGCATACAGCTTAATCTTCCTGGGAAGTTCGATGTAATCAACACAAATGTCTTGTAATTCCTGAAACCAAGGCTTGTCGTCCCACAATGGCACAACTAAAATTGCCTGGGTTTTATCTTGCTTGATTTTGTGGATGACCTGCTGGATTAAGTGAAACGGAGGATTAATCCACAACTTCTTGTCCCATTTATGGGTCCAAGCGTCGCTAAAGTGCTTGTCAAAGCGCTTGTTCATACGGTTAGCAAAGGCATCATACTGTGGCCAAAAGGAATGGTGTTCATGAAAGTATTCACAAATTGCATCGCGCCATTTGTCGACAACTCTGTAGGATGAAGAGTGCCAACGCGAAGGGCGTCGTGGCTGGGAGTCCCTACGAAGACATTCTAACTCCTGGGAGTAATCGGCACTCCCATTCACCTCTGCAATGGTGACATCTTCACCAAATTTTGGTGTCACCTTTTGCTTCAAAAATTCTTCTGCACTTTTAAACCCTGCGTGCAAAAAACGAAATTCAGGACGCTCCAAAGGACCTGACTCCAGCAAAAAACAACGACGATGACCTACGGGCGCTACCCTGTTCTTGCGAAGCCAAGGATGGCCCAAATCAAGGTCATACTTTATGTCAGCACGGTAGAAGTAGTCATCCTTAAGGACAACTTCTTCCACATTTTGCTCTTCCCAAAGGTCTTGAGCGACCAAATGAGGTGATATATAACAACCGCATTGCCCACCTGCGAGAGAATGTCCAGAAACTCCCTCGAGGGTAACAGGATGAGGCGATTCAAACACGCAGTCGTCGGGTAAGAATGAATTGGATTGGAGATTTACCTCTGATCCATTGTCACACAAACAAGTGGCGAGGTGGAAATTTCCCTTGCAATCAGAGACCCACAGCTTTGTGACAAACTGACGAGCCCTGTGCTTGGACTGTACACCAACCTCGTCCACTACAACAGAAGGATCCGCTGCCGGATCCAGGGGAGAGGAGACAAGCGACCCTACATCAAGTAATGGTCGATCAGGAATTTGGGGATCATGCCTGAAATCGCCTGGGGAGGGGCGATTTTCGTGGCTCCCCTAGGCGTTCTGACCTCCAGCGGCTGCGTTAACGTTGTGAACACAGCCTGATTCGTCGATCCACTCGTCTTGGAACGGATCATCTGCTGGATTCAGGGCATTTTCGACATAATCTCGATCCGCATCGGACACCTGATCTGCACCTGAGACCTGATCCACACGATGATTGCCCTTTCCACGTCCACGGCCACGGCCGCCGGATGATGGGCCACCACCGTCGCCACGCCCTCTGCCCTTACCAGAGAAAGGGGTTCCTGAAGGATTTCCCTTACCTTTACCCTGTGATCCTGGAGCATTTCCTTTGTTTGTACCGGATTGAGGGGTTTGGCCTGGATTTCGATTTCCGCCTCGGGCGTTGACATTGGGACTTGTCTGGCCGTTTGGCTGCCCACCGGAACCGGATGGAGTCCGATTTCCTTTGCCTTGGGACCCGCCAGGGCCTCCAGTATTTTTGTTCCCACCGGAGGGGGTCGGATTACCCTTTCCCCCCTTTGCACCATGCACCTGTCTGTCATTCCTGTCTGAATTCTGCGAATTACTGACATTTTCACCAATCACCTTGTGATCGTAAGCAGACCATCGGTGATTAGCAGTAGAATGCGTCTTAGCTCGGTTCGTAGAACCTAAAAGAAGACAGATGCTACAATGATCCTGAACATTCCGGGTGTCATTCATCTTTTTGTTGCCCTTTTGGGCCCCATTTTGGGTGTTTTGCTGGGTATTCTTGTTTCCCCCAAGACCCTCATGGAAATTTTGATTGGCGGCGTCAGCGAGCCTCTCAACCTCTTCCCACAGTTCCTGCGGGGTGAACGAAAACACCCAGTTCCTGGCCTTCAGGCGATGGCCGTGGAAACTTACTCCCCTGTTGAGGACTTGGACAAACAAGTCCCGATCCTCGTGTTCATTAAATTTGATTTTCCACGTGTTTTCAGTGAATTTCACCTTGGTAAACGACGTGGGGGAGCACTTTTGAAGTGCCTCCCTGACTGTAAACCGGTTGGCCGAGGCGTCAAAGCCATCGACTTCCGCCCACCAGGTCTTGACCTTTTCTTCGGACTGTTTATTCCGAAGGGTGGCGGTGGTTTCTGAGGGGATCTTGTCAAAAATCAGATTTTTCAGCTCGGCACTAGAAAATTTTTCGCCTGAATGTTCAGATTCTTCTACGAGATTCCAGAAGCGCTGTCTCTTGTCTTGCACTTCGTGCAAGATTAATCGCGAGAACGAAGGAAAATTCTTCAACATCTGGTGGTAATGGTCCTCTGGCAACCGGGATCCACGTACCTCCAGCTGTTCCCACACCTCATCAAAGGTAAGGGGGGAACTTGAATCTTCACGATCACTCCAAGTCCTGAGCCAAGTATTGGCCGGCGCTCCCTCAAGGCAGTCCAAGAGGGCCATCAGGAACTGATCATCCTGGAGCTTTTGAGTCTTAACCCACAATTTAAATTCCCGTTGGAACTGAGGCCAACGTCTGGGGTTCCCATTATACTTCGGTTGCTTGGCAACCTGACGAAGTCGCAATGAAGTAGGATTTAGGAGTGAATCCAGCCCAACACCGGCCGTAATGGCAGACACCTTGGCGGCATCATTAGCCACACCAGCTCCGGCGAGGGTCTGGGCGAGCAACATCTGGGCAATTGCATTGGAATCAACAGCAGGAAGGGTAGTACGGGAGGCAGTTCGTTTGGCATTCTGAGCCTCATTCCTAGCCTTCGCCGATCTACTCTGAGATCGAGAGATTGTAACCCTTTCCTTTAGCTTAGTCCTGCTGATCCTTGCGTCGGTGGTCTTAGAGTCCACCGAAGGAGCAATCGAAAAAAATTCTGTCTCCTCCGACGGTTCTGTTGTTTGTTCCACCGATGATGCGCCCTCAGACCTCATGTGGGTCTTGAAAAGATCTTTAATTCCCAGCGTCTGAATGATGAGTTGCATCTGATCTTTGAGCAATTGGAGCTCAGTATCTCGCTGTAATCTGCAAGAGCAGTTGGCAGGACAGTACATACCGTGTCCTGAAGGGCCTGAGCAGGCTGTCGGACCGCTAATCTCAGTGGTTCGCAGCCAGGAGTCCACTTGGGGAGCTCCTTCAGTCCTAATTTCCAGGCTTGCCTGCCTAGCTGCCTCTAAAATTCCTTCCTCAACCGCGGCGGCTAGATCGTCGCGGATGGAAACAGAGGGATGAGGGGCGGAGGGCCCGGCAACAGGTGCCTTGGTCTTCTCCTTCGGGAAGGGACTTGCCTCCCAGATCTGCAAAAAAATGGCAAAAGATTCATCTTCTTGAGAACACCACCACATCCTGGTATTAATTTCTTCTTGAAGGAGGAAAAAATATTCGAATAAAAAATCAGAGGCGATTCTTTCTTGACCTATCAGCTTAGACGTGGCTAATAGACAAAGGGCCTCAAGCGCCTCAAGGTTACGGGTCACTTCTGAAGACAAATGGTTGTCCCATTGTGCCCAAGAGGCTGGTCGATTATAGGTAGGTACCTCACCTGGACCACCCATCTCAATGTCGTCAATGTCGGCGTCGATGGTCTCAAAATGTGGACATTGGTAAGGAGTATTAGTACCTGCCAGGTCCGTAAGCTCCACCGGAGCGTTGCCATTAGCGTAGGCTGGGAGATTCCAGCTACTTGATGGCCAATTTCGACTGGGATCTTGATTGTAATCTGGGCCTCCACAGCTGCTGATCTGTGCCCTTCTTGGGCAATTTGGGCTTGCGCAAGGCATTCCTCTCAAGGCCTCGTTCGCACAGCACCACGGCAGCGTAATCGTTACGTCTCCGGAGGTGGCGGAGTCTACGGGGCCGTACTGGGGAGCTAGCTGTGGTTGGGACACCATAGGAACAACATTCAGGTAGCCTCTGCTACCATGAAAGTGCTGCCCTGGGTCGTTGTGGGTGCCGGAGGGCTCGGGGCCGGCAAGACCAGTGGGGCAGGCACGCGAGGAGTCTCCCTGGATGTTGTTATTGGGGGTAGAACCGGATACTCGGACACCAACAGAGGCGAGAGCAGCGACAACAGAAGCAAGATCCATGCTGATTGTTATCCGGCAGAAAATCCCAGTCTATGAAGAAAATTGAGGGGAATTATTCTAAATACATCTGAGTGTCCAAAACTGTCTGAAAAGATTTAAATAATCCAATTATGTAAAAATGTTTGGCCGATCTGGCCCGCGAGCGCGCGTCAGCGGCAAATGGCAATTCCAGCTAAAATAGCGGAACGCGGCGGATTTACGGGAAATGGACCGCGGAATCAAATCCGGCATATCAGAAATATATAGGAAATATCCTGTGACTGAGCTGCGAGGCGGCAATTCCGCCGAAGCAAAGAAAATGACCAAAATGTAGCCAATCTGGGCAGAATGTCTGAAAATCTGAGCAGATGGGGCTAGCCGCACTTACAATTGGTGTCCCGTCCTGGGGAGGATGGGGGTTAAGCTGGGGTGGGCTGTCTGGGTTTTGAGGGCCTGCTCCTGCCACACCATGGCGTCCGGGTCGCATTTCGCCATGATCGGCACGTCTTGTAGGTCCGGAGCTTTGGTCGCGTCGTACAGGGCGCCCGGTTCGTTGAGGGACATGAGAGTGACGAGCGCAGTTGTGACCTCGTGGGCGCGCGTTTTGGTGGCCCCTGGGGGGTCCCTGGCGCGGCCCGGTAGTAGTCATTGTCCCAGTCGCAGTTTGTGATTGATCGCTGCGGCTATCCTCTATTCCTCCGGTATATCCGGTTCCTCCAGCCATGTCTGCGGCACGTCACCCGTCCAGACGGTGCCCGGTGGTACCTGGTTGGCGGGTGTGCGGAGCTGCACCGGGCACTCCAGGAATTGTCTGTCGTCCCAGAGTTCGAGGTTTGAGGTCTCCACTTTTTCGCCCCATTCTGGGAGTGCGTGCCACTTGATTTTCAATTGTAGGTTGCCGTGTTGGCCCGGTGTGGCCAGTCTGCCCTGTATCTTGCCCCGGAACCATACAAATTGTTTCGGTTGTCCTCTAAGCGTGGCTCCGTATACTCCTTGTACTTCTGCGCCATCTGGCCATTCGGGGTGCATGGCGGCACGTTCCGCCGTTGTGAAAAGCGGGCATGCTGGGGCCTTCGGCTTCGGTTGTGGATCGGGTGGCGGTGGCGCTGGGGCCACTTTGGGCTCCGGTTTCGGCCGTTTGGCCCTGCGGCCTGGGGCGTCCGCTCCCCCCGGGCGGGGCCTCGGTTTGGGTTGGGGCTGCTCTGGCGCCGGTTTGGGGGCTGGCTTTGGTGCGTCGCGGCGGAATATGCTGTACGCCGGTCCCTGTTCCTCCTGCGGCCTGTGCATACCCCGAAGTCGATTCGTGTGTTCTTGTAGGCTGGTGGTGCGGAGTTTGAGAGTTCGTTCCGTGTCCGTGGGCCAGGACATCCAGCGCTGCGCCTGTGCTGTCCCGTACTTCCGCACATAGGCCGCCAGGTTGCGCATGAGTGTAAGCCATGTCTCGGGTAGCGTGGTGTCCGTGGCTGGGGCATCCACTGTCCAGTGCATCGCCCTTTTGAGGGCTAGCCAGTGCGCCCTGGGGTGGTTGGTGTGGTGGGTGGAGTGGCTAAAACGGTCCCCCAGTGCCAGTGGGGTCGCCGGCTTTGCTGCCGGTGTGAATGTGTGGACCCTGTCTGTTGTGCCCGTGGCGTTCCACCGTGCCACCCACCATGTGTGTTGGTGGCACGTTAGTGTCACCGTGGGGGTATCCGGGGGCTTGTCATTAAAGGCCGCCCAGTCAGTGACCTTCGGACCCTCGGTTTTCCGGTCGTGTTGTTCTGGTGGACTGGTCAGGGTCACCAGGTGGTTCATAAGGTCCAGCGTCAGGGTGTCTTCTGTGCCCTGTACCCTGTCCTTACGCGCCGTGGGGTGGCCCACGGCGACGTCCCACGCGTCCGTGGTGGCCGCCAGGGTGTTGGCTGCCAAGGTGATGACATCGTCCGTCAGTCCCTCCACGATGAAGTAGTTTTCTCCCGCCAGGGTGGTCGGGAGTTGGGCCGTGTGTTTCATGGTGAGGTGTAGTAGCGCCCTGTCGGGACCTGGGGCGTTTGGGTCCACTGGTCTGGGTTCGCGTGCGCCGCGTCCCGCTAGCGGGTTCCGCGGTTTGTCGGCGTTTGGTAGTCGTGGCCCCAGGGCCATGTGGTGTACCTGATCGAGAGGGACGGCTTGGCCCGTGGTGTCGCCCGTTGTGAGGTATACTCCTTTGGCGCCTGTTATCGTGTTTAGGTATATACCTGGGACTGGGGCGGGCTGTGGGGGGAATGGTTGGAACAGTGCGTGGGGGCAGGGGTGGCCGCAGGGGGGGTCCCCGGGTCGCAGTCCCGGGCAGGGGCCATCCATGCCGTGTGGTACTGGATATAGTATGTAGGGCCCCGCCACCCTGCGTAGTTTGTTGGGGCTTAGGGTGTTCAACCACCCCCCCACCCTGATGGTGACAGAGCCCTGATCGATCCAGGTGGCTTGGTCGCGGTCGATGTCGTGGTGTAGGGTCCTTCTGATGGTGCCCCACGTTCGGCGGTTGGTGGTGTCATCTGGGGTAGGGCACCCCGTGTCTATGAGAGGCATTCTGGCGTTTGCGAGGGCGGAGTTTATGATGTTTAGGGGGGGTGGGTTGTCATGGGTGCCGGCGGCGGTGTTCCCCGCTGGCTTGACACTCTTGCGTGGTACTCCTCTCCCGTGGAGAGGTTGGTGCCAGGACGAGTCCGGGTGCCAGATGGGGGCCGGTAGGTCCCCGTACCTTGCCCAAGTGTACACTGTGTATTGAAGCGGTATGGGGTGCTTCACCCATACCCGCTGCCCAGCCTGTGGCGCTCTTCGCCAGGCTGGCTCAGGAATTTTCCTGGGCTGATTACGGCATCTCCATTTTTGTGGGATTTCTGTAAAATACCCCAGAAATCGTCATTTTTCGTCATTTTTGGGCTGGCGACGACAGTCGTCGCCTGCGCGACGCAGCTCCAGATCGAAAATTTATATTTCGATTTCTGAAGATTTTAATCTATTTTATTATAGATTTATCGTTTTTAGAAATAAAGGAATATAGCGTGACCTTTTTCGCGGCGTTCCGCGAAGGTCAATTTTTGCGAAAAGAGTCACGTTCACGCATTTTTCAAAAAATCCTGAGGCGATCCCAGGAATCAGCCAGACGCCCATGGTGTGGCCCAACAGTGGGCCTTTTCATATATAGTTTGAATTGGGACAGAAACGCGTCGTGTCGGCTACGCGGCGCGTTGGGGGGAGACACGCGAAATGAGTGTTTTTGACTCAAAAATCATTATATTCCATTGTTTTTCGCCCAAAAACCACTGTTTGGCCCAGTTTGGGCAGGATCTCAGTGGAGATCCTGATGGCGACGACTCGTAGCCGTCAGATTTTCTGATGGCGGCGACGCCGCCGCCTTCATTTCGTCTTCTTTTTTATGCTATTTTATAGTATAGAAGTGTCACATATACATATTACTTGTCTACATGTTTATATTGTCTACATATACCTTCATCTCTTTGCCTAGGACGCCAGATTGTGTCATGGCTGAGGCAAGGATCACAGAATTCTTTGGAGAAACCCAAATTCGAGAGGAAGTCTTGGATTTCATGGGATTGGGGTCGTGCATGCCAAGGGAAGCATGGAGGTTGCCCTCCCCCCAACCTCTTCAAAAGAATTCTGCCGACGCCAAGGCCACCAAGGCGGTGTGACGGCCTGCGGACGGCGACGACGCCCAGACTGCAGGAGTACCGCTTCATCGCTGGGAAACATCTGCAGGAGCTAAGGTCCAGGGCATCAACATGATGAAGGAGGAATTCCTTGACTCCTACGATGGGTATGACCTTGGCTTCCCCATGGACCCTATGGAGCCCCCAAGTCTATCATCAGCTCTGGGCGACGACCACAGCGACGACAACGCCAGGTACCGAACCGCACAAGCAGGCGCGTTAATTCGTCGCCTTGGGTTGGTTGGCCAACGCAACCAACCCTAAATAGGCGCGGGTCGCCTTGGGTAGGAAATGACCCTAAATCCCCCAAATCAGGCGCGTTAATTCGTCGCCTTGGGTTGGGAATCGACCCTAAACAGGCAGGAGGAATTCCTCGCCTTGGGCAGGAAATGGCCCTAAATTCAGGCGCGAGGAATTCGTTGCCTTGGGTTTGACCCTAAATAATTTTTTTGAATTTATTGAATTATTATGTTTCCATGCCCATTGAGAAAAAGGGCCAATATGTGCGCCTCAGCGCCATCAGTCAGGTCGGAAGGACCTGCAGCGCCCCTGGTTTGGTCACCAGAGGCTAAAGGGAGTGCCAGGGACCAGTGTGGTCGCCTGGGGGGCAATTGCCCTATGAATATATCAAGAGGAAAAAAAAAGAAAAAAAAAAGAGGGACCTACATGGGAGTGGCATGTAGGTTCCTTACGAAGCCCCCCCCCCCCCACTGTCCTGCTGAATCAGTTTTGAAACCAGGGCAGTGCAGGGGTCAGAGCGCCTCCTTGGCCTTGCCTTCCTTTGGATATAGGCAAGGCTTCTAAGGAGGGGGGTGAAGCGGTATGGGGTGCTTCACCCATACCCGCTGCCCAGCCTGTGGCGCTCTTCGCCAGGCTGGCTCAGGAATTTTCCTGGGCTGATTACGGCATCTCGATTTCTGTGGGATTTCTGTAAAATACCCCAGAAATCGTCATTTTTCGTCATTTTTTGGGCTGGCGACGACAGTCGTCGCCTGCGCGACGCAGCTCCAGATCGAAGTTTTATTCTTCGATTTCTGAAGATTTTAATCGATTTTATTATAGATTTATCGTTTTTAGAAATAAAGGAATATAGCGTGACCTTTTTCGCGGCGTTCCGCGAAGGTCAATTTTTGCGAAAAGAGTCACGTTCACGCATTTTTCAAAAAATCCTGAGGCGATCCCAGGAATCAGCCAGATGCCCATGGTGTGGCCCAACAGTGGGCCTTTTCATATATAGTTTGAATTGGGACAGAAACGCGTCGTGTCGGCTACGCGACGCGTTGGGGGGAGACACGCGAAATGAGTGTTTTTGACTCAAAAATCACTATATTCCATTGTTTTTCGCCCAAAAACCACTGTTTGGCCCAGTTTGGGCAGGATCTCAGTGGAGATCCTGATGGCGACGACTCGTAGCCGTCAGATTTTTTGATGGCGGCGACGCCGCCGCCTTCATTTCGTTTTCTTTTTTATGCTATTTTATAGTATAGAAGTGTTACATATACATATTACTTGTCTACATGTTTATATTGTCTACATATACCTTCATCTCTTTGCCTAGGACGCCAGATTGTGTCATGGCTGAGGCAAGGATCACAGAATTCTTTGGAGAAACCCAAATTCGTGAGGAAGTCTTGGATTTCATGGGATTGCGGTCGTGCATGCCAAGGGAAGCATGGAGGTTGCCCTCCCCCCAACCTCTTCAGTATGCCGTGCCCTCGGTGTCGGCCTGCAATCTGTACGTGGACTTCCGTGGCTCGCCGTAGGTGACTAGTGCATTTGAGGTGGGGACGGTGTAGTTGAGGTGTGTGTGTGCAAGGGCGTGAGTGATTTGTACTTCCGTGCCCTTTCGTTTGTCCCCATGGTCTTCCAGTATGAAGTGTACCATCCATGGGCTGTGGGGTTGGAGGTTACCGTCTTTGTCGTGCAATGGCGGGTGTATTTGGCGTCCAGCCTGCTGTGCTTTGTTGGCGTTGTGGTGGGCGCGTTGCTCGACAAAGACGTTCGGTGTCCAGTCCTGTGGGGCACCTTCCCTGTGCGCCATGACTTGAGCCGCCTTGGCGAGTGCCGTGACGGTAGGGGGCAGTGGGGGCTCAGCGACCTGGGGCACCATGCCGGTGTCTGTTGGGAAGTTCCAGTATATCGTGAACTTCCCCGGCTGGTGGGCGTTGTGGGTGTCCGGGAGGGTCAGAGAGAGGGTCTCTTTGATTTCGGTTACCGCCTCTGGGTGTATGGTAGTGGGGTAGTGCCAGAGGGTGTGCTTGGTGGGGTCCCGGTGTGTCTGGGCGGTACGTCCCGCGGGTTCCATTGTCTGCGGCGTGAGGGTGTCGTCAAGGGCGACCTCGTGGAGGCGGTGGGCTTCTGCGGCCCACCTTGTCTGCCATTCCGTCAGCGTGGGGTCCTCCTTGGTGCAGTCCAGGGTGCAGTGGATAGCCATCCACTCCGGGTCGGGGTCGACGGTAATGTCGGTACCCGTTGTCGCGTTTATCCAGATCGCTTGTGTGGGTCTCGCCTGGGGCGTCTGGTCGTCGTCGTCCACGGCCGTGCCTTCCATGGTCGCCGTGCCCTGGGTGGTTAGAATAAGGTGCGTGGCCTGCGTTAGGTGTACTTGGTGTGGCGTAAGGAGGCGCATGGATGCCATTGTTGCTATCCGTGGGAGGACTTTCTTCCAATCGATGGTGCCTGTTGGTAGTCGCCATGTGGTTGCCGTGCTCCTTGTGTGGTTCCTGCCTCGGGGTAGTTGGTAGTTGTCTGGGACGTGACGCAAGGTTAGAGGCTTGTCGAGTTGTTGGACGGTTGTGGTGGCGTTGGGGCGTTCGGCCTTTTCGTGGGCTGCTGGGCTGTGTCCTTGTTGGGGGGGCCTGTGTTCGTGTCGCGTGGGCGTTTGGGGTTTCGTAGGACTGGGGGGTATGTGTGGCTCCGGTATCGGTTGTGGCATTGTGGGTCGAAGGCTGGTGATGTTGTGTGCTCCGGTGGCCGCATCTTTGTGCAGGTAGAACTCCAGCGCTGGTGGCCCAATAGGATGCCACTCGCGTGGGTCATCGTGCGGGGTGTGGAGGTGGATGCTTTGCCTAGTGGACCAGCTGTGGTAGGCCAGGATGGCGTTCGTGATGGCGGGGCTTCTGTTGTCTCCAAACGGGTGGTCAGGTCTGGAGCCGTCTCCGAACGTGGCTCGAACGGTCGTAGCCAGCGCTCTGATGTCTCCGTCCGGTACTATGTCGTCCCACGTTGTGCGGGACGTGGCGCCCGGCGGGCCCGTGTGTCCCTTCAGGACCTCTGTTTCGTACTTGGTCCAGTCTTGTAGCATGCTTTCCACGTATGCAGCCTCCGTGTACGGCCGGATACTGTGCTCCGCTAGGGTGCGGGCATGGGCCAGCTGTGGGTACAGGGTCCAGTGTCGGGGGGTTGGTCTCGGTGGGGGGATCGCGGCGGGCTCGGGCGTAGGCTCCTTCTCTTCCCTATGTCCGTGCCGGGTGGCGTGCACTAGGGTGTACTCGTCATCTTCTCGCTCCGGCTTCCATTCCAGGTGGGCTTCCCCCGTGGCCGCAATGCTCGGTCGGCATGTCGCGGTGCGTGCGTAGGGGGGCCCTGTCTTGTCATGCAGGACGATGGTGTGGCCCCGTGTCCAACTGTGTAGGGTGAGGACAAGAGCCTCCGCTGTTTCCTCGAGGGTTGCTGGCGGCGGGGCGTTGGATTCCTGGATGAAATCCAGGGCTTCCTCCGCGTGTGGGGCCCGCGTGAGGTTCGTCCACGCTCCAGTTTTGGTCTCTCGTCCCCGTACCACCACTCCTTCCGGTTATTGTTGCTGGGCGTTGTGTATGTCCCTCCGCAGCTCCTGGATGTATGCCCCTTGGTCTCGGTTGCTTCCTGTGCTTGTTATCCGTTGATCTGCTTCGTTGATTGCCCGGTATAGGCTCCATGTGGGTTCTTGGTGCGCGTCGGCTGCCACTTGCAGCACGCGTTGGATGCTGTCCTGCAGTGGGTCGTTGTTCAGGTCCATGAAGTCGTGGTTCGTGGAGACGTCGAGGCCACTGGGCAGTGACTCCAGGGGCGGGTCATGGGCCTCAGAAGGGGTGGGTAGTTGGGAGTGGATGTCCATCGCGGTGCCGGAGGTGCCACTGGACACGGATAGCGGTGCTTCGTGTGTGTGGTCCTCCGGTGGGCTTGGTTGTGTTATCTCCGCGGCCATCGTCTCCGTTTGTGGCCCTGGTCCCGGGGAATCGTCCCGGTTGTCGCAGTGCGGCGCCTCGTGGTGAGGCGTGCCGCAATGGTCCGTGTCTTGGGCGCTGTACTCCGTGTGGTTGGGGCTCTGTGTACGCCTGCACGGTGCGGCGTTTGTGGATTGATTCGTGGTTCGGTCGCTGTAGTCCGTGTGTTGTGACGGGGCCAGGTCTTGTTTCGGGTCGTAGGCGTCTCCCCGTGTTATGTGGCTGTAGTATGTGTTTTTGCTATACTCCGTGCGGTCCTGGCTCGGGGTACGCTGGCGTGTCACGGTACTTGCGGTCCGGCTTGTGGCACTGTAGTCGGTACGTTGTGATAGGGTTTGGTCTGGTTCCGGTTCTAGTTGGCGTCGTGTCGCTCCCCCCCCGTGTTGTCTCCCCCCCCCCGGGGCTCGGGTGTGTCGGCGGTGCCGGGGTCATAGTTCGTTTGGTCCTGGGTCGTTGGATCCTGGCGTTCGCCGTGTACCGCGTGGGTGGGATGTGGGGGTGGCGTGCCTGGTGCGTGCTTCCGGCTTCTGGGGTCGCCGAGATCGTCGAGGCCGGCCGGGCGTTGTGTCCCCCCTTGGGTGGTTGTTGATGGCGTGCTCGGCGTTGCGGGTTTCCCCCGGCCGTCGTCGTCCTGGTGCTCCTGCTCCATCGTGTCCTGTGTTTGCATTGCGTGTGTGGTCTTCTTGCGTGCCACGTATGTGGGTGTGGAGGCTTCGCCTGTACGTGCACCTACCATTTTTCTGCCGCGTGTTGTCGCATGCGTGTGTGCACCTTACAGGATTGGTAGGCGGCATACCTCTTGCCCTTGGTGTCGGCGTCTCCGGGATCTTGTTTGCCTGCTGTATTGCACGGCACAAATGGCGCTCTTTATCGTCGGTCAGCAGCAGCCATGTGGAGGTGCTGCGGCACATAAGATGTGGGGTCAGGTCACGTTGGGTCGCGGGCTTTTTCATTGTGGTTTGTGGCGCGGCGTTGCGTATTCGTGTTGCCTTGTCGCGCCGTGTTGGCTGGCGTTTGGTTGTGCGGCGTAGTGTGGTCGTGGCGTTGCGTCGTGTCGCAGTGTGTGCTGTGCTGTTTCGTTGTGTCGCGTTAGGTGGTGTCCTGCGGTGCCGGGCGCTGGCTGTGCCATGCCGCGGTTTATGTTGTTTTTGTTGTTGGTCGTATTGTGTAGCATTGCGCTGTGTTGTGTGTTGTCGTGTAGCTGCCGTTGGGTTGTGGTGTCGCGTGTTGTTTGCCGTTGTTGGGTAACGCCGGTGTTTGTCGAGTGCCGTCTTGTGGTACGGTACCGCGTGTTGCCGTGGTATTGTGTGCCGCGTCACAGTGTGTTGCGCTGTGCCGGGTCATGTCGTGGTGGTGGTATATGGTTGCGTCTGGTTGTTGTTGGTGGTGGTGTTGACGTTGTGTGTAGTAGTGTGCGGTTGTAGTGCGTGGTGGCGCGTCGTGTTTTGTGTTGGTTCCAGGTGGGTTCCCCGTGTTGCGCCCACCTTTGCGTTGCTCTGTTGTGCCGTGTGTCGTTGCGTGCGCGTATTGGGTTGTGTGTTTCGTGGTGTCCGTTTTTGCGTGTTGCATTGGGGTTGTTTTGGTGTTGGGTTTCGTCTTGTTGCGTTATGTGTCTTGGCGTGTGTTGCGTTGTGGTGTGCTGTGTTGTCGCGTTGTGTTTTGGTGCGTTGGGTTGGACGTTGGTGTGTGGCGTCAGGTACCGTTGTTCGGTGTTGTGTGTTGTTGTTTGTCGGATGGTTGCGTTGTATAACACATTGTGTTGCGCACCGTTGTTGTGCCATTGGTTGTGGTGTTGTGTTCCGTGTTGTCGGGTTTGTAGTCTGGTGTTGTGTCTCGGCGTTGCGTGGTGTTGTGGTTTTGTCTTGTTGGTTGCGCTACGTAGCTCCATTGTGGTGCCATGTCGCTCCGCTCGGTGATGTCGTGTGGCGTGGTTTGTCGTGGTTCTCCCGCGTGTTTGTGGTGGCGTGTTCGTTGTGGTGTTTTGTTGTGCCGCGTTGTGTTGTTGTGATCGGTGTTGTGTGGTGTTTGGGTATGTGTTTCGTCTCGGTACATGGTGTTGTTGCGTTGTTGTGTGGCGTTGTACGGTTGTGTGAGCCGTGTATGTGTGTTCGTGACACACAGCGTCATGTCTTGCTGCCGTGTGTTGGCTCACGGCGTGTTGTGCCATTGGTTCTCCGCCATGTGCGGCGTGTGCTCCATTCCGTGATGCCGTTCACTTCAGTTGGCTCCGCGGGGCGTGCCATACCACTTGGTATGTTGGCCATGGATATGGGATTGAGAGGTTGCACCGGTGGTTAATGTGTCACACTTTACACTTGGCGTTTTCACTCTTTGATTGTTGGCGGCACCCCCGTGCATGCGCTTTCATGTGTGGTTCTTTGGTGTTTGTTTGCCTTGTGCCTCCTTGCCGGTGTCGTAGCGTGGCCTTGTACTCGTCCTTTAGTCCTTTTCCGCGGTGTTCTCCTGTTTCTTTGGTGTTGTGTCGTTGCCGCGTGTTGTTTAGCGGCGTGTTGTTTCGTCGGTTCTTCGTCATGTCCGGTGTTTGCTCCGCTCCGTGGTGTTGGTCATGTCGGTTGGCTCCGTGTTCAAGGTAGGCACCATGTGGCATAAATAGACAAGGGGAGGGGAGAGGCTACTTCGGTTGTTAGCGTGCTATGCTTTATATTCGATGACTCCACTCATTGGTTTTGGCGACGCCCAAGAGCAAGCGCATTTACTTGTGTTTGTTTGGCGTTTACTTTGTTTGTCCTTGCCGCACCCTAGTCTAGTCTAGTGTTGAGTTCGTCTTTTCATTTGGTGACTCCACTCTTTGGTTTTGGCGGCGCCCAAGAGTAAGCGCTTTCACTTGTGTTTGTTTACCATGTTTATCCGTGCCGTACCCGTAGTTGAGTCATGAGGCCTTCAATTTGTCTTTCTCCGCGTTGTCCTCGTGCTGCTTTGGTTTGGTAGTTGTTTGGGGCGCGGCCCTCTTTCGGCGGCTCCATACCTCGCGACGTCGGAACATACCTTTTGTCTTCTTCGTCGTTGCTCTTCGTGTCCACGGTCCATTGGACTAGTCCTACGACACGCACTTTGCTACGTGTTTTGGGGCACGCACGGGTTGCACTGTCTTGTCTGTTTCTCCCCTCTGTTCTCGTTGTGGTCTGGTTGTATGGATTTCTCTGCTGACCTCGCCAAACAGCGGCGCAAAAATTCATGGGGGGGATTTGAGGTCAGTAAAAATGATTTCTGTGTTTATTTTTTCTTTTGGTGCGTCGTTTTCTTCGTTCCAAGTTATTCTTTCCAAGCTGTCCAGCGACACGCGCGACACCCTGAGGACACTCTGAGGACGATGACCCCGAGGACCCCGAGAACCCGAGCGGCAAGAAGAAGAAGAAAAAGAGGAAGTACAAGCGCCATGAGGGACGCAGGTCCCAGGAGGTTAAGGCTATAGCCACCTCCAAGATGATGGTGAACTTGCCGGACTTCACGGGGAGTGACCTCAGCGAGTTCGCTGAGAACTTTGGCCGGTTCCTGAGGATGACCGGCCAAACCTGTGCTAGTGGGCGAGTGAAGTGCGATCTGCTCCTGCAGTGCTGCAAGACCAATTACCTGGAGAAGCAGGTCAAGCAGATCGTGACGAAGTCCGCCACCTTTGCCGATGTGTTAGTTGCCTTGGAGAGGCCGTACCCGACCTACGAGACCGACCTCTCCATCAGGGCCCAGATCCAGAACCTGGCTGTGCTGCCCAGCAACCCCAAACCTGCCAGGATTTCCGAGCTGCTTGCCGACTTGGACCACTGGGTGGGGCGACTGACGCGCGGTTCCTACGGCAGCGATGAGCTGCTATTCTTGTTGGTGGCCAAGCTCCCACGAGAACTGTGGGATGAATGCCCGGCAACGGCAGAGCGCAAGGCAAGAGCCCTCAACTACGAAGACTTGTCTGTGCTACTTTTGGAGCTGGCGCTGGAGAAAGAAAGCGACCAGCACCTGAATGTATTGTGCTTGTACTTAGGGTGCACAATAAACCCTTTTATCCTTGTCTTGCACTGCACAATCAAATTGTTTTAAATGCATTTCTCCATTCCAATTGATTCCCTTGGCAAGCAAAAAGTAGGCAACAGCAGGAAGACGAAGTCGTGAACGAACATTGAGCTGGACCAACTGGCTGGTCCAGTAATACGGGTTCACATGCCTAAATAACAAGAAAATTGATATTACAATAAATTCTCATTCAAAAGTCAATAAAACCTATATTTTAGCAACTTTCTGAGTAGTCTATCTTATCACGGGCCTTGTCAACATTACGTAAATTGCTGTGGACAGCAAAAGACGGCGACAGTTGCGACAGGCCATCTGAAGCTTCGAAATAGCTTCAAAATAGCTTCTAATACATTAGAACCTTCTAAAATAGCATAAAACATGATTAAACCACATTATAAGCATATGGAATGTGATTATTCATGTATGGCTACTAATATATCCTAGATCTCTGCTCTCTGTAGTGTACCTAAGAGCAGTAGACTCTAGCTGTAAGCCATAGGCTTGGAATATAAGAGGATCTTGAAACTTGGAGAGGTCTAGTACAGATCCTCCAGAAAGCTTCTGAGAAACCCCAATTCCCCAACTTATTACACCCCCTTGCTAAGCTTCATGCACATTCGCTAAGAATGTTCATGAAAAGCTGATAATCTAACATAAGGAGGGGTATGGGCATAACGAACGCTCATATTGAATGTTCTGAGTGTCCAATGTAGTGTCTTACTACCCCCTTCCTAGAGGTAGAGATGTATCTCCACTTAAGAGGGTAAAGTTCCTAGGTCTTGAGTATGGTAGGGCTCAAAATGAAACATGAGAAACACTAAGCAAAAAGCTAGCATACAAAGTATGAACAATGATAACCTAAATCTTCAGGCAAAAATTGAGGGTAAGTGTAATGCACCTGGGTGTAGTCGTATAAATTACGATGAGCTATACGGAAAATCAATACCAATTGAGAATGAACTGCAACATGTGCGGTTAAACTGGAAATCCAAGCTCTGCCCAAGCTGTCTATTGACATGACTTGTCTTCGTCATCCAAAGAGAGGATATACCACCTTACTCAACGGACGCGTTAGATGTGGCTACCTAATGCAATGAATGCACTGTGGTACCCATTTGATGCAATGGGTTTCTTGGCCTACATTACATGGACAGAGAAAGCGAGGCAGCATCAGTAATGACCAACTGTTGATTAGTTTAGCGGGTAGGTATAGCTCATAGTGTGTGTCGGGGGGTGGCAGTCACAATGAGGACATCAACTCATCTGACCCGGATCTGCTCTTTCTTATCCTGGCCATGGGGATTGATCCGTCTGGGGGTATGGGGATTTATACTAATACTTCAACCAAAAAAGCGTTGAAAGATATAGTCCGTCATTACCAACCTTTTACTCATACTTTCTAGCTAACTCTAAAACAAAGCTGAAACATCAGTTACCTAACATGCCTGGAAATCATGTACAAAAGAATCAATATTCCATCACGGCAGCATAAAGTAATATGCATCGCGATCCTATTGGGCTACATACAGCATTATGTACCATGATCCTCGGTAGGACATAGCCCAGAGGAATTCAATGAGATATGAAGCTAGCGGGAATACTGAGTTGTGTAGACATGTCCTAAATGACTTAGATCACCAAAGCAAATAATCTGCACGATAGGGTGAAAATGTAGAAGTGTGTTCATCATGTAAATTCAGAGGAAGAAGATGTATGGGTTGTGGCAAAGTGCTAAAGATGACAAAACCAATGAATTGTATGTGAGTGTAGGGATTCGGTTCACGGGTAGGGGTGGGTTGGTCCCCTGGGGTTGGTTGGAAACGAAGTAGGTAAGTAATGAGTGAGAAAAAAAGTTGAAAGGTCGGATCTTTCATGGAACGCCGTTCAGCTCTAGTGCGAGCAACCGGATATCCTACACAACTGGAGGGTCGCCACTGCCTCAAACGCGAGATGTATCATTGTCAGGTTGTCTCAGACAAGTAGAAGTAGTAAATCTCGGAAAAATGCTATCGTAGTTAAAGTGTGTTCAGAAAGATGTCCTTGATTAGTGCCCTATAGATTTTGATGAAATCCTGCAGGTTGTGATGTTGAAAACCCAAACCAAAGCAGCAAGTAAAGCAGGAACAGGGTGTGGACCGAATCAATGAATAGTTTGAAATCCAGTGTAACACAGAAGGGCTGCAGATAGGCAAAGCAGGCTTAAATACAAAGATTCAATAACAAATGGATAAAACAAATGATTTTAAGTGAAAACTGGCCTGACTCTAGCATCCAAGTTAGCATCAAGCACTTCATGTGCACGCTTTTGGGTGAAATTGAGCTGGTTAGGAATATGGGGCATAGGAGTTAGGCCAGACACAGAATATGACTTGGCCAAGCAACTGAATTCAGAAACAGTTAAAAAGTAGAACCACAATAAGTGGTAGAAACAATTGAGTATAGGGGTCGTGGGGTGGGAGACCACTAGGCTTTTTTTTTTGAATTGTACAGCCGCTTTAATGTCCGGACAGGGACACAGCCCTCAATCAGAGTGATGTGTATAAACAAATGTGCTTGGCTCTCCCTAGCACTATGTGAGGGTTGTAGCCATGGACGAACCTTGGAACTCGCCCTGTCATGGATGGGTAGGGTTGTAGAGAACTAGGTTGCCTTGGCACGCGCCCGTGTGGGTGCCTGGTTAGTTGCACATAGAACTGGCGGCTTGACAAAATGAGTTACGGGGTCGAGGGGAGGGATGGAGGCGTTGTGGTGTGAGACGTGGTGAGATGTGAGACGTGGACGAAATCAGCCGAGGCTTACTCAAGTGTTGGAACAAATCAGAAGCACTGAGAACCGTGCAGGCAGGGGGGGGGAGGAGAGGGGATGTGGATATGGCTCTGAGAACCGAGTGATGCATGTGGTGGCTTTGCCGCAGTAGTGGATCGGTTGCCGCTTCCAAAAATGACCTCTCAGTCTTGTTTTCACCTCAGCCCAGGCCACCACACCCTTTATTGCAAGCAAAGACACTGGAAAACACTCTTGGGTAAGGCTCTGAAATTGCCATTGTACAATAGTTTGAATGAGCCCATGTTTTGCGTTATCTTGGGTGCTAGTACCCCACTCAGATTGTATGTAAAACCCGAAAAAAGGTAGGTGGACCATGGCCCTAAAAGAGTGGTCCAGGGGAACACCCCACTGTACAATAGCTGTTGGCCTGTGCCTCCAGGTCCAATTTTCCGGCCTCAGATGGCCTAGGAGGGGGGTGCAGGAGGTCACAGGCACAGGTAAGCGCAGATAGTCGCAGATGCATTGCGCCTGTAGGATTTGCAATTATTTGCATTTATCATGTCTTCGATATTTGCTGTGATTGATTGCTGTTGTATGTTTGTATATGTTTATCATTATTGATTACTGTCATTTCAGGGTTTGTTTAGACGCGCGTACATGTTTTGCTGCTCGTGGGATATTATGGGTACCAAGTACGTTAGTGTTTCATCCTGCTGCTTGCTGCTGGTGTAGGGTTTCCTGCTGCTTGTTTTTGATGAAGAAATGTTTTATTTGCTGAAATACAACCAATCCAGGATATCCCAAGCCGGAGATAAGCAAGTAGAAGAAACTCAGGATCAAAGCATGAAGGGCTGCAGTCACAACGAGTTAGATAAAGAAAACTATCAACAATAGACCACAGCAATTTGCATACATTGCAACTCAGGATGAAATTTTGTACATGTTTGAGAAAAGCTGATTGGAAAACTGCCCCAAGGGCTCACTCTCGTCCTCAGTGCCATCTTGAGATGTGCACTCTTTGTTTTTGGGTCCCATAGTGCTGAGGTGGCATGGCATGTGGCGATGAGGTCACTGCCATGTCACATGGGATATTCCTACTTAGCTAGGCTGACCGGGAATTGAACCGAGGACCTCTCAAAAAGAGGTGCCCCAGCCCCCTAGGGTGCATACCACTAGGATAGCTAAGAATTCATCAGAAAACATAGATAAATTCATAGGCTCTGCCTTCAGTATATCAGTGCCTCAGCAACCCAGGAAAAGATGTTTTAGTGCTTATAACTTGGGGATAAAGGGGTCCACGCCACATCCTGATTTAGTGTTTGGTTCCATAGGTCAAAATGTGTTATCACCACTTTTGGTTGGGCCAATACTAAGATAGAAATGCCTGTGTGCTTAGAGCACCTCTAATACAACTAAAGTATACTTCAAAGCATTGGAAAAGCACTTTTTCTTACTGTTAGAGGGAAGGAGTGCCGTGTGCAAGGCGTGTAGTAAGTGTTGATCTTGGCCATGACGTTCAATGTTCCCATTTGTTTGTTTGTGATCAGCGCCCCTGTTTAGCTGGGGCAGAAAAATGGGATAGCCGCCGAAGGCAGCTGCTGCGTGCACCAATCACCCTGTACCTCTCCCACCTGTACAACAGAGGCCAATGGACTGGGTTCAAGACGGAGGAACCAAGACTGCAAGACACACTCCACGTATTATACGCTTCTTAGTGTGCCCTATAATACACTGTTCCTGAACCCAGTTGCAAGCAAGCAAGCTTAAGGACTTCGCCCGTTCCCTTATGGAACGTAGGGCGAAGCCCTGGGTAACCTGGCAAGGGTTCATACCGCGTGCACAGCGCGTGGCCTACTGTCAAATCCCTTTAATGCATCGTGTGCACACATGCAGGGAAGGGAGGCGAGACCAAAACCACTGTAACCACACTGACTCAACCAAAAGGTGAGCTCCTCCTGGGCTTACCTACCTTACTCACCATGCATCGTGTGAATGCCGAAGTGAAGCGAATGGAAAACAAACCCAAGCGTTTAAACAACCCTATTGCGAGGTATATAAACAACCCTAAGCGTTTAATTGCATTGTGTGGCTTGCACGATTCTTCTTGTTGTGCCTGTTTTGTCATCTGCGAAAAGGAGAACAGGGAATGGCGAATGAGAGACGACGGCACAACGCAAAACAAGCCTAAGCGTCTTAGACAACCCTACTTTAACGCACAAACCACGCAAACACGAGCACACACTTCTCCTTTGGACCTGTGAAGAGAAGGGAAGGTGGGTGTCTGCACAAGGAAGCGTGGCAACGTGTGTATGTCGGAGTCCGGCACATGCATCGCGAGCACTTCATATTCTCTAACCCTACGTGCGCACTACGTGCACCATTCGTCGAGCATACCTTTCAACCTTGTTTTTACCTGTGCAGGGGGAATGCAGGAGTCGCTCAACCCCCCGGAGACACGACGGAGACAACCCTAACGTTTTAACGAACCAACCACAACGAACACAATGCATACGTGTGTCATGACACTGGCATACCTGAGAGGCGAATTTTTCGCCTGCTCTTCCTTTTGTTTGTGTTTTTGAGGTTTGTGCCTATTTTTTATAAAAATTTTGATGCAACCATGCAGAAATTTTTGGTTTCTCTCTGTCAAGGCACGGCACACACCTCTCTACTCGAGTGCCTTGTACTGCCTTTAACCCCTTTTCTGGGCGCGGCTCTGTTGCGCTTGTCTGCGACTTTGAGTTTGGGCCTATAAATGACGATTTCTAACGTCTTATCGTCACCTTTTAGCGATTTGACTTGTTAGGTCGCTCAACCTTTCGCTGAACCACAGGATTCACTCCCTGTTGGTCCTCATTTCTATTTAGTTCAGCTCCTGGAGTTTTGTGGGCTCCATCAGGAGTATTGCTCCGCCCTGGCCGCTGGTCAGGACGATTACTGAAATACGTCGTTTATACAGCGATGACCGTCTGCATTAGAGCGTTCGATCATACCCTAGTGGGTAGCAATGCAGACTCTAGGGAGGAGGTCATGGGTTCAAACCCAACTGCCCCCAAACTGTTTTTCCAAAAGTTTACGCTCACGCCAGCTACTTTTGAGGAATGCCCCTTCGAAGGGACATCATTCACGGTACATCACGCTGTTTCTAAAGGGTACCAGCAGTGTGAACAGCTTCTATGAACTGATGAGGGAGGTTTTGTGAAGGTTTACACAATTTTCTGAGGTAATTTCAGGGTAATTTGAGCCTTTTTCCTTGGTCCTACTAGCTTAGCCAAATAGTACTCCAGGGGGGAGTAAGAAAAAGTCATTACCATGTCTTTCTTGGGGTACTTGATTCAGGCTACAGCCCCCCTTTTTGCCTAAGGAAGTGCTGAGACTAACACTTGAACATTTTTGTTTCTCTTATGAAGCTTTAAGTACACTTTCTCAGCAACTAGGGTTAAAACCCTAGCGCCCCCATAAAGTTCACCCCTACCGCTCGAAGGAGGGGAGGTATCATCCCTCATGGAGGTTATACCGAACAAAAGTAGGCACTCCATGCCTTGGGCCTTGTAGGTTAAGCCTAGTGGTCTCCCACCTCAGGACCCCTATACTCAAATGTTACTACTACTTATTGTGGTTCCAGATTGTAACTGTTTCTGAATTCAGTTGCTTGGCCAAGTCATTTCCTGTGTCCGGCCTAACTCCTATGCCCCAGATTCCTAACCCACTCCATTTCATCCAAAAGAGTGCACATGAAGTGCTTGGTGCTATCTTGGAGGCCTGAGTCATGCCAGTTTTCACATAAAATCATTTGTTTTGTTTATAAAACCATTTGAGTTGCATATTTGATTCCTCATTTGTGTATATGCAGCCCCTCTTTGCTTACAATGCTTTGATTTGGAAGAATACTATCACAATTCTGACTTTGATCCTGTTTGTGGTGTTCCTTGTTCGTGGACTTTACCTTTTTGCAGTTTTGGGGAAACATCTTTTGAAAAGCAATCAAGGTTTTCAATATGAACAACGAGCAAGGGATACCAGAAACTCTTTCTAGGAGTGAAGGATACGACCAAGGAAGCAGAGCCGGTTGAGGATCACCTCCCTGCTTCTATACACCAAGGGGCAAGCAATCTACACTCTGACAAGGACATGGAGGACAAGATCAAACTCTTGGACCCTAGAGTACAGAAGCTGATCAGGACGTACCTGGAGGTATTCCGAGAACTACCCCCTCCAGCATCCTGTGACAGGCTGGTACAGATGGACCTCAAGCTGAAGCCCGAGTTCGTGGGTCACAAGATAAGAAGGAGACCCTACCCGGCTCCTAAAGAGCAGGCCGATGAGATACAGCGACAGATACAGGAGTGTATCGACGCTGGCCTGGTCCTGGAGTACAAGGATGGGGACTACCACCAACACTGCAGCCCCTGTTTCCTGGTGGCTAAGCCTGGGTCAACAGCCAAACGGCTGGTAGTGGACTATGGAGAGCTGAACAAGAAGACGTTGAACCACTCAGGATCCATTCCTAGTATGGAGTCAACCCTCGAGAAGATACCCTCCTGCCACTACAAGACGAAGATGGACAAGCGAAGTGGATTCTGGCAGGTGGACGTGCCGCCCAACGCCCAGGAACTCCTTGCCTTCACCACCCCTCAGGGGAGGGTGTTCAAGTGGAAGGTCATGCCCTTTGGTGTGACCAACGCACCCGCTTTTTTCCAAGAGTTGATGAACAAGATCCTATCCATCCTCCGTCGAAGACCCGTGGTGCAAGAACTCATATCCCGGGGCGCCCAGATGGAAGCACACATCGACAATGCATGCCTGGGAACGAATACCCAAGAGGACTACCTAATCCTCTTGGGCGAGTTCTTTGCGGTCTGCCAGGAGAACCACACTGGACTCAAGCTGGAGAAGTGTGAGTTCATGCAGGAGACTATGCAGTACCTGGGGTTCGACATTGGCTATGGGTGTGGACCCCAGCGGGCTCTAAGGCCAAACCCCTGAAGGATGCTAAGGTACGACATGAAGACCCCAAGAAAGGACTCCATGATGTACGCAGTTTCATTGGGGCTTGCAACTTCTACCGCCGCCACATCAAGAATGTCACCTACACCAGCGCCATCCTGACGGATGTCATCAAGAAGACTACTGACTGGCGCTGGGGCCCTCAACAACAACAAGTGTTTGACGAGCTCAAGGACAAAGTGGCCAACGCTAAGTGCCTGGGTGTGCCTAGAGCACAAGGGGAGATAATCCTAGTGACTGACGCCAGCAATGTGGGCGGAGGTGGAACTTTGTTCCGGTGGCAAGCAATAGAGAAGGAGGAGTTCGACTCGGCCATTTCCCAATGGGGTACTGATGGACTCAACCGAGACGGTACTCTCAAGCACAGCTACTCTGACGACAAATGGGTCCTGGTTCCCCTGGGTCATTGGAACTGGAAATGGAACCAGGCCCGGGGTAACTACTCTACCTATGAGCAGGAACTGGTTGCGGGTATGCTGGTGCTATCCTCTCAGTCCCGACTGTTGGGGAGTAACCCAGTGGTTTGGCTGTGCGACCAAGAACCGGTCCGCACCTTCCAGAAGGGACCCCCACCTGAGAAGGCTAAGCTCCAACGCTGGTGGACCTACCTGAGCCAGCTGCGGCTCTCAGTACATCATATCCAGGGCGTCAAGAACGAGTGTGCGGACTACATCAGCCGCAACAACCTCGACGACATGATTGGTGCCAGGTCTGAGGAGCTAGCCAAGGAGGCATTCAGCCGTATGGATGTACACCTGGACTCGAACATGACCATGATCAGACCTCTAGATGGATTCTGACAAGTGGAGTACCTGAAGGAGTTTGGGGATATCTAGAAACACGTGGAGAAGCATCTGGAACCCTTCCTGGTCAACCACGAACAGTGGAAACCGGACAAGACCTACCTCCGGCATGAGGACCGGATAGTCCTGCCTAGCGACAGAGTCCCGGCGCCCCTCAAGTTGACCCATGAGTCCAGTGGTCCTGTGGGGGCCAACCGTACCCTGGGGCCTTTTAAGCAGTGGTTCCACTCTACGTGGACTGATGACCAGCTGCGGAAAACCCTCCAACCTATCGTGGACAAGTGCCCGTGTCGGTCCTGTAAACCTAGAGATATCAGGGACAGAGGTCTCTTTTTGACTCTCCCTATCCCCCACTGTGCCAACAGTGTTCTCTGCGTGGACTACACCGAGATGCCTAAGTTCGGGGGCTATGACTTTGCCCTGGTGGTAAGCTGTGGGCTGACCAGGTTTACCAGGGTGTTCCCATGTACTAGACACATCACCGGCGAGGAGACCATCAAGATACTCATGGAGGAGTGGTTCTGTGTCTATGGGGCACCCAAAGAGATTAACTCAGACGAAGATGTCCGAGTACGCTCCGAAACTCTGGCTGGTACAAGAGAGTCCTGAGGTCTCTCAATGTCCAGGTGTCAGCGGGGATTCCCTATACTCATACGAGTAACCCCCTATGTGAGCAACAGATTCGTGTTCTCAAGCAGAACGTAAGGATATGGTGCAAGACTGAGCGCACCAAAGACTGGGTGAGACTACTCCCCGTCATATCCTTGATGATGAACTCCCAAGGGAGTTCGGCAACTGGCTATACGCCCCATGAGCTGTTCATGGGACGCCCGGCGTGGTTCCTACACGCTCCCTATCCTGAGGATTCCTACTCCACTGTGGGTAAGTGGGTAAAGGAGCAACAAGACAAGGTGGACAAGGCCAAGGCTATGCTCCAGAGAGAGAGGGAGCACCAGTGGAACAAGAAGAACAAGCACAGGGTGCCCGCCTCCTACCAAGAGGGAGACTGGGTGCTGGTGCACCACAGTCGGCTACCCGCCTGGCCACGCTCCACCAGCGATGACCCCTACTTTAGGCCCTACAAGATCCTATCTGTGGGTGGTCACCGTATCACCGTGCGGTGTTCTCCCTGACTAGGGGGGACCCTGGTGTGCGCTGCTCAGCAGCTCAAGCGCTACTACGACCCAGATGACCTCTGTGGGGAAGAATGGGAACTAAACGACGAGGAGATAGCCGCTCTGGACTTTCAGGGCGCTGCCAGCCCAATGGAAGTAGAAGGAGAACTCCCCGACATGAATGCCGAGGAGATGGCTAAGGAAGGCTTCTACCTGGTGAAGTCGGTCATCCGACACCGCTATCGCCAGGGGTGGCGTTTCCTTACCCTCCCGGAAGGGTTTGGGGTCAAAGAAGCTACCTTGGAACCCTTCTCTGCCTTTGTTCTTCCTGAGGGACGCCTGAATTCTGTTCTGGTAGACTACTTGTCCCAGAACAACCTAGGAGAGTTGCTGAGGCTCGCTGAGCCGCTTGGCACTCAGAAGAAACCTAGGGACTGAACCCTTCCTATACCTTCCTATGTGTGTGTGAGTGTGCTGATCCTAAGGACGTATGAGCAAGCGGCAGAAATGGTATCCTAATTATACCCAAGTCTGCACCCTTGCTGAACCCGGCGGATGTCTTACCGGTGCCCCAGGGTACGCGCCGGGTCTCTCCGCCCCTAGGTGCCCAATTTCTGTGCTGGCACCAAAAGTCCTTGGGGGAATACCCAGCGATAACGCCAAGGTATTGGTTTTTCCTACCTGCCTCCCTACCACAGGGGAGGGGTGGCCAAAAGCTATGAGGCATGAAAACGCCTGTTTGCTACGTGACCAAAACCTAGACTACCACTGCCACTGCCCACCAAAACCCTGATAAAATTTCAGGAAACAGGCGCGCCGTGACACATACAGTACAGCTCCTACACTAACTATAGTGGCATTGGCCATCGAAGGATGAGCGGGCTCAGAGGCCCAAGCCCTCACCCTGGCTTGCCACTCCTACACCCACACGCTACTTGGGGTTGATGAGGAACATGTCACAGGCCCTAGTGACCACCTGTGAAAGGGACAAGAGAACACAGCGCTACTAAGCGACTGTGGCCTAACAGGGACGCCACTACGTGTTTCCCTGATAGGGCTTGGAGGGAAGGAGTGCTCAGGTTGCGTGCACAGCGTGGATGTTGAAGATGTCGGACTGCTCTCGCCACTCCTGGCTGAGATGCAGTTTGTTGATTGTGTGATCAGCGGCCGTTTTAGCTTGGGCAGAAAAATTCAAAGTCGCCAAAGACAACTGCAGCTGCACCGATTCACCCTGACCTTCCCACCTGTAAAGCAGAGGCAAATGACTTGGGTTCAAGACTGAGGAACCAAGACAGCCTCCACGTATTATACGCTTCTCAGGCTGCCCTATAATACGCTGTTCCTGAACCCAAGTACAAGCAAGCAAGCTTGAGCTTAGGCGGCTCAAGTTGCATGGTATAAAACGACAGAAAGTGCCCAAAATACAGGGCCTCAAAAAACATCAAAAGAACCATTCTTTGGCTTGCAAAAAATCAAGCCGTTTTTGAAACACCAAAGGAACTCTTATGTAAGGAATTTTGGCCTTTTCTTGGTCCTGATGCCTCCAAAAAATGCATTTTTGGGGGCAATGGACTGTTCCTTGCGCGAGGCCTCGCGCAAGGAGCAGTCCATTGCCCCTTCAAAGTCAGGTAATGATGGTAGAATTGAGGAATCAAGCAGGCGCCTACACTGGAGTGACATTACAGGCACCCTTGACTTGATCACATTGTACAATATGTTTAGGCGGGCGGACATTCAGCGCTCTAAACAAGCCTTGCAAATCTAATTGATGACTCAAGAAATCATTTTTAATATTGTTGCATTCCTAACGAAAGGAGCACATACGTTGGAGGTGTTGCACAGGGTCCATCCTTCAGCATTGCTCATGATGCACACCTGCCACAAGTTATGGGGAGTGTCAAGCAAAAAAAAGAGTATCACTGGTAACACATGAAGCATGTCCACTCAACAGATGACGCTGAGCTGAACAGGGACCCCCCTTGTAGCTTTGGCTGAAGAAAAATTGATCCTTCCGTGGTTGACTATAGATCAAAGTAAAATGTGCAAAGAAAATATGAATTTGCCATGCGTGGCACTTTTTTGAGCGTTTGTTTGGGCCAAAAAAACTGATTTTTTGGAGAGTAAAATGCAATGTAGTGCAAGCGACACCAATTCTCAAGATGATGTTCGATACTACTCACTTTCTGAGTGTCTTTTTTTTTTCGATTGATTCTCAGAATTCTTTTGATGGATCCACCAATAGTCCGGGCTATTCGGTGATTTGCAAAAATCCTGGGCTGTTCAAGTTCTGGGCCGATTCTCAATTCCCTTCGAATTTACCGTCATTTTCTTTTGGAATTACCGTCATTTCCGCTATCTCTATATTGGAAAAACTCCGTGTTTACCGTCATTTCCTACGCTTTGGCATCCCGTTCCCGAACTTTGAGCATTCACCGTTCACCGCACAACATGTCGTTCTTTGGTCTTGGTTCAAAAAGCAAAGTGCCAACCATTCCACCGCCGTCCCCTTTTCCAATCCCAAAAGGCCTCACCTATGGTGCCGCTCAACTCTTGGGTTCGCCAAAAACAACTTGGGAAAATGACTACGTCAAATTCGGCACTTACGAAGAAGGTACTCGCATGTTTGACTCAAAACTCTTCATTGCACACTCCAACGTACGCCAATTCCTCTACAATAGTCATCCGTTTGACCTAGATCTAAGGGGCACCGACTTCACCAAAGCCTTCATCAACATAGACATCAACAAACAAACTCAACACACCTACCTATCGCCCGCCCACAACTTGTTCATGCACGAAGATGAGTACATGCCCAAGGTTGCATTCTACCTTGCACCTCCCATGGACAAAACGGGGTTGCCACCAATGGTGAAAACTTCCAAACACTACGTAGAAGTGTTGAAAAGCCGCTTTGCTTCACCAACCACTCCAACCCGTGGATTGTTCATTACTACGAGCTACGATAGGGAAGTCACATCCAAGTCCTACCTCCCCACAATGAATGGTTCTCTCGTTCAAATAAAAGATTTCATCGCCGAGATCCATGTTTTCAAGGAGACCAAAAACCAATTTGCTTTGGTAAGGAACAACACACCCAACTTTGTCGAAACAAACGGACAATCTCTCCCCGTCGTGGCCCTATGGCTTGATAGCCGTAAAAGCAAAACGGATGACATTCAATTCTTTGATGTCAACCTCTACAAACCATCTCTCTCCGAAGCCTTCCAACACGCCCGCATCAACAAACCACCCAACACGGTCAACTCCAAGGTTTGGATTGACGTTTCCATCAAGACCCTACGCGCTTTCTATGAAGAATCCAAAGTCCTCAACCCAAAAATCGAGGGAGACTTCTCGCCCACGGACAATAGAATCATGCAAACGGGTTTTAATCGAGCCTTCGGCGGTTTGAGTGACGCGGCTAGCATCAACTCATCCAATGCTTTCTACCCACTAGGAGGAATCCGCAACTTCCGCTCTCCTCTTGAAGGTTTTGTGAGGTATGATTGGGACTTCCCTCCGCCCTTCGACACCTACCTTCGCAATGCGGTGGTCAACTCCCCGGCGTTTTCCAAAGGAGACTTTTTCATCATGCGTATCGAAGATCTCCAAAGCCTACGAACATTCCAGGTTGTACCCTCTGGTGATTGCAAATCTCGCAACCCCGATGACAAAGCGGGCGATATTTGGTCCATCACAAGGCGGAATTATGCGGCCCACCCACGCTACTGCATGTACAAAGGAGCTCTCATAAAAAAGTCAACGAGTCGGCTAGTCACCCTAGACTGCTCGGCGGTACCATGCGAACCTCAAAAAACCCCGCTTCAAACTCTAGCAACAAGATTGTTCCGTGACGATGGATTCTTGTTATTCAAAGGACCTGCGGGCGCCATGGTTCCCTTTTGAGATGAAAAACCTCAAGCAGCCTCCCTTGCATCTACGGCTCTCCCCCAAGACAGATGGCCTCTTCCGAAAGACCCAGTTCGCACGCCGAGTGACCCATGCTTAGTTGAAGTGGCCGCGCCGATGACGGAATCTCTTCACTCGGTCAAAATTGTTATGTGCTTGCTAGGGCCCTTTCTCTCAATGGACAAGGTGATCACGTCATCTAACGTTGCCACTCTACACCAACTCAAATATCAAAAGAGGGACTCGGCTCTATTGGCACATGGCTTCAGCTACCGGGGAATATCTGCACGTTGCCTCGAAGCGGACCATGTCTCTCGGGAAAAAATCCTCAAACCGCACACTGACGGAAAACACCCCAACGACCTGATCGTTATTTTCCAATGTGGAGGAACCCTTGGTGCCGGAGCCTTTGTCACCCAACTCATGGAACTCCAAGAGAAACTGGACGCACCACCTCCGACCCGGCGTGACAAAATACCCCAATGGAACACGGAAGACAACACGCCTAAGACACCAACACTCGCTGAGACCTCCATGGCCTCCCCTCCTTCACCACCCCTCTTTCCTCCTTCAGGAGCTACGGCACCCGACAACTCCGAGTCAACCTCAAGCACTCCCTGCCCAACCACGTCCGGTCCGTCACCGCCAAGCAACGACCACCCATCGCCTTCGCCAGAAATACATCCTCAGACCGAAGGGGACACGGATGACCAGCAACTCCTCACTCCAATACTCGAAGCACACACCCACAGCCCATACAGCCCAAACATGAATAAAGAAGTTGGGAACAAAGCCATCTCAGACTCCCAAAATGATCACAGTTTCGCCGAAGCCATCAATGTAGATCAAGACCCCTCGCCGGAGGAGAAAACCGAGAAAACCGACGCCATCGTAGTCGGCCACGATCCTGCGCCTGAGGTGAACTCCGTCTCCGAAGCTATCAATGTAGATCAAGACCCCCCGCCGGAAGAGAAAGCCGAGAAAATTGACACCATCGAAGTCGACAACGACCCTCCGCCTGAAGAGAACCCCAAAGCTCCCTACAAACTGCCCCTTGCACATTTTGCCTCTAACAAAGTCCCCGACGGCCTCGACTACTTTCCAGAACTCCTCACTGCTGAAGAAGAAAACAGCCTCATTACTATATTTGATCACCTCCAACCGAATCGGGACACCTCTATGCATCGACATCTGAAGCACTTTGGCTATGGAATGGGAGCTAATGGCACCGATATCACACGGTTGGAAGATCTACCACCCGAGTTCGAGCCTTACATTGAAAAAATTGTGCTTCAATTGTCTTCCCGCGGCATTTCTATCGATGCTCCAAATCAAGTGATCGTCGCCCGTTACGAGCCTGGTTCAGGCATAGGGGATCATGTGGATGCCGAAGCGTTGGGCAAATATGTGCTAGACTTGAACCTCAGATGTCCCGTCCCCATACACCTTCGCCATTTGAAAGAGGGACATCACTACGTCCACTGGATGGACTCCGGTTAACTTATATGTTTGCGAGGAGAAGCCCGCTGGTCATACTTGCACGCAATTCCCAAAACTACCATGGATGAAAGAAATGGCCAATACACGCAACGAGTTCTCCGATACGCCATGATATTGCGCCATTGCGAATGCCATGGTTAAAAGGCTGAAAGACGTGCTCATCGGGCCTGGCATAGCAGCCCCGTCTGCCTCGACAGCTGTGGAATCCCACATGAACACCGTGCCTTTTTTCCCTTCTCCTCCCCCATCCCCAGATCTCACACACCTCAGGGCGACCGACCTTGAACCTACCACCATCCCGACGGTTGCCGCACGTCCAACACATAATTCAAACACTTCCCGACTCGAGCCACCCTCCAACCTAAGAACCCCCTCCCCCCCCCCAGTGACAACCAAAATGAAAAAAGGCTACGCTCCGGCAAAGTCATCACCCAAAAACCTAATCCACACCATCCGTGCCGTCACCCACAATACAGAAAAGAAGCCTCCGACCCCCCTTCTTTTGCAACACTTCAAGCAAGGCTTCGACATTGTTTTCCTTCAAGAACTCAGAAGAAAACCCCTCTTGCCCCACATTTACAATCAAAAAGGTCACAGAGCTGTGATTTTCTCAAACTTATCCCCCCACCACGAACACGGGTCCGGTTTAGCCTTCTCACCCCTCCTAAGCCATTTCGTCACCCCTTGCAATAATCCAGACAAAGATGGTCTCATCACAGCTGCCCTCCTAACGCTGCCCGGTGCACCACCTCTCCTAGTCGCCTCTGTGTACGCGCCTGCAGGCGAGGTATGGAGAAGGAAAGTGGAAACCAGCTTACGCCCCCTCCTCAAGCAATTTCCAAGCTTCCTGCTGGGGGGTGACTTCAATTGTCTGATTCATCCCGCCTTGGACAGCCAGGGGCTTCTGAGTGACAATCATTGGCCATGGATCAGACACTCAGCCACGGCCACCCCACCCCTACTAGGCGACACCTACCGCCTGGCTAACACTACAACACGCGGGTTCACCAGGTATCCACAAGGACACCGTACCAGCTCGTTGTAGCAAGACTAGACTACATTTTCATTTCCCCGGCCTCACTGGAGAAGATATCCCTTTTGGATGCCAGCATTCACTCAGAGAATCGTGCTACTGATCACCATCCCTCCTCGTGCACCCTTTCTGTCTCCCCCACCCCCTTCCACTCATCTACAGTTACCAAACGTGTTTTCAGAAAGCTCAACAAGTCTGAGATCAGCACGTTCAACGATGCAATGAAAGAAATGTCTGATTGGTGCCAGTCATTTACCCCTCTCATCAAAAACACCCCCCTTGCTACGGTCCAAAAATACACCTCCATGGTCATTTGAGAGCTAAGCGCTCAATACCACAACACCACAACCCCCCGCATCAAACCCGACTCCTGAGCCGTCAAATCCATTCGCCAAGCGTTAAATGATTTCCCCCCCCCAACGCACCCGCAATTTTCGGCCCGAATGGCATAATTGAACGATGCAATCCACCAATGGGATGACACTTACAACATATCTAAACGGTTAAAAATACACAGGTGCGTCATCCAAAAAACAAACATCAAGAAAACACTCAACAAAGCGGCAAACCCAACGGAACATCGAGCAGCCTCGTTAAAAGACCCAAACACAGGCAAACTAACATGTGACACTAAACGTCTCACCGAAATTTTTTCCGACACCCTACTCCGCTGGGCGGTCCTCTAAACTACGAGCCCAGTGCACACACTGCTGAAGAACTCCTTCAGCATACACCCCAGTGCCCCCCCACCACCGCCATCACCCCTACGCCAGAAATCTCATGGCACAGTTTCACCTCCTACCTGCACTCCTGCAAACCTTCTAAGGCGGGTGGCTGAGACTCCACGAATGGGTACCTCTTCCACATCTCTCCTGAACCGGTGAAACGATTTCTGCTCCTTGTCTGCAATCTCCACGTTACCAACGATATGCCTGATGAGTGGTTGGAAGCCAACGTGGTCTTGCTTTACAAAAAAGGCCCAACACACGACCCGGTGAACTACAGACCAATCGCCCTCCTCAACACAGTCTACAAAATTGTGGCCACTCACGCTGCCAAACACCTGTACAAAGTTTCCTCGTTTTATGGTCTGATCCACAAAACCTAGTTCGGGGGCCATCCCAACCGCCGGTGCTCAGATCACATTTTTCAGCTATTAGCCAAATACCAAAACTGCCCGGCTTCATATAGCCTCTACATAGATTTCAACAAAGCTTTCAACAGTGTCCCTCACGGGTCCCTGTTTAAGACCCTGGATCACTACCGCCTCCCCTCCCCCCTCATCCGTCTCATCCGAGGGCTCTAGCGATCTCCACGAGATTACCCGGTAGTTAACGGCCACACCGGTGCGTCACACCTGCAAACCAGGGGCGTCCGCCAAGGATGTCCCTTATCACCGATCCTGTTTGTGTTGTATGTGAATGTCTTATTATTCGCTGTCCCTCACCACCTGTCCACTCCCATTACACAACATGAATCTAGCCATGCATTCGTGGATGACCTGCTGTACCGCTCTGAATCCTCCCAACGCATAGAAGAGATCCTGTCTTTCTACGACTCCAAGGGTCCGGCATGGGGCCTAGACATCAACCTAAGCAAAACAGAACTCCACAGCATGGAAAAGGCCCCTCAAACCACGATTACAGCGCCCTCTGGAAAAAGGATGTCAACCGTTGACCCAAAAACCCTCGCCCCCCGGAAAGTATACAAATACCTCGGTGTCTATCTGTTCACAGACCCCGACCCCACCCTCACATACGAACTGGCTAAATCTGAAATCACGTCTTTCTTCACCTTCTTACATCCACTCAACCTCAACCTTTCTGAACTCCGACTGGTGAACAGAAGAGCAAAGTCGCCAAAGTTACCGTTGCGCGCTCGCAGCAGAAGAAAAAAAAAATACCAAGAAAACGACGCACCGCCAGAAAAAATAAAGCGAAAAATCGTCTTTTCTGACCTCAGAATTCCCCCAAAAATTTTACGCCGCTGTTTGGCGAGGTCGCAAAATTTAGGACACTCACAAAAAAAGACGAACAATAGAGTCGCGACGGCAAAGAAGCTGAGCGTTGCTTGCCCCAAACCACCTAGCAAAGTGCGTGCCCTAGGCGCTAGGGACTCGTGCGCGCCCCAAAACAAACCACGCATAAACAACAACAACGCCACCGGCCACCGAAAAACAAGTATGTTATATGCCGCGCAACGCTAAAAAACGACGTAAGAAGGACAACACGGTAAGAGGTAGACAAGGAGAGAACAAGTATGTAACAAACCGCACCACGGTGGAGATATACCGCAAGTATGAGACCAAGCATTGCAAGCCCAATTGCATAGGGAGTACGACGGCGCCGTAACACGCGAAGGTGATCAAAAAGGAAGCCGCACAAGTATGTTGCATGTCATGCCGCGCACGCGGGAATGACAACGAACAAAGGTGCATGAATAACACACACAAGCAACAACCACGCCACCGGCCGCCGAAAAACAAGTATGTTATATGCCACGCCATGCATATCGCCATAGCGCATAACGCCATGCATAATGCCGTACCAAACACAATACACAAGGAAGGCAAGGAGACAAGTGTACGGCATAAACCGCGCCATAGTGGAGGCGAGGCATACCGCAAATGTGCACACATGCGAACGCCCCGCCCCAACACGCTCACTCGCATAGGGAGTAAGACGGGGCCGCGAAAAGAGGTGGGTAAAGAGGGAGCCACACAAGTATGTTAAATGTCACGCCGCGCACACGGGAAGGTCAACGAACAAAGGTGGCCGAAGAGGTATGTGGAGCCGTGTCGATAGCAAGCTAGGATATAAACCTACGCCGAGCAACGCACGCTAATATACGCCGTAGCAAGCACAACACGGTGAAAAATAGGAGAGGGGGGAACACGGACGAGACATAAGTAGGTAACATACCACACCACCGCAAGATTAAGAGGCCAACCAAGGATGGCAATGGCAAGACGCAATGACACGACAAGACCCCCGCCGCCGCACGCACCTTTGCATAGGGAGCACAACGCCGCCGTGACGCACGGAACACGCAAAAAGGTGGGTGAGATAAGTATGTTACACCCACGCACGGAGCACAATGGCGACAAGACACACATCACACGAGAAGATAAGGAGGGAAAGGAGCAAGGAGCAAGGAGCAAGTATGTTACCGTGTCGTGCCACGCTGCGCACACGAGGGAAGCGACGAGCGCCCAGCCCGCGCCAAACACACTTAGGCAAAGCGACGTGTCTCGCTTGTGCTTCGCATCTTCCCACACCTTGCTCACCCTAAGATCAAGAGGACTAGGACACTAAGATTGTGGGAAAAAAACAAGTATGTTGCATGTCAAGCCGCGCACGCGGGACGGACGACGAACAAAGGTGGCGGCCAAAGAGGTGTGTGGAGCCAAGTCGAGAGCACGTAGGATATAAACCTACGCCAAACGACGCACGGTAGAAAACGCCGTAACAAGCACAACACGGTAAGAAAAATGAGAGAGGAGCACACGAACGAAGCATAAATAGGTAACATACCACACCGCCGCGGGAGAAAGAGACCGACCGAGGATGGCACTGACGAGGTGCCATGGCGCGACAAAACCCCCGCCGCCGCACGCCCGTTTGCATCCTTTCTCTTCGCGGGTTCAAAGGAGAAGGCCCAACGAGGGAGAACGACGAGCTGGCAAGGAAAAAGACCGAGACACGCACCAAAGCGGAGGCAGGGAAAAAGTGCATGCCAGGGAGAAGGGTAGAGGAAAGGGTAAAGAGCAACGAAGCCACGAAAGGAACAAGGGGTAGCCAGCAGCCGAGCAAGGGGTGCGCACAGGGAAGGGGACACGGCAGGCACACGGCGAGCACAACACCGCACCGAGACACCAGAGAGGGGAGCACCAGAGGGACAAGAGAAGAGCGGCACCGCGCACCACGACACGCACGGCACAGACACCACACACACCGCACACACCCAACGAGCCCCAACAGCCCGCCCAGTGGGCGGGCAGTCGGGGGAGGGACAGCGCCTGACCTCAGACGCTCCTCACAATGGTGGAAGGCACCCCCCCCTGGGGACGCCCTTCCGCCACCCCCACAGCGAGCAACGCCGGCCCGCAAGGGCGCACGTTCTGGGGCCGGTGCTGGGTCCCCACGCCCGCACCGACCGCACCCGGGACACACGGGTCGCAGAACCCTGGCTGCCCGCTCCACAGGACGGGCGGCCGGGGGAGGGACAGCGCCTGACACCAGGCGCCCCTCACAGCGGTGGCAAGCCACCCCCCCGAGGGACGGCCCCCCACCACCCCCGCGGCACGCAGCCCCCACAGGGCATGCAGGCCAAGGGGACAGTGTTGGGCCCCCACACCCACAAACCCGCACCCACAGCACGTGGGTGGCGGACCCCAACAGCCCGCCCAGTGGGCGGGCAGTCGGGGGAGGGACAGCGCCTGACCTCAGACGCCCCTCACAATGGTGGAAGGCACCCCCCCCTGGGGACGCCCTTCCGCCATTCCCACAGCGAGCAACGCCGGCCCGCAAGGGCGCACGTTCTGGGGCCGGTGCTGGGTCCCCACGCCCGCACCGACCGCACCCGGGACACACGGTTCGCGGAACCCTGGCTGCCCGCTCCAGAGGACGGGCGGCCGGGGGAGGGACAGCGCCTGACACCAGGCGCCCCTCACAACGGTGGCAGGCCACCCCCCCCGGGGACGGCCCCCCACCACCCCCGCGGCACGCAGCCCCCACAGGGAATGCAGGCCAGGGGGACAGTGTTGGGCCCCCACACCCGCACACCCGCGCCCACAGCACGTGGGTGGCGGACCCCAACAGCCCGCCCAGTGGGCGGGCAGTCGGGGGGGGGACGGCGCCTGGCCTCAGACGCCCCCCACAATGGTGGAAGGCACCCCCCCCGGGGACGCCCTTCCGCCACCCCCACAGCGAGCAACGCCGGCCCGCAAGGGCGCACGCTGTGGGGCCGGTGCTGGGTCCCCACGCCCGCACCGACCGCACCCGGGACACACGGTTCGCGGAACCCTGGCCGCCCGCTCCAGAGGACGGGCGGCCGGGGGAGGGACAGCGCCTGACACCAGGCGCCCCTCACAGCGGTGGCAAGCCACCCCCCCGAGGGACGGCCCCCCACCACCCCCGCGGCACGCAGCCCCCACAGGGCATGCAGGCCGCGGGGACAGTGTTGGGCTCCCACACCCACACACCCGCGCCCACAGCACGTGGGTGGCGGACCCCAACAGCCCGCCCAGTGGGCGGGCAATCGGGGGAGGGACGGCGCCTGGCCTCGGACGCCCCCCACAATGGTGGAAGGCACCCCCCCCGGGGACGCCCTTCCGCCACCCCCACAGCGAGCAACGCCGGCCCGCAAGGGCGCACGCTGTGGGGCCGGTGCTGGGTCCCCACGCCCGCACCGACCGCACCCGGGACACACGGTTCGCGGAACCCTGGCTGCCCGCTCCAGAGGACGGGCGGCCGGGGGAGGGACAGCGCCTGACACCAGGCGCCCCTCACAACGGTGGCAGGCCATCCCCCCCGGGGACGGCCCCCCACCACCCCCGCGGCACGCAGCCCCCACAGGGAATGCAGGCCAGGGGGACAGTGTTGGGCCCCCACACCCGCACACCCGCGCCCACAGCACGTGGGTGGCGGACCCCAACAGCCCGCCCAGTGGGCGGGCGGTCGGGGGGGGGACGGCGCCTGGCCTCAGACGCCCCCCACAATGGTGGAAGGCACCCCCCCCGGGGACGCCCTTCCGCCACCCCCACAGCGAGCAACGCCGGCCCGCAAAGGTGCACGCCGTGGGGCCGGTGCTCGGTCCCCACGCCCGCACCGACCGCACCCGGGACACACGGGTCGCGGAACCCTGGCTGCCCGCTCCAGAGGACGGGCGGCCGGGGGAGGGACAGCGCCTGACACCAGGCGCCCCTCACAACGGTGGCAGGCCACCCCCCCCGGGGACGGCCCCCCACCACCCCCGCGGCACGCAGCCCCCACAGGGCATGCAGGCCAAGGGGACAGTGTTGGGCCCCCACACCGACACACCCGCGCCCACAGCACGTGGGTGGCGGACCCCAACAGCCCGCCCAGTGGGCGGGCAGTCGGCGGGGGGACGGCGCCTGGCCTCAGACGCCCCCCACAATGGTGGAAGGCACCCCCCCCCCGGGGACGCCCTTCCGCCACCCCCACAGCGAGCAACGCCGGCCCGCAAGGGCGCACGTTCTGGGGCCGGTGCTGGGTCCCCACGCCCGCACCGACCGCACCCGGGACACACGGGTCGCGGAACCCTGGCTGCCCGCTCCAGAGGACGGGCGGCCGGGGGAGGGACAGCGCCTGACACCAGGCGCCCCTCACAACGGTGGCACGCCAGCCCCCCCGGGGACCGGCCCCCACCACTCCCGCGGCATGCAGCCCCCACAGGGCATGCAGGCCGCGGGGACAGTGTTGGGCTCCCACACCCACACACCCGCGCCCACAGCACGTGGGTGGCGGACCCCAACAGCCCGCCCAGTGGGCGGGCAGTCGGGGGAGGGACGGCGCCTGGCCTCGGACGCCCCCCACAATGGTGGAAGGCACCCCCCCCAGGGACGCCCTTCCGCCACCCCCACAGCGAGCAACGCCGGCCCGCAAGGGCGCACGCTGTGGGGCCGCTGCTGGGTCCCCACGCCCGCACCGACCGCACCCGGGACACACGGGTCGCGGAACCCTGGCTGCCCGCTCCAAAGGACGGGCGGCCGGGGGAGGGACAGCGCCCGACACCAGGCGCCCCTCACAACGGTGGGATGCCACCCCCCCCGGGGACGGCCCCCCACCACCCCCGCGGCACGCAGCCCCCACAGGGCATGCAGGCCAAGGGGACAGTGTTGGGCCCCCACACCCGCGCGCACAGCACGTGGGTGGCGGACCCCAACAGCCCGCCCAGTGGGCGGGCAGTCGGGGGAGGGACGGCGCCTGGCCTCGGACGCCCCCCACAATGGTGGAAGGCACCCCCCCCGGGGACGCCCTTCCGCCACCCCCACAGCGAGCAACGCCGGCCCGCAAGGGCGCACGCTGTGGGGCCGGTGCTGGGTCCCCACGCCCGCACCGACCGCACCCGGGACACACGGGTCGCGGAACCCTGGCTGCCCGCCCCAGAGGACGGGCGGCCGGGTGAGGCAGAGCGCCTGACACCAGGCGCCCCTCACAGCGGTGGCAGGCCACCCCCCCCGGGGACGGCCCCTCGCCACCCCCGCGGCACGCAGCCCCCACAAGGCATGCAGGCCAAGGGGACAGTGTTGGGCTCCCACACCCACACACCCGCGCCCACAGCACGTGGCTGGCGGACCCCAACAGCCCGCCCCAGTGGGTGGGCAGTCGGGGGAGAGACAGCGTGTGGCTTCAGACGCCCCTCACAATGGTGGAAGGCACCCCCCCCGGGGACGCCCTTCCGCCACCCCCACAGCGAGCAACGCCGGCCCGCAAGGGCGCACGCTGTGGGACCGGTGCTGGGTCCCCACGCCCGCACCGACCGCACCCGGGACACACAGGTCGCGGAACCCTGGCTGCCCGCTCCGGAGGACGGGCGGCCGGGGGAGGGACAGCGCCTGACTCCAGGCGCCCCTCAAAACGGTGGCAGGCCACCCCCCCGGGGACGGCCCCCCACCACCCCCGCGGCAGAAAGCCCCCACAGGGCATGCAGGCCAAGGGGACAGTGTTGGGCCCCCACACCCACACACCCGCGCCCACAGCACGTGGCTGGCGGACCCCAACGGCCCGCCCGGCGGGTGGGCAGTCGGGGGAGGGACAGCGCCTGACCTCAGACGCCCCTCACAATGGTGGAAGGCACCCCCCCCGGGGACGCCCTTCCGCCACCCCCACAGCGAGCAACGCCGGCCCGCAAGGGCGCACGCTGTGGGGCCGGTGCTGGGTCCCCACGCCCGCACCGACCGCACCCGGGACACACGGGTCGCGGAACCCTCGCTGCCCGCTCCAGAGGACGGGCGGCCGGGGGAGGTACAGCGCCTGACACCAGGCGCCCCTCGCAACGCTGGCAGGCCACCCCCCCGGGGACAGCCCCCCACCACCCCCGCGGCACGCAGCCCCCACAGGGAATGCAGGCCAGAGGGACAGTGTTGGGCCCCCACACCCACACACCCGCGCCCACAGCACGTGGGTGGCGGACCCCAACAGCCCGCCCAAAAGGCGGGCAGTCGGGGGAGGGACAGCGCCTGACCTCAGACGCCCCTCACAATGGTGGAAGGCACCCCCCCCGGGGACGCCCTTCCGCCACCCCCACAGCGAGCAACGCCGGCCCGCAAGGGCGCACGCTGTGGGGCCGGTGCTGGGCCCCCACGCCCGCACCGACCGCACCCGGGACACACGGGTCGCGGAACCCCGGCTACCCGCTCCAGAGGACGGGCGGCCGGGGGAGGGACAGCGCCCAACACCAGACGCCCCTCGCAATGATGGAAGGCACCCCCCCCGGGGACGCCCTTCCGCCACCCCTACAACGAGCAACGCACCAACGCACCAACGCACCAGCCACGGGACATCCGCACCCCACCCCCTGCTCTTAGGCACAGCGACACAACAATGGCGGAACCCGCGGCCCCACGCAAAACACACCCGAGGGTCCGGCTCTAGGTAGAGGGGGGCGGGGGAAGGGCGCCACCCCCCAGCAGATGGCTGGCCCCCGGGGCCGGGACCGCCATGCCGCCCCCCCCCCGGCCGTCAGGAGGCGGCGCCAGGGGACCAGAGGGCCCCCCCCCACTCCCCCCCCCCCCTCCCACTCAGGCCCAAGAGCGGACGGAGGCAGACCAAAGAAACGGCGCCCCGGCACCCCCCCCGAAGAGGCCGCTGCACCCGGGGTGCGGGGGCACCACGGCCGAGGCAGGCGCCCGCACGCCCTGCCCGCTGCCGGCCGACGGCGGACCGGCGGCGCCCAGGACGGCGCAAACGGACCGGCCCTATCAGAGGCCGGCCCGGGGAAGACGGGGGCGCGAACCAGGGTGGGGGGGTTCCCCCCCCCTCCCCCCCCCCCCCCCGCCGCACTGGCCCGTCGGCGGCCGACCGGACCGCGCCCGACGCCCGCGGCCGCCCGGCAACCCCCAAGGCACGAGTATACCCCGGGGGGGCACGCCGGAGACAACAGATGGCAGGCCGACGCCCGACGGGGCGGGGGGGCAGGGGGGCGGCCCTCCCACCCCCCCCCCCCCCCGCTTCCCCCCCCCAGCTTGGGAGCCACAGGAGCAGCCCTCCGCCCCCCCGGAGCCGAGGGGACGCCCCCCCCCCCCAGAAGGGACCGCGACGCGGGGGGGGGGGGGGGGATGCGGCTGGACCTGCACACCGCGCGCCCCAGCGCCCCGAGCCGCCTGCTCCCGCGGGGGTCGCGGCCGCAGGGCGAGCCCACACCAGCGTGCCGGAGCAACGCGCGCACCAAGCTTGGGGGCGGCGCACGGCAGCGCACCAGAACAGTAGTATGGAGGCCGCACCCTACATGACCCTCCCGTGACCACAGCCCACTCAGGGAGGGTAGAGGGGGGGTTCAGGTCTGCAGGGGCCCCCGGGGAAGCGGTCCACGGGCCGCCCCTCACCCCCCCCCACCCCGGGGCGGCACCGCGACCCCGACCGCACGCGCACGCCGGAAGGGAGTGCGCCGACGACGCGAGGGGGGCCAGGATTGAGTACCGCAGGCCGCCACCCAGAAGGGGAGCAGGGAGGCCGCGGCGCGACCCCCCCCCCACCCCCCCCACCGGCCCGCAAGCCGCGGGGGCCCCGGCCCCCATCCCCCGAGGCAGGGGGGATGGTCCCCCCCCCCGCCCGAGAGAGGAGTCGGAGCGCGACCCGCCCCCCCGCCCCAGCCGCCGGCTCCCACAGGGGCCGCGGAGAACAAGCAAGCCCGCGCCAACGCGCCAGGACGCCGCACAGATCGCGCCCAGAGAAGGCGGGCGAGCACGAACCGGAGTGGTATGGGGGGCCACGCCGCCCATGGACAGCACGACGCCAGTGACACCCGCTTTGTTCCCTGCCCAGGGAAGGCAGAGGGACGGAACGAGACAGAGCGACCCCCCGCCCTACAGGCCCCCCCCGGCCACGCAAACGGGGGGTACGGCGCACGCCCCCCCCCCCCCCCCCCCAGCCCGCCCCCCGGCACACGAACGCCACCGACCCGCCCCGCGGCGCGCAGCCCCCACAGGGCGTGCACGCCGAGGGGACAGAGAAGGGCCCCCACACCCACACGCCCGCGCCCACAACACGTGGATAGCGGACTCCAACAGCCCGCCCAGTGGGCGGGCAGTCGGGGGGGGGGGGGGGCGCCTGACCCCAGACGCCCCTCGCAACAGTAGAAGGCACCCCCCCCGGGGACGCCCTACCGCCACCCCCACAACCCCAAGCCAAGTAGGGGGGAACCGGGACCGGACCGCCCCCCCCCAAGCACGCCAGACGGAGCAAGGGACCGGGGCAGGACACGCGGAGGGGCACGGACCACGTGGAACGGCCCTACCAGCGCCCAGTGCCGGGACCGCGCGAGGTGCGCACGCCACACCACCCAGGAGGGGGGGGAGCGGACGCCGCGGGAGCGCGAGCGCACACACACGTAAAGGGCACGCGGGGACTACCAGAAGGGCAACCGGACCGAGCGCGCGGAATGCACAGACCGCGTGGAATGGCGTACCAGCGAGCGAGGGTAAGGCACACCCGGACGGGACGGACCGCCACACGCAGCGCGGAACATGCGGGGCGGGAAGGGGGAAACGAGAGAGACACAACACCAGGTACCGGCCCGAACCCCCCGAACCGGCCGCGAGCGCCGCGCACACACAGACGGGGCACTGCACCCGCCAAGGCAGTAGTGGCGCACAGCGCCACGCCCCAACCCCTAGGCTAGGCAGCCTCCGCGCCAGCCCAAGGGGGTCCCACTGGCGACAAGCCAGTAGCACGGGCCCGGCGGCGCCGGCGCCCCGGGCAACCACGCATAAGGGGGGCGACGCAGTGGGTAAGCGCCCGCAGCCACGGCTGCGAATTGATGCACTGACCGGGGAGTGGCGAAACGGGGAAGCCGGGGAAGGACGGGGCTCCGAGCCCTGTGAACCCGGGGGACTCCGCCACCAGGCAGGAGGTGCGTCTTGGAGGGCCCCACACTAGGACCCGGTGGGGAGGATATCACCTGGCCCGACCAGGTGGCCCCCCGGGGCCGAAAGGCGTCTAGTACCCGCAAAATCAAACCTCAAACCTCAAACCTCAAATAACGTCTTTCTTCACCTTCTTACATCCACTCAACCTCACCCTTTCTGAATATATCCGACTGGTGAACCTCCAACTCATCCCCACTCTCCAATATCGCCTCATGGCACACCCACTCGAACAATCACAGCTTCGCTCCCTGCAAAACATCATTTGGAAAAACATCGCCATTGACCGTGATCGTGGGAAACGCAACCGCATCTCCAGGTTGGTGTCTAACAAAGACAAATACACTTCCAGACCCCATGGAGGACTTGACTTGCGCCACTTCCAACACTGCCTGAACATCTCTACTGTCAATGCGGCCATCCGTTACTTGAACAACGAGGGCCCGGACGAAACCAACCAACTTTTTCGGAAAGCAGCACTCAACGAGGAAAATTCGATGGTCCTTAAGCTGGTCAGCGACGCCTGTCACAGTCTCCACCTACGATTCAACACCACAAGTTCTGAAATCAACACCCCACCCCACCTGCTACAAAAATATGAACAGGCCTATGTTCGTTTCACCAATTACTCCAACAACAGGGTTACTAAGTGGGGAAACAAACAACGCCACCAAAACACAGACCTTGGCATCCACACAGGCATCGTGACTGATACCTCCTGCGACCAAGCATCCATTTACTTCCCAGGGGACGACACAACCTTCAACCTTCGGGGTTCCGAAAAAGTCTACACCATCCACCCCCCAGTCATAGCAGCACCCAGCAACATCCTCGGGAACCACTTTCTCTTAATCCCGTCCTACAATGCATGCCCTCCCTTACGTGACAACCCCCCCCCCCCCCTTGAACGGGGTCCTGCTCCAAGCCTCACCAATGGGATACCTGTACCAGGTCCACGGTTTACCCCCCCACTCCCTACGAAATGAAGACCTCAAAGCGTGGAACTGCAACAGAGCATCCCAACTTCTGCAAGAGGCCTCCTCCCAAACAACCTGGGTGTACCTAGATGGTTCAGCAGGGCAAGGGGGTTTCGGCTCTGCTGCCACTATCTACAAACCCAATGGTACAATCCTGGTTCTGTGCCTCCCATCTCCCTACCATTCCTCTGAGGGATCTGAGTGCTGGGCCGGCATTATGTTTCTTCGATGGGTATCCTCCCTGAACCAACCCATGCAGTGCATTATTCTTGGAGATAACGAACAAGTGATTCGCACTGCGAACGTCCAATCCTACGTGATGGCATCACGCTCATCGCATGGCACATGGGTTAAGGCTTACTCCTCTCTCCAAGCTCAAATGCCCACATTTGTGTCAACGCAATTTGCATGGATCCAAGGACATGCAGGATTTCAGGGGAATGAATGTTCGGATCTGTTCTCCAAGTGGATTGCATACAGCTCATCATCCTCTCCTGAGTTGCTGCCCCCACCCCCCCTGGGAACTGTATCCTTCGGTAGCTTGCCCGTCCCCCCACCCCCCCCCCACCCCCCCAAAAAGGGGTACCCGGGTACGGGGGGTTAAAGGGGTCAAAAACGAAAAATTCATTTGGGGATCATTTTCTCTCCTAAAATGATGATTTTACAAGGGGTTGGACATCCGGTACCATACCTTGGGGTATTGTACGCGAATGACCCCAAAAAAGGGGGGTATATGGCGTACGCACCTGCGCTTGATCTAACAACCCTCTTCGAGGTGATTATGCCCATTCCGTGCTCTCCATGTTCATCACCGGATATATAAGTCTTAGTAGGCCTTAGTGGCAGGCATTGTACAACATAGGGGGCGTTTTCGCACAGCGTGGGCACAGCGCGCGCACAGCGCGGGCACAGCGCCAATTATTACGGTGATTGTCCAGGTAACAACCCTGAAAACCACCTGCAGAATCATGCACAATCAATTCAAAACTCAAAAATTCAAACATCTGATGCTTGCCATGGGTCCCAGGGACCTAAATTCTGCCCCCTATAGCCCCGTCCACTGCAGCAGCCATTCAATGACGTCCTTTCAATCTTCTGAACTTACCGAACTCCCGGTGGTGGAGACCAGCCAACTTTTCGCACAGCGCGCGCACAGCGCACGGTACGCCCCCATAGGGGGCCCTGAGTGGCCATGTTCCGCAGGAGGCGGTAGAACTTCAATTCGTGCAGTGTTCCCTGACACCAGCGCATGCAGCTGCGGGGCTGCCACGTGCTCGCGGACTCTCTGCAGACAAATTGCAAGGTGTCTGGATCTGACACGGAGACGTAGGAAAACGCATCCTGAGAAAATGCAGGAAGAATAAGGGTCAGGAGGCTCAACCAGCAGATGTCGCGGTATGTTGCGGAGGGATGGCCTGTTCGCCCCCGGATATATAAATCATGCAAATGGATGTGCGGGCACCTCCGGGTTGCCAAGAAATGCATGGGCGTGTCCAGCCCTCTTTTGAGGATCTCCACCGATGAGCAAACCCTCTGCATCGAGGCACACACGCGGGTGGGCCTGAGTGGGGATTTTGCGGGGCGATGTCGTGGCTGCCTGCGAGGCCGGAAGGCCTTGAGGGGGCTCCGTGAGGTTGAACCCAATTTGGCAGTCCCAGGGGCATTGCTGCGTGCCGGGTCCGGTCAGGCAGACACACAATCGCGTGCCCAGCCCCCAAGCCAGCCTCAAGAGGCAAGCAAGCAAAAGCCAAGCTGGTGTAGGCTGGCGTCCACCTGTCTAACAACCGGACACCGTTTCCGTTCTGCTCCAGGTCCTGCCACACGCGCGCGTGGCGTGGCGCGCAAAGAAATTTCTGTTGTCAGAGGCGGTGAAAGTGGGTGGTTCAACAGCAACCAACATCCCAAAAAGACCATCCCCACCCTCAAATCAAAAGATGATCTTCGCGGGACCACCGGAACAAGGAGCCGCCAAATTCCACGGCTCCAAAAGCTGCGGCAACAGGTCAGCCCATTCAGGTCCCACACACTGTGCGTACAGCGGTTAGCGCAGAGGCAGGATGCAGCGCGGCCTGATGCCGCCTCCCTTACTCCCTTAGCCTTCTCCTCGGTGTACACGGTGCCAGAGAAGGACCCGCGCCCGGACTCCGGTGTCCTCAGCGCTGGACCTGCCGTGGCCCTCCCCCGGGGCCTCCGATCCTCTTGGGGGCGTCGACGCTCTCCCCTGCCCCTCCTCTTGTCGGCGATGCCGCACTGGACGCCGGCCCGGTGAAGCCCAGGGCGAAGAGGCCGCGTGAGACGGCGGAGCGCCCCAGCCCTGCGGCTGGCGCCTTCCCTGCCATGGTGTTCCCCGTCACCCCGCGGCCCCGCTTGGACTTGCTGGGCGTTGAAAGCCCCGGTGATCCGGTGCGCACTGGCCGCTTACCCGCGGCCGTCAACCGTTGCTTCCCTGGCAGGGTTGGGGTTGGGGGGGTCGGTATCCCCCTCACCCCCCCCCCTGTGTGGAGTGGCCGTCCGGCCATTCCCCTGTGCTGTTGTCCCCATCCCGTGAGAGGGGGCTCCTCTTCTGGCTCTGGTAGTGGCGGCGGCGGTAGACTTACACCCCCCCCCCTGTACGGAGACATGTGGTGTGCTGGTCACAGATGGCAAGCACACGTCAGCACACCAAAAGCCTCGTCAGTGGTACCATAGGCGCCTTTCGGCTCGAAAAAAACAATAGACACTCAAAAGCCCCCCCCTCCCCCCCCGGCAAAAACCCATCCCAGCGGCCTAGCCTCTCTCCGCCATTGGCCAGTTCGGTCCTGACCAACAGTTGCGGAACCCTCATGTTGCTCTGACATGGGCGCTGCTCTCGCAGGGGGGTGGGGGGGTTGGCACAAGGCCTTGGTGGTTGGCTCTGTTAGCCCGTGGCGGCGCCCACTGGCCTCTCGCCCGTCAACCTTCTGCTATGACAAGCAGCGGGGGGGGGGGGGGGCATGGCATCAGGAGGCATCAAGAACCGTCAATCATCATCTCTCCTCGCCTTCTCCTCACCGGACTAACGGGTCTCTGGTACAGTACCCGGACTTCCCGCAGCGGGTGCAGTTGCTCTGCCGCGTGCACTCCACATCGCTGCTGCATTCACGGCCGCGGACGCCGATCGCGCAGGCCGGGCGCGGCGGCGGCGGCGGCCGTTGGGGCGAGGCACAGCCGTACGCCACGGGTTTTGCGGGCCAGCGCGCGGCGTCCTCCCAGCGGGAAAGGGTGCCCTTGGCCTTTTTCGGGGGCCTCCGAATGGGGTCGCAGCGGTGGGTCTTCTTGCTGCAGTGGCCACAGCCCGGGGCCGCAAGGCACTCCGCGTCCGTCTGGCACTTGGGGCCCGGGCGGCCGTAGACACAGAGCCGGTCTGGGTCCGGGGCCGGGGAAACGCACGTCCCCCCGCACGTCGCGCGGAACTGCGACGGGGGCACCAGGTGCCACCTGCCGTCGCACCCGCTGCAGGTGCTGAGCAGGATCTGGTTGCGACCCCATTTGCGCGTTGGCCCCATGACGCCATGCACGTGATACCCCGCGGATCGCACTGCCTGCGTTTGCACCTCCAGACCGGAGTGTGGGTGGCTGTTGAGGATCTCCAGCACGCCGCTTGCGAGAGAACAGGTTTGGCGGACGTAATCGTGCGGATCAGAAGCCCCGCTGCATGTCCCGTGCTTGCACCTTGACAGCAGCAAAATTAATCATGAACATGGTCAGTGGCATGACAGTGGCAAACCAAATCTGTGTTGGCGCTTGCGCAAGGTGCCATGGTCTCAACCTGGGCACCGCCTTATGACGTCCCCGCCTCAGGAATGCATACAAGTGAGGCCCCCCCCCCCCTGCCTGTTGACAGTTTATGGTGTACGAAATACAGGGGGGTCCGGGACCCGGCCAGAGGGGCGGGTCCAGGTACCACAAAATACAACGCTCAAAATGACCGCCTCATCGCACTGATCATTTTGAGTCATGTATGAGGGTGCGTTTGCCCGGGGCGCGCCTGGCGCACCCGGCATGCAAATCAATGTTCCAGCCGGCCATCCCAATCCTTTACCACTAGACATCACTCCCTCCTCCAGCCCAGGAACCCTAAGCACGAATGACACACAACTGGTGGGGAGAAATCAATATGGCTATATCACCCCTGACTTCTCGGGGACCCCATGGTGGGGATAACTCAACCTAGAAAGGAGTGGATGTGGTGGAAATGAACAATGAAAGTGGGTGAAAATCCAAATATACCATATCCCCAATGCGAAAGAAGCATCAAAATACCCGTTTTCAACAACAACGGGTCCCCAACACGGGGACAAAAAATTGGGGGGAATGGGGGGGGTCGGGGGAAGATAAGAGAAAAGTTTGTCCGACCCACCCAGCGCACTAACATACTCTCTATGTTGAGGGTATACATTTTTCTCGAAAAAAAATTTTATCCCCAACTTAGGAGGTTACCAGCAGCCCAGGCTTGGGCAGGGGTTGGGGCAGGAGGTTTGCAATTTTAGTCTCAGCATACACAACTAGGGCGAAACAAATTTTTTACCCACTTTTGGGTCCGAAAAATTGTCGTCCGGCGCCTTAGATTTGAGCCATTTCGTAAATCATAAATTGTCAATTATGGGTCCTCAGAATCCCCACCCGCCACCCCCCACCATGTAATTCAGACAATTCTTATACCCATCCCTGCCCTGCGTGACTCCATGGCCCTAGGGCTGGATGTGGCGGCAAGCGTTAAGTGCCACAAAATGGAGCGAAATATGCATCATCGAAGGGTTGCATATGGCCGACAAGGACTTCGTTGTGTGCAATGCCAAAGGGGGTGTGGTGCATCTGGGGGTTGCATGGCACATATCTCATGGTAAACTGCATGCAACCGGTGGTATTCGGCATGTCCCTAGATAGATGGCGTGCAGCAGGTGGTGTAAGGCAAGCGCTGCAGGGATGCATTAGACGGGAGGGGGCCTCGCACGGGGGCTTGAGAAGCGGTTAAGCGGGTGTTTGGAGGAGGTTGGGAAAGCAGTCGGGGGCGGTTCCTGTCGGTTGCAAATGCCATTGAAGCTGGTACTTGCACTGAGGAAGAGAGTGGCTCGACCATAGGCCGGGGGGGCTGCAGGGATAGGGGGGGTGCCTCTCCCCCTACCAATGCATCCCTGGTGGCAGGCATGTGGTGGTGAATGGAATGACGATGTTCAGCGGGTGGAGCAACACCCGTCCACCCAGCACCTTTGTTTATACCTTCCTTTTGCGGATTCAAAGGGTGTGCCTCCTTGCTTCCCTCATAAATATTATGGGTGTATTTTCGCACAACACCCGTTAAATGTGAACTTTCCTGACTACCTTGAAAGCCAGCCACCTCCAAAACCACGCTCTGAGGGGGAATCCTTGCACTGCGCGTGCACTGCACGCGCACTGCACGCTACTTTTCATCAGGTGGAATGTGGCATGCCTCTGGTGATGAATGGGATTCATTCCGCGGCAACAGGCCTCAAACTGGTGTACCGTGGCATGTGTCCAGTGGCAAGCGGTTGGTAGGTGGCATGCACCCCGTGATAAATAGGGTACATCCAGTGATAAGACGCATGCACCCATTGGTCAAATGATGCATCAAGTGGGAGGTAGCGCATGCCCACAATGATACATGGGATGGTAACACGGGGGCGGCTGCCAGCCAGGGTTCAACCCCAAGGGGTGTTCAACCGTTTCACGGGTTGTAGGGGCGGGACGCCCCCATCCCACCCTGCGGTGGGAGGCAGAGGGGGACAAAATTGGTTAACATGTTTTTTGCATTTTTGAGGTCCCCTGAAAATTCTATTGCCTTCGGCAGTGCACCTCGAAGAGAGGTTGACAGTCAGCCAATCAGTCAGTTAGACAGGCCAGCAGTCAGTCAGACAGAAACACACACGTTGGGATTTTTGTCAGTGGCAGACACAGGTCCAAGCAGTGGGGAGGACAAAGGGGCCCAGGATCGGCAGTGGCCGAATGGTAATGCAGCCAGCCGCAGCTTTTGGGTCGGCGGTTCGAACCCCGGTTCGGCCAATACAGCAGTGCCACCGCCGGCATTCGCCGACCAGGATTCGAACCGCCGACCGCTAAATCTGCGGCCGGATGCGTTACCATTCGACCAGGAGTAGATGTGTCACGCATTCGTCTCCCATTGCTTGGAGCCTTCTCAGCGAAAACTTTTGACCCAGCCCCCCACCCCACCCCCCTCAAAAAAGTGTTATCCAGTTTTTTAGGGGATAGAGGCCTCAGAATCAAAAAATCCATTGGGGGATTGTCTTATTGGGCAAAATAATGATTTTACAAGGGGTTGGACATCAAATATCATGCCTTGGGGTATGCTACGCGAATGACCCCAAAAAAGGGGGGGTATACGACGCCCGCGCCTGCGCTTGATCTAACAACCTCTCTTCAACGTGATTTGAGCATTTTGAGTATAAAATGGCGGAAAAAAAAGTTCACCCGTGCCGTATGCCTAAAACAAGATCTCCGGCACCCACAAAACCCATTGTACCGTACAACCATTTCGGGGTCCGTAAAGGGGGTCTCCTTCGACCAAGACGTGTAGTTTGCTGGTCAGGCAAGCACACGTCAGCACAAGAAAAGCCTCGTCAGGGGTACCATAGGCACCTTTCAACTCTGCAGCAACGAATGAACCAGTCGATGCACCTTCAGAGAACACAGTGTCAAGCTGACACCATGCCTCTTTCACTTGAGAAGTTCAGCACCGGAGGTACTAATGACTAAGATCACCCAACCCGGCAAAGTCACAGCGGTAGTACTGCAGCCTCAAGCAGGCTTGGCAAACCAAACAACAATGCAACATCAAACACCAAAATCTGCAGCCCCCCCCTGTGTGACATTCCGTCTGGTTGTTGCTCCTTTACGGGGCCCTGGACAGTCACCCGGTCTTCCCTTCGCATGTTGCGTCGGGTCGCTGCGTTCTGTCGGCCGCTGCGGCCGGTGCTCCCGCTGGTGTCGTTTCCGCGTTCGCGGAGCCCAGTAGTTGGTGTGTTGGGACTGTGCTGAATGTGGCAGGATGTGCCGTTTGCGTGTCAGCGGCGCCCAATAATTGGCGTATTGAGGATGTGCTGGTTGTTGCCGGGGTCTTTTGCTGTTTTTGCCCCCCCCCCCCCCTGGGGTTGAGTCCTGGCCGGCACCCCCGTAGGAACTCTGGGCTAAGTCACGTGTGCACAGGCGGCAGACAGCACAAAGCTCAAAAAAGATAGGCTCGTCAGTGGCCTAAAAGACCATAGGCACCCCCCCCCAGTGGATGGTAACCCCCTGTGTGACATTCCGGCTGTTTGTTGTTCCTTTGCGGGGCCTGGACAGTCACCCGTTTGTCCCTTCGTTCTACATGCCGGTTCACCACTCCTTGACATTCGTTGGCGCGGATGGTCTGGGTCTCCAGCGTTCCTTCATCTCTGCTCATGCAGGTTCTCGCTGGATTGGCGTAGGTTGCGCCGCTTCCGTATGAGTGGTGCCCAATGATTGGTTGCACAAAAGGCGCCCCCCACCCCCCCTGCCCCCCTCTCGTGCCACAGAACACAGGATGCAGGCAGCACATTCGCATTGAACTGCAACAGAACGGGCACACCGATGGGCTGTAGCATGTGACTCCATCAACCCACTTCCCTACACACTGGGCAGGGTTCCAGTCACACTACACGGGCAGGCCCCAAACCGTGGCCACCACAATACAAAGCATGCTACACATTCCTTGTTTTAGGTGTTGGATCATGATGATGTTGACCTAGTGTGCCAAGATGCAGGCCAAATGACAGCTTTGCCCAGCAGTAGTCCGGAACTCCGTCAGGCGATCCGAAGAGCCTCGTGCAACATTTCCACAACTCCGCAAAAAAATACTCTCAGTGGTGTTGATTGTGTTACAGCGGAGGAGTTCTATATTAAGTATGGCACGGAAGTTTTGTTGTCCGGCAAGGATCTCTTCCAGTATCTCTTTTTCCTCTGGCAAAAGCCTAGTTGGGACAATTCTGCCTATGTGTCCCATTCCGATGATGTTATATGAAGAATGTTGCACGTGTTCGCACATTGTTGAATGCAGTGGTGGATGAGATTTGGCCATATCGCGTGGTTTTTACTGCTGCCCCGGCCCCACACACCGGGACGCTAGCATGAGATTTGGTGGGACAACCTGTCACCCCGTAAACCCCCCCCCCGAGGCTTGTTTTGGAACGGGGGGGGGGGGGGGGATTTTCGGGTTTGTGTACCAAAAATGGCTCAAAAATGGGCTTCCTGTGACAAAATTCTATTGCCTTCGGCAAGGCACCTCGAAGAGGGGAGAGTTGCGAGAGGGCAATTTAAGAAGTGAGGTTGTGCCCTGAACCCCTTGGAACCCCCCCCCCCCCCCACACACACACAAATAGTGTGGAAAACACATGAAGAGGGGCTAAAACATGCTTTACATAGGACATGTGATCATCTTGGATGGTCAAAGTATCAAAAAAATGAGTTTTGGAAATTCGAATTTTTGAGCTGCCGAGGCGCTAAAACTGCACAAGCAAGTTGTGCCCCAAACCCCTTGGAACCTCCCCCCCCCCCAACACCCGAATAGTGTCAAAAACACATAAGGAGGGGCTAAAACATGCTTTACATACGATATTTGATCATTTTGGATGGTCAAAGTATCAAAAAAATCAGTTTCGGAAAATTTCCATTTTTGAGCTGCCGAGGCCGGAAAACTGCATAAGCAGGTTGTGTGCCCTAGACCCCTTGGTACCCCCCCCCCCCACACCCAAATAGGGTGAAAAACACATGAAGAGGGGCCAAAACATGCTTTACATAGGATATTTGATCATTTTGGATGGTCAAAGTATCAAAAAAAATTAGTTTCGGAAGAATTTCCATTTTTGAGCTGCCGAGGCCGGAAAATTGCATGAGCAGGTTGTGTGCACACACCAAAGGCCTTTGAACCACCTACAAACAGCAATTTTGAGGGCCCCATGGCTCGCGCTAGATGGGCCCAGTGGCCACTACATGAGTCCCCATGGGTGCTCAAGTACCCATATTGTCACCAAATGACCACCCAAACCCATCCTAGGGGCGGCTGAAGAGTTTCGGAAAGAGGCGAATTTCGGAAATCTTGCAGGTGTCACTAAACAGCCTACACAACGGCAATTCGGGGCTTTTGGAGGGGCCATGGCACGGGCTACATGGGCTTGGCAGCCACTACGTGGGTCCCCATGGGTGCTCAAGTACCTGTAGTGTCACTAAATCATCACCCAAACCCATCCCAGGAGCAACGGAAGGGTTTCATGAAACATCCAATTTCAAAAAACTCTCACGTGCCACTAAACAGCCTATCCAGCGTGAAAACGGCTAAGTCCTCACCGGCAAGGGGCCATATGGGGGGGGCCGACTGGGGGTACCTGGAGTTGGGACCTGGGACCCCCGCCATGGGTTAGGGGGTCCATATACAAGAAGAAAGTTCCTCACGACCCAGGTCCAAATACACACACAGCAGCCACAATACGCAAAGTAGTTTTGACACCCCCCCCCCCACCACACCCCCCCCCAAAAAAGAGGTACCCCGGTGCGGGGGGGTACACGGGTCAAAATCCAAAAAATCATTGGGGGATCATTTTTGGTCCTAAAATGATGATTTTACAAGGGGTTAAACGTTAGAAACCATACATTGGGGTATGCTACGCGAACAACCCCCAAAAAGGGGGGTATACGGCGCTCGCGCCCGCGCTTGATCTAACAACCTCTCTTCGAGGTGATTTTATATCTCCCCTGAGAAATCATGTGTAGGACCCGGGGGGGGTGGGAGGGTGACCCTCCTCCTTACCGTTGTCCATTCTGAAACATCCCTGCCCCCCCCCCCACATCCCATGTACTCCCCCTGTCCCCTGTAGGCCCCCCACCCTGTGTACACCCCCTGGGGGCGTTTTCGCACAGCGCCAAGTATTACGTTGTTCATCCAGGGAACACCCCTTCAAACCCCCCATCTACAGAAGCATGCACCATCAATGCAGCACAGCATCGGGGGTGCAGAATTCAGGTACCTGGGACCCGTGGCAAGCATCAGACCAAAAAAAGAAATCCCGGGTGTACCAGCAGGGGCTGTAGGGTGCAGAATTCACGACCCTGGGACCCGTGGGACCGGGGGTGGAAAACAGCCGACTTTTCGCACAGCGCCCGGTGCGCCGCCCCCCTGGACCCCCTCAACCACGTACGCCCCCTCTCCCCGGGTCCTCCCGCCTTTCCCCTCCACTCCCCCCCTTTGGGATGACACAGGCACATACCACTCGTGGGACTGTAGGCACAGGTCCTTGGCGTAGCATGCCGTCGCCACGTCCAAAGGCTGATGGGAGCCTGAAGGCGGTAGACACTGGGAGTTGCCATATGGGGGGACCTGCGGCCAAAGCCCATGGACACGGGCCTTTGACACGTGATCAGACGATGAAATGACATGTGGAGCAACCACCGCCAGGACCCCGCAGGCGTTGGCCCCGTCGCAGTCCATCAAACCATCCTCTGAGCCCTGCGCGCATACAGTGAGAAGGGCTTTCACCGGCCGGTGCCTGCACGGTGCGGGAGGGTGTTGCGCCGCCTGTGTTGTCCGGAGCAGGGGGCCGTGGCAGCAAAGAATGCGCGCGCGCTGAACCACGGCGTGTGCAGCCGATGTACCGCCCCCCCCCCCCTTGTATAAGCTACGGCAAAGTACCAAATTAATACGGTCCCCACGCCTACTGTCGCTTGGGCAAGGCCGTAGACGCCCAGGTTCAGAAAGAGCAGATTGCATGGTGAGCTGGTGCAAGAAAGGGGAATATAATGCACAAATATCCCCAAAATCAGAGCCATGTGGGTTCAAGTGGGCAACATTCACAGCAAATGTAACTGGCAAATTTGTCACCAAACCCATGTCTTATGTGGCTGCACTCCATTTGTACCGAATCAAATCAGACACCAAATTAATGCGGTCCCTACGCCCGCTGCAGCTTGGACAAGGGCATGGCTTCTACAAGAGGGGGGGGGGGGGATGCAGAGTGATGCAGGGACGGTGTGCAGCCTGCATTTCTTTGGTCTCCACTCCCTCTCAAATGCACGTGTCCCTTTTCATTCTGCCTCCTTCTCTTTATGTCTCTTGCTCAGGTGCTTGTTCTCCCCTTGCCCTCTCTTCACGCCTGTTTCTCACTCGCTCACTCACTCACACACACATACACACGCGAGCACACACTCTCGTCTTTCATTTTGGATTGCGGTCAATATTTTGACCATGTCCGAAAGTGCTGACGTGATGCCTGAGATAGCATGGGGCTTGGCCCGTAGTGTGAGTACGTTGGCAGGTTTGTGCCGTTTGTGGGTACCACAACAATATGCTGATCGTGCCACTCTCACCACGCCTTTCTCTCTCTCTCTCACTCTCACTATCTCTGTCTGCCCCCCCCCCCCCCTCCTCTCTCTTTCTCTCTCTTTCTCTCTCTCTCTCTCTCTCTCTCTCTCTCTCTCTCTCTCTCGCTGAGAGAGAGAGAGAGAGAGAGAGAGAGAGAGAGAGAGAGAGAGAGAGAGGGAGAGAGAGAGAGAGAGAGAGAGAGAGAGAGAGAGAGAGAGAGAGAGAGAGAGAGAGAGAGAGAGAGAGATCTCGCTGATTCTAATCATCATTATCATCAGCATCAGCATCATTATCATCATCATCATCATTGCTCATTCCCCATCTTCTTCGCCTCCCCCTTTTTCGTCTTCCAAAGCAAACATCAATGGAATGGGTTGGAATTCTGAAGGACGGGTCGGATCCAAGAGGGAATGGGGTGGGGCCATAAGAAAGAAGTGTACCTCCAATCTCTTTGTGCGACTCACCTCCGTGCCATGCAATGCCGCACGCTGCTCTGAGGACGGCCTCGCATATTTCGTGTATGCGGCCTTGGTGTGTCTTTGCGGTGGTGGAGCCCTTGATTCCGGTTCTTTGCGTCTTCGGAGACACATTGCAGACTGCACAATTAAAAAGGGGGTGTGCACAAGCACCGCACTTTGCTGCCCATACTGTGACCCCCAACTCCTCTCTACGTTAGCTCTCCCCGCGGCCAGTAGTGTCATGGCGGACCGCCGTTGTGTGTGTTAACGATAGCTGGCCTTTGCGTACATAGCTTACATCCGTGGGTTTGCTAGAGGATTAATACAAGGGACCAAAATTGCGTCAACAGATCAGATAGATCAGGTTGGACTGCAGCGACGTCCGCGGATAAACTACCCCCCCCTCCCCCTTGTGCAAGCACCAGGAGAGTGGGGAAAGTGACGGTCAGACCGGGTCCTGGTGCTTAGACAAAGCGGGGCTAGCGCGCAACGCGCGGTACCAAGCCAGGAGTAACGACATTAGTCATGGCTGAAAAACACACCAAAACAAAGAGCAGTGGGGTGCAGTACCAAGCAGAATGTTGTTTTGAGCAGGAGGACTCATCACAAGCATGACACAGCCCCTCTTTCCCTCTACAATCGGCACACAATCACGCTTTGCCTATTTTCTGACCATAAAAACAGTGGTCAGAAAATTTGGTGAAAGTGACAGTCAGACCAGGTCCCGGTGCTTAGACAAGGCGGTGCTTGCGCAAGGGGGAGGGGGGGTACAAGTCTTTGCCTCGACTGGTCAACACTATGTGCACTGTGTTCCACATAAACAAGCAGTTTGTACACCAGTCCCTTGGGATAGCCTCCCCTGAGGACCGAAGACCCAAATAAACATAAAGAGGGCCCAGACCCTGCCTTACATTGGGCATATGATCATTGCGAGTGGTCACAAGATCGGTTTTGGAATTTCCAATTTTGAGGTGCAAAGCCGTTCAAGTAATTTGCCTGCCAATCCCTTGGGAGACCTACCCAGCAGCACCCAATACCCGAATCAGCTGAGAAACACATAAAGAGGGCAATTCCCTTTCTGCTTAGGGGGGCCTCAGTAGTGCCCTGCAACGCTGGAGTGCCCTAGCAGGTCCTGCCCCTCCCGGCTGCCCTGGGACCTTACGTGGGACTTCTTGGTGGCGCCTGGCGGACAGGACCCCCGCTGCAGCCGCCAGCCTCTGGTGCCAGTCGGGTTCGAACCCCTGAACTCATGGCCCCTGAGACTGCGATCTTACCGCCGAGTCGGCTCATCGGGAGACGTCAGCTACAGCTCAATTGCACCCCCTAAGAGGGATACGAGCCATGGCTGCAGGCACCAACGTTCAAGCTTACACGCTTGCCCATCTAGAGAACATTTTTGGAGGGCATTACATTGGCCTTTCGTCCCACTATAAACCCGCTGCAGCAAGTAGGGTTGTTGTGTGCTAGTGGCTAATTTTACGTGTTCCTGCTCCCTACCCACAATGAGGTTGTTGTCCAGGTATTGCACAATGAATACTCCAAGCCATAATGACGATGGTTGTCACCCTATCAATGCGACTCACAGTTTGAAGCTTGATGTGCCTACCCCCCCCCCCTTGTATAAGCTACGCAAATGTCCCAAATTAATACCCTACGCCTACTGTAGCTTGGACACGGGAGTAGCTTGCGCGCAACACATACAACTACCGATACCGGGCGCCCAGGTTCAAAAAGAGAGGATTGCATGGTGAGCTGGTGCAAGAAAGGGGAATGTAATGCACAAACATCCCCAAAATCAGAGCTATGTGGGTTCAAGTGGGCAAACACTCACAACAAATGTGTCCACTCGCAAATTCGTCAGGAAACCCATGTCTTATGTGGCTGCACTACATTTGGCACTGAATTAAAATTAGGTCCCAAATTAATACGGTCCCTACGCCTACTGTAGCTTGGACAAGGGCGTAGCTTATACAAGGGGGGGGGGGGGGTACCTGCCCCAAACAGTGACAGTGAAATCATTGGCAGGGCCCGATGATAGGCAGAGTCTTAGGCGGCTCCTAGGGAGGGTGGGCTTGTCACTTGCATTCGCTGGTGATCCCTCTGTTTGATTTGTGGGTAGGGTGGGAGGTATTGCGCTCACGAGCACACTCGGTGGAACAGTGGTTGTGGGGTGTGGCATGTGACGTGCCTACAGAGTCGCTAACGTCGTCAAACCTCAAGGATGTTTATTGGCGGCCCCCCCTTCCCCTTCTGATTGAAATGCCCCCAATTTGCAGGAAAGCCCCCCCCCCCCCTGCTGTGGTTGGGGTGAACGACCATCAAGTGATGTTCCCCCCCAAGAGGGGTTGTCGCACCGAAAAACAGCAGCACCACCAAAAAAAAAGAATGCAACAAATGTCAATTCGTCAGACACGTTGTGCATTGGTGTCCTTGAGCACTGTGTGCCACTTATTCTTGCATCGGATCACTTTGAAGTGTTGCACACGCCGAGAATTGAAGAGCGGTCAGAGCACAATGTTCCGAGGGGGGGCGTTTACCTCAATAGTACCGGAAATTTAAACTCAAATAGATATGTGATTCGAAGAAATATGTTGTCGGGGCGGGTGGGCGAGGAATGGCTCTTGGGGTTGCCAGAACCAGAATTCAGTCTAAGCAGGCGCCATGTCTTAAATTAAATTCTATTGCCTTCGGCAAGTCCACCTCGCAGAGAATCTACCCCGAACAACACACACTCAAAATAGGATGGAGGCTACATAAATACGGCCTAAAACATGCTTTACATACCTTGGATGATCATTTTGAGTGGTGACAATATCAAAAAAACAACTTTCGAAAACTTCGATTTTTGAGCTGCCTAGGGTGAAAAACTGCATGAGCAGGTTGTGTACCAGTCCCCTAGAACCCCCCCCCCCCCCCCCCGCGGACCAAATACCCAAATAGGGTGAGAAACACGTAAATACGGCTTGAAACATGCTTTATATACCTTGGATGGTCATTTTGGGTGGTCACAATATCAGAAAAACAAGTTTCAAAAACTTCGATTTTTGAGCTGTCCAAAGTGAAAAACTGCATAAGCAGGTTGTGTACCAATCCCTTGGAAGACCCCCCCCCCCCGACCTAACACCCAAATGGGGTGGAAAACACGTAAATACGGCCTAAAACATGCTTTACATAGCTTGGATGGTCATTTTGGGCGGTCGCAATAACAAAAAAACAAATTTCAAAAACTTCGATTTTTGAGCTGCCCACGGTGAAAAACTGCATCAGCAGGTTGTGTACCAATCCCCTAGGAGCCGCCCCCCCCCCCCCCCCCCCCACCCGACGTGATACCCAAATAGGGTGAGAAACACGTAAATATGGCGTAAAACATGCTTCACATACCTTGGATGGTCATTTTAGGTGGTCACGGTATCAAAAAAACAAGTTTCAAAAACTTCGATTTTTGAGCTGCCCACAGCGAAAAACTGCATGAGCAGGTTGTGTACCAATCCCCTAGGAGACCCCCCCCCCCCCCCCCGGACGTGATACCCAAATAGGGTGAGAAACGCGTAAATACGGCGTAAAACATGCTTCACTGCGTTGGATGGTCATTTTAGGTGGTCACCCCTCAAAGTGGATACCACGGGGTCACCGAGGTCGCCAAAACCGCCAACATAGCAAAAATGGCTGAAAAGTGCATAAACTGCATAAGCGCTCGTCCCACTCCGCCCCATACAAACCCTATGGAGTCGGGACCCGGAAACACTTTTTCGGCTCAAAATCGAAAAAAACCAAAAGATTCATGATTTTCGACCCAAAAAAGGGGGGGGTCATTTTTTCGACATTTTTGACCCCCCCCCCACCCTAAAAACCTCAAAAAAGTGGGTTTCAAGTGGGGGGGGTCTGGGGGGGTCCGGACCAAAAACTCATTGGGGGATGTGTTTATTGGACAAAATAATGATTTTACAAGGGGTTAAACTAACAATTCAACCCCTTGGGGTAGGGTACGCGAATAGCCCCAAAAAGGCCAAAATGGGGGGGTATGTGGCGTTTTCCCCTATATACGCCTGCCTGGCTTTGATCTAACAACCTCTGCGAGGTGATTTCCCATCCCATGAGCAATCAAGATCTAGCCGTGAACATGGTCAATTCCCCAGCAGTCCAAGGGGCCTCATCCAAGCTACCGAGAAATCCGAGGTGAAAACTTCTTCTGGAACTGACTGTCCAAAGGACGTTGAAAAGTAGGAACACCAAGGCCAGTGTTGGTTGCTGGATGTGGAACGCACTGTGTTTGCCGTTGTGGTGAGTTTCATAGTGGATGTGGTTCCTATGGAGGCTGACACCATTGCCGAGCACTATATCTGGGTGCGCCTGAGACAACCTAAAGGAGAATTCCGCTTGATCCGCTTGCTTCAGTCTATCTTGCGTGTTCTGCATATTCACTTTCTTGATCTGGACCTGTCTATTGCAAATAAAGAGGGCGCCCACGCCTGTTACTACATTTAGAGTTGCCGTGCTCTCACTCGTGCAGGTATCCGCGGAATCAAGGCCGGACTGGGGATGATCAGACTGGACAGTCTTGGATTTCCCAAAACACTACAGTCCCTACATGTGTTGTAGCATGCACCGCGGGTGTCTGAGTCATACATGGTGTCACTGACTTGGTCCACACCTCCACTATCGACTGAATTTAACAGAGGCAAGAGCGTTTCAAAGGACGTGTATGAATGCCTGTGGTGCACCAAGTGTGCCCAACACATCAACCACTTCCACAAATAGTAAGGGCTTTCGACTTGGTTTACTGCCGTTGCGGTCCAAACTTGCTATGCATGCGTGTGGAGGCATTGATGCCCCAGCTTGTACTTCGTTTGTGGGCGTTTTGTGGCCTTTACCAGCCCATTGGCCTGAGCATCCAAGCTTTGCCTAACAGGTCAGGGAGCAAGCCACTCTTGGACCCTGATGCCCCAATGCAACCCTAATGCATGGGTCCCGTGGTTGATGTGTGGGGTCTTCTTGCCTTGAAAACCTGTGAGGGCTGCACATCGGTCAAAAGTGCCTACACATGCATGGACCGGTACACATATGTAGCAATGGCCAAGATCTCGCACTGTGTGGGCATTGCGTGCGCACTGCGTGCATATTGCGCACGCAGAGGCTAGGATACTCACCCAAGAATACCTGTCACCTGTTTACTAGGGGGAAGACTGAAAGGTGTCAATACCATAGGGTTGGCCACGTGTCCATCGATACTTCTGGTTGTAGTTATAACCAACAGCATCGTCGAAAAAAAACTGTCCGGTCCTGGTGTCGACTCGCCACCATCGAGTATCGGCGATCGAGAGCCTTCGAGCGACGATGACCATGTTGACTTCTTTGCAGTTGTGGACATGGCCATACCGATCGATGATCTTGAGCATCTCGGTTCGAGAATCACCTTGAAGTCGACTAAGGTTTTGGTGCACGTACTATCTGTCGGCAAGAGTGCTCTGCAGGGGGAATCGAACCGCCTCTACGGAGGCTTGTGAAAAGGGGCCAAAACTAGGGTTCGAGTATTTGCCGACATCCAAAACTTCGCACTGTGTGCGCACTGCGTGCATGGCATTCCCAATGTCCAGCAAATGTTTCCATAGTGCAAGAGACATCGCGTGCACTACTTATTGCTTTCTTTGGAAATGCGTGCGGGCCCAAGTGGGCAAGGTCGCTACATAACCCCTGCCGCCTGGGTGGTCCCCACCGCTTCAGAGCGGGGGGCAGAATCAGAGGTGGCCCACAAGTGGGCAAGGTGGCTACATGACCCCTGCCGCCTGGGGGGTCCCCACCGCTTCAGAGCCGGGGGCAGAATCTGAGGTGGCCCACAAGTGGGCAAGGTAGCTACATAACCCCTGCCGCCTGGGGGGTCTCATGCAACTCCGTACCGGATCCCCTCCATATGTTCCTTACGATGCCCCAGTGCCACATGCGTGCAAACAAGTGCTCAATGCGTGCCCTATAGAAACCATGAACATCGCAGCAGGTTGTGTTCCAATCCCCTAGGAGACCCCCCCCCGCCCGGACGTGATACCCAAATAGGGTGAGAAACACGTAAATACGGCCTAAAACATGCTTCACATACCTTGGATGGTCATTTTAGGTGGTCACGGTATCAAAAAAACAAGTTTCGAAAACTTCGATTTTTGAGCTGCCAAGGGTGAAAAGCTGCATAAGCAGGTTGTGTACCGACCCATTCACCAGGCCATTATCGGTGGAAACAGTCATTTCGCGTCTTTGGCACCGGTTGTGAACGGCCCTAGGCAAGGCTAGAGACTGCAAAAAACGTCCTTCTGTATCCTAGTAGGCATATACTGTCACAACATCCCCACTCACACCCCTCAGAGTGGGTACCACGGGGTCACCGAGGTCGCCAAAACCACCAACATACCAAAAATGGCTGGAAAGTGCATAAACAGCAAAAGCGCTCGTCCCACTCCGCCCCATACAAACGTATGGAGTTGGGACCCGGAAACACTTTTTCGGCTCAAAATAAAAAAAAACCAAAAGATTCATGATTTTCGACCCAAAAAAAAGGGGGGGTCATTTGTTCGACATTTTTTGACCCCCCCCCACCCCCTGCGGCCCCCCCTCCCTCAAAACCTCAAAAAAGTGGGTTCCAAGTGGGGGGGGTCTGGGGGGGGTCCGGACCAAAAACTCATTGGGGGATGCGTTTGGTGGACAAAATAATGATTTTACAAGGGGTTAAACTAACAATTCAACCCCTTGGGGTAGGGTACGCGAATAGCCCCAAAAAGGCCAAAATGGGGGGGTATGTGGCGTTTTCCCCATATGTACGCCTGCCTGGCTTTGATCTAACAACCTCTGCGAGGTGATTTTAGGTGATCACAATGTCAAAAAAATAAGTTTCGAAAACTTCGATTTTTGAGCTGTCCAGGTTGAAAAACTGCATAAGCAGGTTGTGCACCAATCCCTTGGGAGACCCCCCCCCCCCCGACCTAATACCCAAATATGGTGAAAAACACATAAATACGGCCTAAAACATGCTTTACATATCTTGGATGGCCATTTTAGGTGGTCACGGTATCAAAAAAACAAGTTTCGAAAACTTCGATTTTGAGCTGCCAAGGGTGAAAAGCTGCATAAGTAGGTTGTGTACCGACCCATTCACCAGGCCATTATCGGTGGAAACAGTCATTTCGCGTCTTTGGCACTGGTTGTGAACGGCCCTAGGCAAGGCTAGAGACTGCAAAAAACGTCCTTCTGTATCCTAGTAGGCATATACTGTCACAACATCCCCACTCACACCCCTCAGAGTGGGTACCACGGGGTCACCGAGGTCGCCAAAACCACCAACATAGCAAAAATGGCTGAACTGTGCATAAACAGCAAAAGCGCTCGTCCCACTCCGCCCCATACAAACCCCATAGAGTCGGGACCCGGAAACACTTTTTCGGCTCAAAATAAAAAAAAACCAAAAGATTCATGATTTTCGACCCAAAAAAAGGGGGGGTCATTTTTTCGACATTTTTTGACCCCCCCCCCACCTCCCTCAAAACCTCAAAAAAGTGGGTTCCAAGTGGGGGGGGTCTGGGGGGGGTCCGGACCAAAAACTCATTGGGGGATGCGTTTATTGGACAAAAGAATGATTTTACAAGGGGTTAAACTAACAATTCAACCCCTTGGGGTAGGGTACGTGAATAAGCCCAAAAAGGCCAAAATGGGGGGGTATGTGGCGTTTTCCCCTATATACGCCTGCCTGGCTTTGATCTAACAACCTCTGCGAGGTGATTTTAGGTGATCACAATGTCAAAAAAATAAGTTTCGAAAACTTCGAGTTTTGAGCTGTCCAGGTTGAAAAACTGCATAAGCAGGTTGTGTACCGATCCCTTGGGAGACCCCCCCCCCCCCCCGGACCTAATACCCAAATAGGGAGAAAAACACGTAAATACGGCCTAAAACATGCTTTACATATCTTGGATGGCCATTTTAGGTGGTCACAATATCAAAAAAACAACTTTCGAAAACTTCGATTTTTGAGCAGCCCAAGGTGAAAAGCTGCATAAGCAGGTTGTGCACCCGTCCCTTGGGAGACCACCCCCCCCCCCCGGACCTAATACCCAAATATGGTGGAAAACACATAAATACGGCCTAAAACATGCTTTACATATCTTGGATGGTCATTTTGGGTGATCACAATATCAAAAAAACAAGTTTCGAAGACTTCGATTTTTGAGCAGCCCGGGGCGAAAAACTCAAGCATGTTGTGTACCGGCCCATTCACTAGGCCATTATTGGTGGAAACAGTCATTTCGCTTCTTTGGCACCGGTTGTGAACGGCCCTCGGCAGGGCTAGAGACTGCAAATAACGTCCTTTTGTATCCTAGTAGGCATATACTGTCACAACTTCCCCACTCACACCCCTCAAAGTGGATACCACGGGGTCACCGAGGTCGCCAAAACCACCAACATAGCAAAAATGGCTGAACTGTGCATAAACAGCAAAAGCGCTCGTCCCACTCCGCCCCATACAAACCCCATAGAGTCGGGACCCGGAAACACTTTTTCGGCTCAAAATAAAAAAAAACCAAAAGATTCATGATTTTCGACCCAAAAAAAGGGGGGGGTCATTTTTTCGACATTTTTTGACCCCCCCCCTCCCTCAAAACCTCAAAAAAGTGGGTTCCAAGTGGGGGGGGTCTGGGGGGGGTCCGGACCAAAAACTCATTGGGGGATGCGTTTATTGGACAAAATAATGATTTTACAAGGGGTTAAACTAACAATTCAACCCCTTGGGGTAGGGTACGTGAATAAGCCCAAAAAGGCCAAAATGGGGGGTATGTGGCGTTTTCCCCGTATATACGCCTGCCTGGCTTTGATCTAACAACCTCTGCGAGGTGATTTTAGGTGATCACAATGTCAAAAAAATAAGTTTCGAAAACTTCGAGTTTTGAGCTGTCCAGGTTGAAAAACTGCATAAGCAGGTTGTGTACCGATCCCTTGGGAGACCCCCCCCCCCCGGACCTAATACCCAAATAGGGTGAAAAACACGTAAATACGGCCTAAAACATGCTTTACATATCTTGGATGGCCATTTTAGGTGGTCACAATATCAAAAAAACAACTTTCGAAAACTTCGATTTTTGAGCAGCCCAAGGTGAAAAGCTGCATAAGCAGGTTGTCCACCCGTCCCTTGGGAGACCACCCCCCCCCCCGGACCTAACACCCAAATAGGGTGGAAAACACATAAATACGGCCTAAAACATGCTTTACATAGCTTGGATGGTCATTTTGGGTGATCACAATATCAAAAAAACAAGTTTCGAAGACTTCGGTTTTTGAGCAGCCCGGGGCGAAAAACTCAAGCATGTTGTGTACCGGCCCATTCACTAGGCCATTATTGGTGGAAACAGTCATTTCGCTTCTTTGGCACCGGTTGTGAACGGCCCTCGGCAGGGCTAGAGACTGCAAATAACGTCCTTTTGTATCCTAGTAGGCATATACTGTCACAACATCCCCACTCACACCCCTCAGAGTGGGTACCACGGGGCCACCGAGGTCGCCAAAACCACCAACATAGCAAAAATGGCTGAACTGTGCATAAACAGCAAAAGCGCTCGTCCCACTCCGCCCCATACAAACCCTATGGAGTCGGGACCCGGAAACACTTTTTCGGCTCAAAATAAAAAAAAACCAAAAGATTCATGATTTTCGACCCAAAAAAAGGGGGGGTCATTTTTTCAACATTTTTGACCCCCCCCCACCCCCCCACCCCCCCCCACCTCCCTCAAAACCTCAAAAAAGTGGGTTCCAAATGGGGGGGGAGTCTGGGGGGGGTCCGGACCAAAAACTCATTGGGGGATGCGTTTGGTGGACAAAATAATGATTTTACAAGGGGTTAAACTAACAATTCAACCCCTTGGGGTAGGTTACGCGAATAGCCCCAAAAAGGCCAAAATGGGGGGGGTATGTGGCGTTTTCCCCATATGTACGCCTGCCTGGCTTTGATCTAACAACCTCTGCGAGGTGATTGTCACTAAACAGCCTACGCAACAGCAATTTTGGGGCTTTTGGAGGGCCCATGGCACGGGCTACATAGGCCTAGCAGCCACTATGTCGGTCCCCATGGGTGCTCAAGTACCCGTATTGTCACCAAATGATCACCCAAACCCATCCTAGGGGCAACGGAAGGTAGTCATGAAAAAGCGAATTTCAAAAAACCTTCACGTGCCACTAAACGGCCTATCCGGCGTGAAAACGGCTAAGTCCTCATTGGCGAGGGGCCATATAGGGGGGGGCTGACTGGGGGTAACCGGAGTTGGGACCCGGGACCCCCGCCATGGGTTAGGGGGTCCATATACAACAAAAAAGTTCTTCGGGACCCAGGTCCAAATACACACACAACGGCCACAATACACTAAGGAGTTTTGACCCACCCACCCCACCACCCCCCCACCCCCCCGCCAAAAAGGGTACCCCGGTGCGGGGGGGGTACGCGGGTCAAAATCCAAAAAATCATTGGGGGATCATTTTTGGTCCAAAAATGATGATTTTACTGGGGGTTAGACGTTAGAAACCATACATTGGGGTATGCTACACGAACGACCCCAAAAAAGGGGGGGTATACAACGCTCGCGCCTACGCTTGATCTAACAACCTCTCTTCGAGGGGATTTGCATTTACTCGCTTGCTGGTAAACACGCATTTATCTTGAAATTTGCGATCGATGATATGTTGAGGAGTCATGGTGACTGTTCTTTTAGTGACTTTGAAGAGTCCCCATCAATAAAATGTGTATCTTATCATCAAATTATCATCAGGGCCTGATGGTCGTAAAATCATGCTGCTAGAGCTAAGAAAGTGCGGATCAAAGCAATGGAGCTCGAAGGTTCCTTCTCCGGACATGAGAATCCATACCACAAACAAACCAATGCACCCTACTCACTCATCACTACTGGCCAAGATGGTGTGGCGGCGGCACCGAGCCATGTCATTCAGTGTGGAGTCACATTCAACATCTTGCATCCGCTTGGACAGTTGCTTAACATTACGCAGAGCAAGAGTCCACTCAAGTTGTTCATTGATTTCCATGCGGAAGAGCTGTTGATTCAACCAACACCAAATATCCTTGTTCGTCAACCAATGTCCCTCAACCAACGGGGCCGTGTCACGGGAGATGGCATACTCTGAGTGGGCATGCGAGGACTCCCCACCCTTGCAATCTCCCCCCGTAGTGCGCGATGGTCCCCTCCAAGGGGGGGGGGGGGGCAGTCGCCAAGTGACGGTCTCCGCCTCGAGGGGGGGGGATTGCAAGGGGGGGGGGGGTACTTGTTGCTTGCACGCAAAAGATTTCTAGTTCTTTGGATTGGGCAATTGTGGGCAAACAGAGGCTGTACAACACAATCCTAACCACTGTGTACCCAGGGGCACAACGTTTCTCGTACTTTCCCTATTGACAACAACCTGCCACAAAAAGATTCAAAAATTAGGTGAGTGGAGGTCAATGAAAGCTGACAAAAAATTCTTTTGTCCTTGATCGGTAAAATTTCAAGCAAAAGACTTTCAATCATTGTTTTGCTAGATCTAGAAGAGTGCCTACTAAGTTAGAAAGTGCATAAAATTGGAAGTCACCTATTGCGGCAATACACATGCTATCCACATAGTGCTGACAAAGTAAGGGAAGTGGGGGACATGCTTCCAATTGCACAGTTTCTCAACCCACTAGATTGCAGACACAGCACACTGCCCTGCACCAACTTGGGGGCCTCACTGCCATTGTCCATCACTGCTACTCTCCAGAACTGTGCCTTTGGCAAGCAGTTACCTTCACCAGACCGGAGAAATTGTGCAGTGACTTTGGGGACACCAATAAAAGTGGCCGGATATTGTGGCTGATCCCTTCACCAAACTGCCTGAAATGACATATCAACACAGTGCACTATGGAGGGATTTGGTTGCACCGTCGCGTCCCAAAGCGAGTACTAAAATGGCTACACAACCTGTGCTGCACCACGGTCCCCAAAGTGGAGAGGAGCAAAGGCCCCCACGAGTTGTTGTCAGCTGCATCAATGCCACGCACTCCAAAGTGGAGAGGAGCAAAGGCCCCCACGAGTTGTTGTCAGCTGCATCAATGCCACGCACTCCAAAGTGGAGAGGAGCAAAGGCCCCCACGAGTTGTTGTCAGCTGCATCAATGCCACACACTCCAAAGTGGAGAGGAGCAAAGGCCCCCACGAGTTGCTGTCAGCTGCATCAATGCCACGCACGCACAGCCCAGCGCCTGTCGTTCCGCAACAGACAGTCAGGAACGTGCCTCCGTTGTGCCATCCGCCAGGCGCTGAGGGCAGGAAAGACATAGTAGAGTGTGCACGTCGTTCCGCACTCTGCATCAGGTCAGACGATCAGACGGTCAGAACCCCTTCCCATGGGTGCCCCCCCCCCCCCCCCCAACAGAGTATATCATCTGGTCTTCACACACACACACACGTGCGCGGGGCTGCAAACAAACAGACGAGCACAATGCCGGGCCCGAATGTCAATCTCCTCGTCAGCTGGTCAGGCACACACACCGCGTGACACACACAAACACACACACTCTTGTAGTATACAATACAGTACAATACAAACAGCGGGTGCACACTTGGAGTATTTGCCAGAGCAATCTTCAGGTCCTGCAGCGCAAACTGCAGCGCAGACCAGGACCAGACACTAACACACGCAACACACCGGCGGGACACATGCAGCGACCGGTGCTTGGGGCTCACTGCAACCTGCGCTCAACCAAGTCATCCCTCGCCATCAGCGAGCACCTTCGGTGTGACGTCTCACTGACATCGCTAACTTCTTGGAGGGGTAAGCCGCTGCACCAGAGGTCCAGTCGCTCAGTGCACGTAGCACAAACACACACACACACACACACACACACACAAACACACAAACACACACACACACACACACACACACACACACACACACTGTGTGAGACACAAACATCAAACAGAAACGAGCGCAGCAAGTCGTAGCGTGCAGGACGTCTCGTCAGGCCACTGAACCCATCAGTAGTTTCGGGGACAACGTGCAGTCATGGACCACTGAGTCACCACTAAGGAAGCAAACACACACAAACGGTGCCCAGGGCACCAGGTCTGCAGGCTACTGCGCGGGGCAGCGGGTCCCCTTCTCTCACCTCACGTCCTTCAGTTGCGCCCTCGTACGCACAAGGCTGCTCTCATTCGCCTACATCACTCCGTGGTTCCTGCTCGGGGCATTCGCTATGCCTTGAGGAAGAGAATAAATGACGTTGACCAGCTGCGCAATCCTTTATCAAACCCTTTGCTCTCCCCTCGCCCCCCTCCTCTCGCTGGTTCTTGTGTCCGCTGCACAGGCCTGTATCAAGATATTGTCACGACACACTGCCAAGACGCCCGGCTTTCGTCAGCGCGATAAACAGATCATGTACATGTGCACATGGGCACTGTTTAGAGTTGGTCACGAGGCCACGAGGCTGTGCCGCCTGCAGAACCAAGCGCAGGAGAACTGACCTGGGCCTCTTCATCGGGCAGTACACCAACAGAGCTGGCGTGGACCGCTGGTGCCGCACCGTCCGGGAATGGCAACGGTTGCTTTGGCTGAGAATCACATCCAAACAAACAGCATCGGGGTGCAATGTGTGGCGGAATGGTGTTATGAACAGAAGGGACAATCACAGACATGAAGGAGCCCCTCGTTGTCTCTACCACCACCTCACGAACGCCCAATCTGACATTCAAGGCCACAACAACAACGGTGCCCCAAAATCCTAAAAACAGCGGATCAATGCCCGCCCCCGTGCCTAGACAGGGCCCTGCTTGTGCAAGGGGGAGGGGGGCGGGGGGGGGGGGGGGTACGAATGCACATGTGGCGCTCCCGTCTGCACAACAGGCGGGCAGGTGCGAATATTTCCGGTGGTCTGGTCCAAGCAGCCCCAAGCCATGGACCATCCAATCAAAGGAGTGGAAGGTGATCATCATTGCTGAGTCCGCACGCTGCATTGCCCTCCGTCTGCTTGAGGGTTGGCCCCCTGTTCCCCCGTGCCTTTGCGCCGGTGCTTTGCTGTCGATAACGTGGAAACTTGACGGATGTTGTGCTTGTTGTGGGAGGGCCGCGCGCCGGGAATGGCTCGCTCGATGTGGCTGCTGCACGCGACCCTTACCGTAATGTCCGCACGGCCATGCGCCAAGCGCCTGGCCGCACAACAGCCTGCCAGTCCCTTCGGACATTCAAGACTCGCAGGTCATCCCGTCCCCATCGGACCCGGTTCATCTGTTGGACAGCCATTTTGTTGTCCCCGGTGCAGCACTGCAAATGCCTCGAGGGCAACACCCCTCAATGCCATGGACAAGGGGATGCAGGCCGACTGCTGGAGCAAGCCCGGGAGGCCGCATCCCAAGACGAGTTGTGATGTTATTCTGGGCCTTCCCACCCGCAATCCGATTGTCCCGCTGACACGGAGGCTGCGGCAGCTGCTCGGGCAGTGCAGGGCAGGGCAAACTGCTGATCTAAAATGAAAACCGAGACAGCACAGCGGCAGCTTCAATGCAGAGATCGCAGCACAATACAGTACCATGCAACGGTATGTACATGGGAACCCACCGGATGTCCAGCCCCCCCCCCCCCCCCGTGTCTAGGAGCCGGCAATGCTTTGCCACGGAACGGGGGGTCAGTTCATGCGCATGGCCATAAGCCGCCCGCACGGCGGAAAAGATACGTCAGGTTTGTGACCGTCTACGTTGGCGAACTGCCGGCTCCGGTTGCGCTTCGTTCTCCAGCTTGAGCACCAGGACACCCACACACTGAGGCCTCACCCCCGTAAGTGGCCCCCTATGCCTACAGCTATTCAGGTCTCACCTGCGCCCAGGCCCACCCCCACGGAGCCAGTGCTACGGCACGAACCGACGATCAGATGACGTCACATGCAGACGGACATGAACGCAGGAGCCGCGGGTGTGCTGCTGAAGTTCTGTAGGCGGACCGGATGCGCGGAAACCGAGAGAAAAGTGCGTGGACGGAACTGACCCTGTTGAAAACGGAGCTGCCCCGCTGATGTTGACTGGAATCGATCCACTCCGAGGTACTCGACCAACATAAATGCCTGTGGCACGCGCGCGCGCACGCACAAGCAACACGCACAGACGCACGCGCGCACGCACGCACGCACGCGCGCGCGCACACACACACACACACACACACACACACACACACACACACACACACACACGGGTACAAGGGCATCACACGGGAAGCCACCTGCGGCCGCCATATTCCCTTCAAGAACTCCAGCACTTCAAAGACGTCGGTCCGATAGGCGAAGGGGTGCGCCCTACCCTCCAATGAGAAGCAGGGCATCCAAGTCACGACCAGAGTCAGGGGGCTGCGGGGGGGGCGTGCTGCAGTCAGCTGAGCAGCATCGGGCGGGCGGAGGCGTAACCGGGAGCCACATATAAACACAGATACACACACACACACACACACACAACACGTGATACACAACCAAGAGACGCTGTATGAAAGCAGCCCGCGAGTGTAGCAGGACTCGTCAGGTGCAGCGTCAAAACAAGGACATTGTCAGGCACAGCACGCGGCGCCTTTCTGCAACGGAGAGGGACAAGATGTTCAGCGGCTCCCGCGTGCAGTCCTCGGGTGAACACACAACACACAACACACACACAACACACAACACACAACACACACACACACAAACACACACATACACACACACACACACACACACACACAACACACAACACACAACACACAACACACAACACACACACAACACACACACACACACACACACACACACACACACACACACGTTGAGAACCGCGAAACAAGAACAAAGCAAGAAAAGCGGTTGAAGACAACTCCTCAGGAGCTCACAGCAGCCCTAGACGTCTTTCGGTCTTCCAAAGAGTGCACACTGTTATGCGGTCACAATGCAAATACACACCTTCATCAGACCGAATTAATCCGCAGAGGAGTTCGTGCAATTTGTCTACCAAAGCCATCCCCTCTGGATTGCGTTACTGGGTAGCGGGTGGTCAGGCCTCACACTAGGACCCAAAATTCGACTCAATACCACTAAGAAATATCAGTAACTTCGGAAGGTATGGCATTGGGGTGGGCATCCATGCATCCAAAAACCATCTTAAAACCCCCCGGAAGCAAATTCGGGAAAAAGTGGGGGGGGTCCCAAACCCCCGCATGGTATCCATTATTTTAGAAACCCCCGCCCCTGCATCCCACACACAACGCGCACATGCCACCCGCACCCGTGGTCCAAGTCAGAAGAACACTCCTGCTCCTCCTACAACTCCTGCTGTGGACATCTGCAATGAAACATCGACGCAGGAACATTTGCCAAGGAATCCCATCGCCCAGCCACTCCCCCGTCTTTGCCCTTCCCCCTCACATGGTGGCAGGCGCCTCTGAATCCCCACATCCCGTTTCTCGCTCTGCCGCACAGCTCAATGCAAGGCATAGACGGCCCGGGATCGATGGCAGCGTCCGGGACCCCGTGGTATGGGGTTGGGGGTGCAAGGGCACACCCGGGACTTGTGAGATGCTGTTCACCGTCACGCTGCTCGGGAACGGCAGTGCCAAGCGGTGCACTGTGTCTACTCCCCTTCACAGGGCCCCGCGCTGGGCTGTCGCCCGAACCCCCTTCCCTGTTCCTGGGCCAAGTGCGCTGGGCACCAGGACTGTCCCTCAGGGGAAAATCAAAGAAAGGGGAAAGAAAAGGATCCGCAACGCCAACAGAAACAACCCTTCACAGGGACGCTCTCTGCTTCATGGTCAAGACATGAGCAGACACAAGTCCACAGAAGCATTACTGAACAACGGTTGGCAGTTGGTGGCGGTTGGCAATCGGCGGTTGGCGGTTGGCGGTCGGCGGTTGATGGTCCCTGGGGGCTGTTCTTAAGGGCTGTCCTCGGCGGAGACAAAATTGGGGCTCTGAAGGACAGCCCTGACCGGCACGGCACTCACCCCGTCGGTGGAGGCCACCACCCCGTCCCAGGAATCGCCGTCGCCATCACTCCCGCCCAGTCCATGGGGCGGGGACGCGTCAGGGAGAGGGCTGCCGGCCTCGGCGGCCCCACAGGTCGTGGCGCTCGGCTGCGTGAGCGGTCAGGGGCTTTCGTGGTCGGGGGACTGCACGTGCTTCCGCTGCAGAGCGTCCGAGATGTCACGCGGGATATCGTCGTTGTCAAAATCGTTGTCTGTTTGCGCAGAGATGGCGGAGCGGGCGTCGGGGGTGTGGAGGGGGTTGTTGGGGACTGTGCAGCCCGCGCCTTCTTCGACGGGGGACCACAAATGCAGATGGTCGCATTCGTCCCCGGAGCTGGTCAAATGGCGTCAGCGTTGCGGAACGTTTGCACGCCTTCCGCGCAACTTTCGTGTCAAATTTGTGCGTTAGAGGCGTAACATGAACTCCACAGCCGGTGTATACGTCAAAGCACAATCGTTGCAGTAAAACGGGGGGGGAATGCACAGCCCCACGTGTACTACCCTAGTTTCAGGGGAAGAAGGAACCCACTGCCTGCACAAAAACGCAAAATTTTTGGGGCGCTGGCGCCGTGAAAAGAACGACCGAAAGAGGAAAAACTAACGGAAGTAACTACCGTTACCCAATCAATGTACACACAAAAGAGCCTTTGGAAGCGACACCTTGTGTCACACCGAATGCCCTCCGTTGAGCACACCTGAAGCCTGATTATGAGGCGGTAAACCACGAGCAAGAAAATATGGAAAGTGCATGGGTTCAATTCCCAGGGCACAACGAAGCACCTCCTCGGCTGAGACAGAGCCCACGCCCTCACGTGTTGTACGGGGAGTGCTATGCTGCCTGGGGAGTGCTGTGCTGCCTGCGCCTGCCAGGGACGAACGTGGCTGAGTGACCAAGTCATCGAGGCCCCATTTCAGTGCGTGTCCAGCGAACCCACAGCTTCATCGCTGATCCGACCCCTCTTCAAAAGCCTCAGCCCAAGACCCCCACGCCGCATGACCGCTGCACAAGCGCAGCGCAAATGGTCCCCAAGGCTGCAGCTCGACATTTCGGTTCTATCAAGCAGCCACGCCCGCCAAACTGACCCAAAACCATGCAGTCTCCCATTTTGAGTTTGGCATCGTGTTGTAAACCCCCGCCCCAGAAATAAGACCCGGGCCCAAAATAAGAACCACCCCCTAAATAAGAATCGCCTCGGGGTTTGCACGGGGTGTGCCAAAGATAGGAACCACCTTGCACTCTGTTGGAGGTGTCATGGGCGAGAAACCAAATAGGAACCACCCCCAAAAATAAGAACCCCCACTGATACCGCCACCAGCTGGACCAAAAAAAATTAAGAATTAATTCTGATTTTCGGGGCGGGGGAGTGTGGGATGGTGCGGTCTGGCCGGGTGTGCTGTCGCTTGCTTTGGGTGGTTTGCGGTGTGCCTCTGGTGTGATGGGGTGTGCTGTTCTGGGACCGGTAACGCCATTCAGCTACGTGCAGTATCTTGTGGGTTCCAAGATTTGAATGCGTTAAAACAGGGCATATTTGGAGTGGGCCTGACGGAGCCATATTTTCATGGCCCTGCCAATCGATGCAGCCCTGGCACATCCCTCCGGACTGCCCCGCACACATGACCCGGGCGTCGTGTGACCCACGCCACAACTTGGGTCAGCCAGGGATGCATTGAAAGGGAAGGGGCCTCGGAGGCGGCCCCAGAAGAGGCTAGGCAGGCAGTTGGAGCGCCAAAGCGGTTGGGGGCGGTTACTGTCAGTTACAAATGCCGTTGAAGCTGGCACTTGGCGGCAGGGGGACAGTGGCTGGGCATAGGCTGGGCACTCTGGGAGGGGGGGGGGGGGGGCGGTCCCCGCTCCAAATGCATCCCTGGGGTCAGGCACAGCCCACGGGCATCGCAGACCTTCCAGCTCCAAGTTCTGGAGCGACGTATTGTCTTTCAGGGCCTCGCCGATGGCCTGCACCCCCTCCGTTGCGATCTCGTTCCCTGCGAGAAGCGGCCACGCGCTGAAGGCCATGCGAGAGGGCGTGGCACGCACCGGCTCACCTCACGGAATGAAGATCGTGGGCACTGGAGATGCGGGAGGAGCAGGGCAAATGAGCGAAGGAGCTCCTCGCCCAAGGACGTGGCAGAAGAAACCCCCGAAGGAGCTCTGGGCCATTGCACATGTGCACAAGAGGCGGTCTGCACAAAGCACAGAAAGAAATTTGACTTCAATGGCATTAATAACCGACAGTAACCGCCCCCAACCGCTTTGGCGAACTCCTCCAACCGCCTGTCTGACCGCTTCTGGGGCCGCCTCTGACGCTCCTTCCCTTCTGATGCATCCCTGGCTGACCCAAGTTGTGGCGGGGTCAGATGGCACCCGGGTCATGTGTGTGGCTAGCAGTCCAGAGGGATGTTCCAGGGGCCTACAAGACTGTAGGTACCTGTCTGTCACAACACAGTGAGACGCAAAGATGCCGGTGGGCTGGACACTGCCGTGTGCAAAGCCGTGACAATGCAGCGGCACGTACCAAACCACCGCCGTGCACTGGCCACCGAACTTGCCTGTCAATTAACCATCGAGTTCACATACACGGGAATAGCAGGACCCCCCCCCCCCCCCGAGACTAAAGTGACCATCGTGGGAAACAACGAAATTTACAAAAGGGAAAATCTTGTCGGGCCATTTTTGGTACACAAACTTTTGGGTCCCAGACCCCCCACCCCTCCTCTCTTCAAATTACATCTTTGCGAAAATGCAGACAAGTTTGGATGACGCAGACAAGTCATGTCAATAGACAGCTTGGGCAGAGCTTGAATTTCCAGCTTAACCCCACATGTTGTACTTAGGCGGCTCAAGTTGCATGGTCAAAATCACACCAAATGCACCCAATCTGGACCATGCAAAAAGATAGTTTTTCACAGGCTCTGTTTTTTGAAAACAGAATATCAGTCCAAAGAAAGTATCTTTCTTACCATTTGTGCCATTTTGTGCCTTTTTTCGGACAGCCCAAAAAATAAAAAAACTTATTATTTCAGTGGAAAATGATGTCCTTTTAGCGGAAATTAACCAATAAATGCATTTTGCGTTCCCCTTGTTTGTGGGATGAACATGGTCTGCAGAAGAAATGATTGCAACATCAATTTGTGTTCTTCATGTTCATTGCATAGCTGGAAAAAGGCATTATTGATCGAATTCTATGCGCGAGGCCTCGCGCAATCAAGACCAAAGAACATTAAAACAGAAGCATGGAGGATTGAATATCAGTGCAAAGCATATGCAACATGTGGTTCAAGGGCTGCCCCATGCGCGAGGCCTCGCGCATAACTTAATAAGCCACAAACCTCTACCAATTCATTTTCCTTTGGGAACACGGCTTCAGGGTCGAGTGGTCTTGCGACCCACCCCACGGCTTGATTTTTGATTTGCACTGCCCGAAAAAAGAGTTATAGGTTGTGACTTTCAAGTTCTGGGACTGCATTGCAGTCCTCATGCGCGAGGCCTCGCGCAAAAAAAAGCCCAGAAAATACATTTTTTGTACCATTGTGATGGGTTCTCATCTGATGGCGCTCCTGCACAGACTTCACTGAAGCAACGAGTACCTAAACTGTCATTGAGTCATTGAAATTCCCAGAAGCCGGCACCCCCGGAGGCGGCAAAACTCTTCTCGGGCTTGGTCAGCCCCTGCGCTTGGCAGACTGCTTCCCCCAGGGCACCTTCTTTCTCCAGGTATCGGACATCATCTTGATTACTGGTGTGGTTTGCCGTACATTGCATTTTACTCTCCACAAAATCAATTTTTTTGGCCCTAAAACACGCTCAAAAAAGTACCACGCATGGCGAATTTGTATTTTCTTTGCACAATTTACTTTGATTCATAGTCAACAACGGGAGGATCAATTTTTCTTCAGCCACAGCTACAAGGGTGGTCCCTGTCCAGGTCAGCGCCATCTGTTGAGTGGACATGCTTCATGTGCCACCAGTGATATTCTTTTTTTTGCTTGACACTCCCCATAGTTTTCGGCACGTGTCCATCATCAGCAATGCTGAAGGATGCACTCTGTGCAACACCTCCAACGTATGTGCTCCTTTCGTTAGGAAGGCAACAACATTAGAAATGATTTCTTGAATCATCAATTAGATTTGCAAGGCTTGTTTAGCGCACTGAGTGTCCGCCCGCATAAACATATGGTACAATGTGATCAAGTCAAGGGTGCCTGTAATGTCACTCCAGTGTAGGTGCTTGCTTGATTCATAAATTCTACCATCATTACCTGGCTTTGCAGGGGCAATGGACTGCTCTATGCGCGAGGTCTCGCGCAAGGAACAGTCCATTGCCCCAAAAAATGCATTTTTTGGACCCATCAGGACCAAAAAAAGGGCCAAAATTCCTTACATAAGAGTTCTTTTGGTGTTTCAGAAACGGCTTGATTTTCTGCAAGCAAAAGAATGGTTTTTTCGGTGTTTTTTGAGGCCCTGTATTTCGGGCACTTTCTGTCGTTTTATACCATGCAACTTGAGCTGCCTAAGTTGTATTTCATTCTCAATTGGTATTGATTTTCCGCATAGCTCATTGTAATTTATACGTCTACATCCAGGTGTATTACCCTTCTCCTCATTTTTTGCCTGAAGATTTAGGTTATCATTGTTCATACTTTGTATGCTAGCTTTTTGCTTAGTGTTTTTCATGTTCCATTTTGAGCCCTACTTTACGTACTTAAGACTTAGGAACTTTACCCTCTTAGGTGGAGATATATCTTTACCTCTAGGAAGGGGGTAATAAGACATTACAATAGACACTTAGAGCATTCAATGTGAACGTTCCTTATGCCCCTACCCCTCTTTATGTTAGATTATCAGCTTGTCATGAACATTCTTAGTGAATGTGCATGAAGCTTAGGAAGGGGGTGTAATAAGTTGGGGCATTTGGGCCTCTCAGAAGCTTTCTGGAGGATCTCTACAAGACCTCTCAGAGCTTCAAGATCCTAAGACACTAGGATATTTGCTCATATTTGGCTCATATTTGAAGCCTATAGCTTACTGCTAGAGTCAGCTGCTCTTAGGTACACTACAGAGAGCAGAGATCTAGGATACATTAGTAGCCATACATGAATAATCACATTCCATATGCTTATAATGTGATTTAATCATGTTTTATGCTATTTTAGAAGGTTCTAATGTATTAGAAGCTATTTTGAAGCTATTTAGAAGCTTCACATGGCCTGTCGCGACTGTCGCCGTCTTTTGTCGCCGACAGTCATTTACGTAATATTGACAAGGCCTGTGACAAGATAGACTACTCAGAAAGTTGCTAAAATATAGGTTTTATTGCCTTTTTAATGACATTTTGATGCTACATTAATTTTCTTGTTATTTAGGCATGTGAACCCGTATTACTGGACCAGCCAGTTGGTCCAGCTCAATGTTCGTTCACGCCTTCGTCTTCTTGCTGTTGCCTGTGCCTTGTACTTGACAATAAGATCAATTGTAATGGAGAACATTGGAAACAATTTGATTTTGAAGTGCAAGACAAGGAAAAAGGGTTTTTAATATGCACCCAAGCACAAGCATATGACAGTGCTCACCTAAATTCGGATAGATTGTTAAAAACGCTTAAGGAAAAAACAGAAAATTGCCCTCATGGCTCCCCACTCTGAGGCAGGGTCACTCTGAGATGTGAAACCTTTGTTTTTGGTCCCTTAGGTGATGACGTGGCATGACTTGTGGCAGTGAGGTCACGCCCTGGCCCTTGGTCAGGACGTTTACTAAAACGCTGTTTATGCAGCGATAGCCGTCCGCATTAGAGCGTTCGACTGTACCCTAGTGGGCAAGCATATGTGCTCTAGGGAGGGAGTCCTGGGTTCAAACCCGACTACCCCCAAAATTTTACCAAAAGTTTTCGTCGCACGCTGGCGACTTTTGAAGAATGCCCCATCGAAGGGACATCATTCACGGTACATTACACTGTTTTTCAAGGGTACCTACAGTGTGATAGGCTACTATGAACGGATGAGAATGTTTTTGGTAAGTTTAATGCATTTTCTGAGGTAATTTTGGGAATATTTGAGCCTTTTTCCTTGGTCCTACTAGCTTAGCTAACTAGTACTCCAGGGGGGAGTAAGAAAAAGTCACTGCCATGTCTTTCTTGGAGGGCTTGATCCAGGCCAAGCCCCCCTTAAAACCCTTTTGTTGATGCTAAGACTAACTTAAGTATTTTTATCTCTCTTTTGAAGCCTAAAGTTCACTTTCTCAAAGTAACTAGGGTTGTAACCCTAGCCCCCCATGAAGTTCACCCCTACCACTCAACTGAGCGGAGGTATCTTCCTTCATGGAGGATATACCGAAATAAAATAGGCATTTCATGCTTTAGGCCTTGGAGGTTAAGCCTAGTGGTCTCCCACCCCAAGACCCCTATACTCAATTGTTTCTACCACTTATTGTGGTTCTACTTTTTAACTGTTTCTGAATTCAGTTGCTTGGCCAAGTCATATTCTGTGTCTGGCCTGACACCTATGCCCCATATTCCTAACCAGCACCATTTCTCTCAAAAGAGTGCACATGAAGTGCTTGATGCCATCTTTGAGGCTAGAGTCAGCCCAGTTTTCATATAAAATCTTTTGTATTATCCATTTGTGATTGAATCTTTGTGTCTATACCTGCATTGTCTATCTGCAGCCCTTCTGTGTTACACTGGATTTCAAACTATTCATTGATTCGATCCACATCCTGTTCTTGCTCTACTTGCTCCTTTGGTTTTGGGATTTCACCATCAAAAACCTGCAGGATTTCATCAAAATCTATAGGGCACTAATCAAGGACATCTTTCTCATGTGCTCCTACGTTCTATGCTCATTTTCTGCAGCTATGACAGCTATGATAGTCTACACCATCAGTCCCAAATTTAAACATTTTTGCTCAGACTTTGCTCAGAGGCATTGCTCAGTGCACAAAGACGAGTAGTTTTGCATGGGAGAGGTTGTTTTTAGGCACTACTCAGTCCATGCACAATTTAGCCCATACTTTCGTGCTCATGTTTTGCTCTTTCCAAATGTCTTTACATGGTGGTCAACAGGATGGATGTCAGCTTACGGCCAGCGGAACGTTATAGCATTGAGTTCAATCTGTTATAATCAGGGCGGTCCTTTGGTACCGAGATTTTTTTGCTGTTAAGGACCGCCCCAAGGGACCATCAACCGCGAAACAGCAACCGCCACCAAACGCCGACCGCCACCAACCGCCAACTGCCAACTGGAAGCACCCTACAACACAGTGCCCAAGCCCCCCTGGGCCCGATGTTCGGGGATTTGAATTCACAATTTGTACAACCTTCTTGATATTGTATGTGCACACATCGGTAATGCGTGCATTGGTAACTACTGCTTTTCGACGGCTCTAACCTTTGTGGTCCTTTCCGTAGGGTGTGAATGAACCACCTGCTGTCTGTTGCCCAAGCAGGCAAGAGGGTCACATTCCATGTCAGCTAAGTTTGATGAGCAATGTATGGTGGCATAAATGCATAAATAGGATAATTTAAAGTTTGTTTTTGACGCCATTCCCAGACACACAATGTTTTTTTATTGAAGATATTCAATGGTGGTGAAAATCGGCTTCAAGTACGTGCTAACAAAACGATTTTGGGTGTTGTTGTATTTGTTTGCACCGTGGTCTTCATGTATTTATGTGGGGTTTCCCGGCCGTTTCTCCTTTATGGCAATATAGAAATATTTACCCAATGGTCATCGGTTGCGACGCCACTCTCATACCCATCATCAATATGCTTTGCTTCATTCTTCTTCATCTTTGCATGTTTTGCAATAGAATCAATTCAACATATGTTGCCATTCAAACTGGTAGAAGATACTTTATCCTAGATGTGTGGTGCATCAGGGCAAAATCATCGCCAATTGCCACATCATCACAATCAATGGGATCCAAGGAAAGACTAAAAAATGCCGCGACCGCACCCATGCACAGTGGCTTCATTGAACATTGACATAATATGAAAATCATCGAACGATTTTGAAACGATCTTTTTCATCTTTTTTTTGTAGAGATTGAAAGAAACGGGGCCCGAGGGAAAGTCTCGGTAGGTTTTGGGCTAGCTAGATCCATCCCCCGCCTCGTAGTCGAACCCCCCCCCCCCCTCCCTGTGCCGTGGGGCAAGGGCGGCACATCGGGTACACTCGTGCAGGGGGATCAATGGTCGGTTCTGATAGACTGAATGTCCCCGCCATAGACAATTCCAGCCATTAGTCTAGCAGTACTGCGAAATCCAATCAATGCACGTGTCCCCTTCTTGGTTGGGGTGCTCCACTATGTAAAATACAGCGAGGCGTTGCGGTTAGCTCCGTGGGTCACTTGTGTGCTTGTCCTTTGCTGCCGACTCTAGCGAACAACCTGGATCAATATAAAGCAGTCGTCCATAAATGTGGACTGCATTCACTGTGTCACATGCGAGCTGACTGGGCTGCAAAGCATGGCACTCATTCGGCCTTACCCCGTCTGTCGCTGTTTAGTTTCAAAGAGTGAAGGGAGTAACATACATTAAGACTCAGAAATCAGAATGCGTTGTGGATGCATGTGTACCATGTGGCTGTGTGCTTATGGGATCATATTTCTGGTGAGGTGCCCCGTGCTTCAGTGGAAGCACCCTGGATTCCGGCATCGCTGGTCCCAGGTTCGAACCCCACTGCCCGAGCCGCCAGAACCGGATCAAGCGGAGCGGCGGCTCGGGCAAAGGCAAGCAACGGTTGGGGTGGCAGCCTCCCATCGGGCGTGGGCGGTGGCGGGGCGCACTGCTGCAGGTGCCCGGGCACATTTTTTGCTTGTTGATGATGGTGTATGTAACTAAAGCAGCGCATTAAGAAAATAGACCAGGCCAATGTGAAAAAAAAGATAGAAACGGGAGGGGCCCCAGTCCCCTGTCAGGCGAGGCCGGTGGGGGGGAGCACTGCTACAGGCCGGGTTCGAACCGGCGATCTACGTGACGACAGCCGACGATGTTAACCACTATACCACACTGCCTCCCATACTGTCTTTGTAAGGGGAAAAATTCAAAACTTGCACAATCGAATCCAGCTCGGCGACAGTGGTCCTGCGCTGTCGCTTGGTGGGAGGGGTGTACGTGGGCATGATGAAGTCCCGCGACGGGGTCTTAAGTATAGGGCATCTGGGGTGGGAGAACCTTCCCTGGTCAGCCAATCTATCAGCTTCGTTGTTCCCTAGAATGTCCACATGGGACGGCACTTTAATAAACTTGATGGAGCCTGTGTGTGCACTGAGGGTGTCCAGAAGAAGTTCCCAGAGGGGAACGTTAGAAACCGGACCACTGCTTCCCGTCCATCCCCTGAGTTTCCACCGGCGCGCCGCGCCAGTGGCTCCCAGGAAGACGTACTCACTGTCTGTGCAACTTGCGACTTTACCAAAAGAGAGGATTTGCAATGCCCGAACCACGGCCAGGAGTTCTGCCGTGTTGTTTGTCTGCCGGAAGTGTACCGGGACATATGCAGAGATGCTGATGTCAGGGTGCGCGTAGATGCCATATCCTGCTACCCGGCCCACACCTTCCGTTTCGGCGGATGAGCCATCCGTGAAAACCAGGGTGTATCCGTCCGCGGAGAGGGTGTCAAAAATTCCTTCCAGCTCCGCCGCCCGCTGCTGTTTGCGCAGTCGGCGCGCTGTTTCTTTGCGTTGTTTTTTGCTGGGCGGGGGAGTGGGAGGTGTGACACGCAGATGGGGGTGTTGTAGCACTCCATCATGGAGTAGCGACTGTAGCGCTCCGATGAAAAGATGCAAGTCTTGATCAGAAATAGGGATGCTCGATGGACATGTAGCCCATAGTTTCAAGGTGGCAATCCAAATAGAAACAAAGCGGGACCAGGTAGCTGAATATTGTCGTTGGTATTTTTTCTTTTGGCGGACCTGCCAATTGGCGTATACCGCCGCCCAGGCCAGGAAGCCTGTCGGGCACTGAAAGGAAAACTGTAGGAAGGAGGAAAGCAGGGCGGTTGGACGTTCCTCTACAGTGGCCGTGGGAAAGCATTTGGCAATAGTGTCAAAAGCGACTTTGAGCAAGGAGCACTCCGTGCGTGCGTGGTGGATTGTCTCTAGCTCACCGTCAATTGGGCACCACACGTCATCCGGTTTCCAATCTTTTTGCCGCTCCCCCACAGGGAGGCGGAGCCATAGCACCTGTCTGATGAAGTCTTTGTGGTGTGCGGGAATATTGAAAAAGTGAAAGGCCTTCCATACCCCAGGTGGTTGCCTTGGTGCCAGGGAGGTAGTGGAACAGAGGAACAAAGCCATGGATTTTGTGGTCCATCGAGACCACACATCCGCTCCCGGAACCGGGTGGAGGGGTGGGTTCGTGGGTGCCTGCCCGAGATTTGAGGAGTGATAATGAAACACTCCCTGTTGATAAATGCTGGCCCAAGTGGGTGCGATCTGCGAAATATGTGTGCTGTTGTTGATTAAATCTCCCACCGTAATGACCCCCTGCCGGATAAGCTGGGGGCAATAGTAGGTGAGGGATGCTGGCTTGGAAAACAGTCTGTTGTGCCAGAGTGGGGTGCCAGACGATAGTGCTTCAGGTCGGTTGAAGGTCACTTTGGCAGTGACGAGTGAGTATGCTCGTGCGCTCCAAGCCAGATAAGGCATTTTGTGCCAAGCCACATTGCTCCCCATTTGAAAAGTGTGGAGCGTGGACGGGGAGACATTTATGCCATACTCAGTGGCAAAACACTCATAAGGCTCGGTGACACATTTAGGAATGGCCTCGGCCTTGTAGACATGACGAATAAAGATAGTGGAAAATTGCCAAAGCAGGAAGGTGTCAGGGGGGGCCAGCTCGAGGCCCCCATGCTCTTTGCTGTGCGACAGGATGTCTAGTGTAATGCCACAGTTGCTGAGTTTGAGGGCAACCCGATAAATTGTTTTGACCGCGGCGATGACATTGTCTGTAGGGTAGACAACACGAGACGGGTAGACCAAAAGTGGGAGAATCCAGCTTTGGAGGAGTTCCACCCTTTCAGCGAGTGAGAGGGACCACGACTGCATGGAAAACGCACGACCTGTGGCTTTTCTGAGGGCAGGTCCATAGGCCTCCTCCGCTGTGGTAGCCCCAAGGACAATGCCCAGGTACTTGTATTTGTCGACTACTCTGAGGCCTGTGCTCAGGAGCTGAACCCTGTGTATGGGGTCCCAATGCCCCTTGAGCAGAATGTTGGACTTGTCCAGGTTTGTGTACAAACCTGTAACTGTTGAGAATTCCTGAACCCTGCTCCAGACCAAGAGGAACACCCTCGCCCCAGTGGTGGGGTCGCATTCAATGATGATGATTAAGTCGTCTGCGTAGAGCAGAACTTGCACATGTTCTGACAAATCCATAAGTTTGTGGATGATGGGGGAAATGAGCATGGCAAATATAGACGGCGAAAAGGGGCACCCCTGTCGTACACCCGAACGGGGGAGAATTTTGTGGTCTGTGTAAATGTGATCACGGACAAGGACACAGATTGGCGCTGTAAACAGCAGTAAACAAAGGGAAATTAGGCTGTCTGGCAATTGCATAAGATTAAGGAACGTGGGGGTATACTCATGAGAAACAGAATCAAAGGCCTTTTTGAAATCGATGGGGCAAAACAGGGCATCCCCCGGGGAGTTCCAGGAGCCAAAAGTATGCCACAGATTCGTGAAAATGGACCGTCCCCTGATAAAACCTCGTTGCTGGATAGGGGTGAGGGCATCAATGTAATCTCTGAGTTGCAGGGCAAGAATGGCTGCCACCCATTTGTGTGAAGTGTTTTGCAGCACCAAAGGCCGTAGATTGTGTACTGAAGCGGTCCCAAGTCCTTTCGGACACTCGTGCAGGAGGCGGGGGGGGGGGGGTACAACAGCAGCCCAATTGCCGAAAACCGGCCAATGCCAACGGCCTTTGCGGAGGGATTATTTAACAATGAGATACAAGCAAAAGAATGCACATTTACACCATTGTCATAAGTCTCCTTCTAACTCGTCGTTTTTGCACGGCATCGTGTCTTGGACCCCTATCATTTTAGGAACTTAAAACTGTAGTGACCCGGCAGTGAAAAATTTTAAGTCGGTTCAAATCAAAATAAAGAGAAAAAATAGTCAGCAAACAGGTGCTTGGTTGGTTCAAATCACCGGGAACATACATAAACAAAAACCGATTACTTGTGTATATACAATCATTCATGCATGATACATGCAGCTCCATCGTATTTTATGAAAAGCCTTGATGACCTATGCCAAGAATGCAATGATTGTTCATGTCAGTAGAGTTCATGAACACTTGCCTTGATGTTCTGTTTCTGTCGCTTTGGTGCATTTAGCCCTGTTTTTATTTCAATGTAAAATTGATTGATAGTAGTAGACTTTGGCATGGATTTCTTTGATGCAGAAAGTGAACAAATTTTGATAACTCTGTGTGATACCTCAGCTGCGTTTGCACTTGATTGTCTCTCAGAATCATTTTATTTACGATGCTTGTTGAGTTGAAGGTAGGTCGCGCAAATTGTGCACTATTCTGTTCATGCGGCACCCATCTTTTGGGACATGCGGCTATCATGTGGTGATAGATGCATGAGAGGACAATTATCGAATCAGTTTAGCATTCCGAACACTGCTATTCATGTGTACTTTGTTTTGAATTGCCTATCTTTACCATTGCCCTTGTTGTGTAGCAGATTCGTTGATCAACACACCAAACAGGCGATCATTGAAAACATTTCAACAGAATCTTTGCTACATGTACATGTGTTAGTCGCATATAATTTCGAAGAATTCTCATCGTAGACGCACAAGATGCAGCAGACAATGTAAGAGCAGGTTTCCCTGTGACCAACGTCGTTTATGGGCGGAATGTAGAAGAGAACGGGGTGTGGGGCCCAATTCAGTCACTGTGAGTGGAATGCTTGTCCCACCACTTCGCATTGCAGCACACTGCCCCCCTTTGGTGTCCACTCCCCTACAAGCACTGACAGGCTTCACATTCTGGCATTCCAAAACTGTCAAGTTTGGAGGGTGCTCGCCACCACATCTGATGTGGTAATTGTAACACAGTTCAAGGGAGAGGGGTTTTAGTTCGTGCTGCAAGACAACACGCGCAGAAAAGTACAAAGTACGGTCTTCTGAAGGAGAATTGCACAACCGGCTGGATGGTGGAGACAAATGACAAGATGGGGACAGGCACCTCAAATGCAACAGCAGTGCGTGTAATCAACAGATGGGGGTAATGGTGCTAATATTGTGCCTCCCAAACCCCTGTTCCTCGCCTAAAACTGAAGTGTAAAATGAGCGCTTGGATGGAGGACCAATGTGGTGACGTTCAGCAGCCCTCCTCAATGCAGGTGTATTCCTCGGGTGTTATCACTGCCTGAGGGACTCAGTGCCGGCCACTGTACGCGTCAATATATCCACAGCAAGCGCCATCAATGCCTCTGCCAAAGGCAGGTCTGTACAATAGAGGCGTACTGAACGGACTCAGCCCTCCCTCATCCCTTGCCCCGTGTGGATGCCCAAAACAAAGGCAACAACGATACGGGCCCTAGCTCCAAGACACACGCCGCTGCATATGAGACATGGAATGCTGACAGCGGTGAGGTGCAACACAGGACTCACCAATGCACACCTTTGTGGGGGCAAACAGGGCACACAACTGCAAGCCATGTGGCACACATGAGCACACCATGGCAGACAAAACAAACAAAAAATCGTCCCCGCAGGCGCAAGAAAGCGAGTGGGTTAAGAACCAGGAGGAAAGAGCGGGGGCTCCATGACGGTCATTTGGTTTCCCTGTGACCAACGTCATTTATGGGCGGAATGTAGTAGAGAACGGGGTGTGGGGCCCAATTCAGTCACTGTGAGTGGAATGCTTGTCCCACCACTTCGCATTGCAGCACACTGCCCCCCTTTGGTGTCCACTCCCCTACAAGCACTGACAGGCTTCACATTCTGGCATTCCAAAACTGTCAAGTTTGGAGGGTGCTCGCCACCACATCTGATGTGGTAATTGTAACACAGTTCAAGGGAGAGGGGTTTTAGTTCGTGCTGCAAGACAACACGCGCAGAAAAGTACAAAGTACGGTCTTCTGAAGGAGAATTGCACAACCGGCTGGATGGTGGAGACAAATGACAAGATGGGGACAGGCACCTCAAATGCAACAGCAGTGCGTGTAATCAACAGATGGGGGTAATGGTGCTAATATTGTGCCTCCCAAACCCCTGTTCCTCGCCTAAAACTGAAGTGTAAAATGAGCGCTTGGATGGAGGACCAATGTGGTGACGTTCAGCAGCCCTCCTCAATGCAGGTGTATTCCTCGGGTGTTATCACTGCCTGAGGGACTCAGTGCCGGCCACTGTACGTGTCAATATATCCACAGCAAGCGCCATCAATGCCTCTGCCAAAGGCAGGTCTGTACAATAGAGGCGTACTGAACGGACTCAGCCCTCCCTCATCCCTTGCCCCGTGTGGATGCCCAAAACAAAGGCAACAACGATACGGGCCCTAGCTCCAAGACACACGCCGCTGCATATGAGACATGGAATGCTGACAGCGGTGAGGTGCAACACAGGACTCACCAATGCACACCTTTGTGGGGGCAAACAGGGCACACAACTGCAAGCCATGTGGCACACATGAGCACACCATGGCAGACAAAACAAACAAAAAATCGTCCCCGCAGGCGCAAGAAAGCGAGTGGGTTAAGAACCAGGAGGAAAGAGCGGGGGCTCCATGACGGTCATTTGGTTTCCCTGTGACCAACGTCATTTATGGGCGGAATGTAGTAGAGAACGGGGTGTGGGGCCCAATTCAGTCACTGTGAGTGGAATGCTTGTCCCACCACTTCGCATTGCAGCACACTGCCCCCCTTTGGTGTCCACTCCCCTACAAGCACTGACAGGCTTCACATTCTGGCATTCCAAAACTGTCAAGTTTGGAGGGTGCTCGCCACCACATCTGATGTGGTAATTGTAACACAGTTCAAGGGAGAGGGGTTTTAGTTCGTGCTGCAAGACAACACGCGCAGAAAAGTACAAAGTACGGTCTTCTGAAGGAGAATTGCACAACCGGCTGGATGGTGGAGACAAATGACAAGATGGGGACAGGCACCTCAAATGCAACAGCAGTGCGTGTAATCAACAGATGGGGGTAATGGTGCTAATATTGTGCCTCCCAAACCCCTGTTCCTCGCCTAAAACTGAAGTGTAAAATGAGCGCTTGGATGGAGGACCAATGTGGTGACGTTCAGCAGCCCTCCTCAATGCAGGTGTATTCCTCGGGTGTTATCACTGCCTGAGGGACTCAGTGCCGGCCACTGTACGCGTCAATATATCCACAGCAAGCGCCATCAATGCCTCTGCCAAAGGCAGGTCTGTACAATAGAGGCGTACTGAACGGACTCAGCCCTCCCTCATCCCTTGCCCCGTGTGGATGCCCAAAACAAAGGCAACAACGATACGGGCCCTAGCTCCAAGACACACGCCGCTGCATATGAGACATGGAATGCTGACAGCGGTGAGGTGCAACACAGGACTCACCAATGCACACCTTTGTGGGGGCAAACAGGGCACACAACTGCAAGCCATGTGGCACACATGAGCACACCATGGCAGACAAAACAAACAAAAAATCGTCCCCGCAGGCGCAAGAAAGCGAGTGGGTTAAGAACCAGGAGGAAAGAGCGGGGGCTCCATGACGGTCATTTGGTTTCCCTGTGACCAACGTCATTTATGGGCGGAATGTAGTAGAGAACGGGGTGTGGGGCCCAATTCAGTCACTGTGAGTGGAATGCTTGTCCCACCACTTCGCATTGCAGCACACTGCCCCCCTTTGGTGTCCACTCCCCTACAAGCACTGACAGGCTTCACATTCTGGCATTCCAAAACTGTCAAGTTTGGAGGGTGCTCGCCACCACATCTGATGTGGTAATTGTAACACAGTTCAAGGGAGAGGGGTTTTAGTTCGTGCTGCAAGACAACACGCGCAGAAAAGTACAAAGTACGGTCTTCTGAAGGAGAATTGCACAACCGGCTGGATGGTGGAGACAAATGACAAGATGGGGACAGGCACCTCAAATGCAACAGCAGTGCGTGTAATCAACAGATGGGGGTAATGGTGCTAATATTGTGCCTCCCAAACCCCTGTTCCTCGCCTAAAACTGAAGTGTAAAATGAGCGCTTGGATGGAGGACCAATGTGGTGACGTTCAGCAGCCCTCCTCAATGCAGGTGTATTCCTCGGGTGTTATCACTGCCTGAGGGACTCAGTGCCGGCCACTGTACGCGTCAATATATCCACAGCAAGCGCCATCAATGCCTCTGCCAAAAGCAGGTCTGTACAATAGAGGCGTACTGAACGGACTCAGCCCTCCCTCATCCCTTGCCCCGTGTGGATGCCCAAAACAAAGGCAACAACGATACGGGCCCTAGCTCCAAGACACACGCCGCTGCATATGAGACATGGAATGCTGACAGCGGTGAGGTGCAACACAGGACTCACCAATGCACACCTTTGTGGGGGCAAACAGGGCACACAACTGCAAGCCATGTGGCACACATGAGCACACCATGGCAGACAAAACAAACAAAAAATCGTCCCCGCAGGCGCAAGAAAGCGAGTGGGTTAAGAACCAGGAGGAATGGGCGTGGGCTCCATGACGGTCATTTGGTTTCCCTGTGGGCAACGTCATTTATGGGCGGAATGTAGGTGAGAACGGGGTGCGCGGTCCAGTTTAGTTACTGTGAGTGGAATGCTTGTCCAATTGTAACACAGTTCAAGGGAGTCTCATGGACTGCCTCCCGCGAACGGTATTTGTAATCAACCGCTTTGCTAACCCGCTCAGCTGCCTTCCAACCCTACCCAACACCCCGTTCCAGGCCCCCTTCTTTTTGAATGCATCCCTGAGAGTGAGGATTGCGTGGCCACTGCAGTGATTAGTGAATTGACCGGCATGATACACTCCCTCAGCCCCGTAGCGCTACGCATCAGTCAGATCACAGACAAAATACGCTTTGCTTACATACAGTCCCAAAGTGAGGGGTCGGAATATCCAGCCCCAAAGCGCAAATCTTGAACCAAATTGGACTTCTACGCTTCTCAAGCAATGCCAAACTCTTTCGACCTCCATGTCATGTATTCCTCGAGGCTCGTCCCGGCAACAACTCTGGCAAATTTATCATCCGCTGGTGTGAGCATATAATTAAGACAGCAGCCCATGTTGTGGTCCACATGCTGTAGATACCTGTATCGCGGCTGAATGCGGGATTTAAGGCTGTAGCCTAAGAAGGCAGGGAAGCTATTAATCTCCGAGGCGGATCTTCGCATTTGTTGTGTCAGAAATTCAGCTTTTGGAACGACGTTCCTTTCAATGCTGCACCCAAACACCGTTGGAAGCCGATTCACTACTTTGGCCACATCCACACCCAACTCCTGAAGATATCCAACCGTCCCCTTCATGTTCTCCATACTAAGCCCAAACACCTGTGGACGCCCATTCACTGCTTTGGCCACATCCACACCCAGCTCCTCAAGATATGCAACCGTCCCCTCCATGTTCTCCATACAGAGCCCAAACACTGCTGGAACCCCATTCACTACTTTGACCACATCCACACCCAGCTCCTCAAGATATCCAACCGTCCCCTTCATTTTCTCCATACTAAGCCCAAACACCGCTGGAAGCCGATTCACTACTTTGGCCACATCCACACCCAGCTCCTCAAGATATCCAACCGTCCCCTTCATGTTCTCCATACTGTACCCAAACACCTGTGGACGCCCATTCACTACTTTGGCCACATCCACACCCAGCTCCTCAAGATATCCAACCGTCCCCTTCATGTTCTCCATACTGTACCCAAACACCGTTGGAAACCGATTCACTACTTTGGCCACATCCACACCCAGCTCCTCAAGATATCCAACCGTCCCCTCCATGTTCTCCATACTGTACCCAAACACCGTTGGACGCCCATTCACTACTTTGGCCACATCCACACCCAGCTCCTCAAGATATCCAACCGTCCCCTTCATGTTCTCCATACTGTACCCAAACACCGTTGGATGCCCATTCACTGCTTTGGCCACATCCACACCCAGCTCCTCAAGATATCCAACCGTCCCCTTCATGTTCTCCATACTAAGCCCAAACACCAATGGATGCCCATTCACTACTTTGACCACATCCAAACCCAGCTCCTGAAGATATTCAACCTTCCCCTTGATGTTCTCCATACTGTACCCAAACAGTGCTGGAAACCGATTCACGACTTTGACCACATCCGCACCCAGCTCCTCAAGATATCCAACCGTCCCCTTCATGTTCTCCATACTAAGCCCAAACACCGCTGGACGCCCATTCACTACTTTGACCACATCCACACCCAGCTCCTCAAGATATGCAACCGTCCGCTTCATATTCTCCATACTGTAACCAAACACTGCTGACCGTCGATTCACTACTTGGGCCAAATCCACACCCAGTTCCTCAAGATATCGGACCGTCCCCTTCATATTCTGCATTAGCGCTGCCTGAACAAAGTACGGGGTATGACATAAAGGGGGCAACAACACAGCTCACAGCTCAGCAGAAATCAGTCCTACACGAAAGGGCAACTGAATCACCGCTCGTTGAAAAGAACAAGTGAAATGCCAGGAGGAGTTTGGGGAGGACCCAAAATAGATGTTATGTGGTACTTCTGTGCGATAGAATTATGCCTTTCATTCAACTGAACATCTCGAGTGAGGCCTTTGGTAAATTGAAAAGGGGAGATCCTTAGAGCCCCTTTGCCAGGAGCCTCCCCCGCCCCCCCCCCAAGACGGGGAGGGCTCCGAAGGCAGTCGGCCAATGAGCCCCTTTTCTGCAAACGGGGGCTCCCAGGGCTGGCCCCTTGATGAAGATGTAAAACAGCACATTGCCTCAACTGTTGCTTGGTGTTTGGCCCAATTGGAGGTGTGGGGCAATGTTTGCATTGTGTGCCCATCATAAAGCGCTGGTCACCGGGAATGCCTGCATCGGTACGTGCAGCAGCAACAATGACACCTCGTACCCTTGCCTCCTACAAAGAGGAACATTGTTGTCTCGGAAACTGAATTAATTCACTTTTTCGAGTAAAATGTGCGAACACTCCAAGTGGCAGAGTTTTCCACGCACCCTCCCCTTCGGGCACAAACCACCCAATGCACCAAATAATGCGAAGACAACACCCGTTGCTATGTGCCTAACGCCATTGTTCATGCCCAACCTCAGGATACAAATGCCCACAGGACATTTGCAGTCCGAAAAATGTACCATCCAGAGATCATTGTACCCCACCCCTTCAGAGAGCCCACATGTACAGCAAAGCTCCAACAAGGTACTAATGTGGAGGGGGGGGTCTCACACCCTTATCTACGGGAACCAACGTTACACTTTCTCCGTGTTGACCCCCACTGGTAAACCGCGACCTGCGGAATGTTTGAGATGCCAGCGCGCCACCCTGAGACCTTCTGGTGTGTGTCAGCGAAAAGTGAAGAACTCTCTATTTCTGATTGATTTCCACGGGAGTTATAAAGGGGGCGGGGAGGGCTGGGGGTGCTTGTGTGCCTCTTGACGACCTCTCACCTGGCAATGCTGCACAGAAGCAAATGAAACATACACAAGCAAGTGAATGAGTATGTGCATCGTGCTTCTCCACACCTTGTCCTCGGTGTCTGCCATTATTGAGTGCTCGGGTGCCCTAGGCTTTGTCCTCAGTGTTGGCTGTGGCCTTTGTGTAGGACTCTTGGCTCTGGAGCACGGGGTTCGTGTACGTCGTCGCTTGGGCGATGGTGACTCCGACTCTGACCCAGAAGCGGCCGTTGCGGTTGGTGGAGATGAGCACACCAATGGTGCTTGAGAGGCAACTCTTGGCGGTGAATGCCGAGGCGGTGAAGGACTATGCTCCAAAAAAACACGACCGTGCAATTCGTTCGACATTGTATTACGTCTAGAATGGAAAAGCAGCATAGCAGCCGTACAGACCCCAAAGATTTATCACCTCCATACCGAGCTTGGGATGCCCTTGTCACCTGTACATAAATCACAAGAACTGGGCTAGGTTTATGCACCGGTAAAGGGGAAAAGGGGGGTTCACAACTTGTTCTACTTGTTTTTTTTGTTTGCTGTGGTTTCTTTCTTTGTGAAAATGTTTGCTACGGCATGAGCTAGCACTTTCAATGAGTGTATATTGAACACATTCATTGCCGCTTTATATCAATGCGAGATGTGTGTTTACAAAAGGTCGGTTGTTTAAAAGTCTATGTGCTATGAATGAGACACACTGCCAGGAAGGAGGCCGATGCTAAAAGGCCGAAGCTGAATTGATGATTGAAGAATGCACACTAAAAAAGCACATCTGCTAATTGCATGGGAGACACTCGTGCGAGTCACAGTGCCCTTTTCTCTTTGTTTTTTTGTTATGCATGGCAGCCGCGCTGCCCAATGCAGTGCTAAATCACAGTCTCATGTTCTTCGAAGGACGGCCGTTCTATGTACAACATTTGTCTTTTTCTTTTTGTTTTTATGCTTCTGCAATTTGGGCAATGAGACAATATGTTTTCGGCAGGCCGTAACTAAGACGTAAATCGGTTCGAAGATTAGGGTGAAGGGGCAACTATTAGCCCTTAGGCTTTACAATAGAATTAGGTCTTCACTGTGTCACTGAGTTTGTTCTTTTCTTCTTTGGCTTCTTCTTTGGCAATCCGAAAAGGTGAACAGCCCGGTCAAATTAGCAAAAACCGGGCAAATTCAAAGGGGTGCATACTGGTTGCATGTGTCTAAGTGTTGAAACTTAGTGCCAGCGAGCTGAATGTTACTGAGGACCTTCTGGGAGTCAGGGTGTTTGTGCTGATACAGGGTGCGTCCATGCCGAGCTGTAAGGTGTGCGTGCTCAAATTGAGTGCACGTTGGTAGCACACTTCGCTTTATCTTCTTTCTTCTTCTTGTGTCGTCCTTTCTTCTTCTTGCGGCATCCTTCTTACTCTTTTCTCCTCCTCTTCTTCGTCTTCTTCTTAGAAAACCCGAGGGTAGAACACTCGCTCAAATCGAAAAGAACAAGGCTAATTCAAACGTGCAATCTGTAAAAAATGCCTGTCAATGTTTGAGTTTCTGATCGGGCCCTAACTGGCCGAGATCTTGTGAAGCCTGCACTTTTGCGGGTGGGATGCAGTCGGTATGTGGACGCAAAACAAACATTCAATTTCCTATCGCCAAAGAGGGGAGTGCGAGAAAGGAGGAGGAGAGCTTGCAAGAATCAGAGGTAGAATGGGCTGGGGCCCCTCTTGCACAACCTTGGTCTCCGTGGCAATTTGACATCCACCCCACCTTGCTGGCGGCCACGCTGATAGTGATACTTGTTACTACCCCTCGACGGTGTCCCCACCCTTCGGGCAGGGGACACAGTGCCACCTCGCTTGCTACCGCGGAGTTAGGCTTGAAACCCTCCATAGCCCCAGGAGACACTCTTGACGGCCACATTAGACACTCGGAAATCCTCAAAGGTGGTGGAGAAGATTCAGCAACAAATCTGCACATATATTTTTTCCATTGAAAATCATCCCTGGTATTTTGACATGACATGGCTGGATATCAACTGCCATTTCGGGATCTACAAAGGGGGAGAAGAGTGACATCATTGCACATCCAAAGTGGGTGGGAATTGAAAAACTTGTGCACAACGTTCAAAGGCATCCCGTGGACCCATCCCCTCCCCACCTCCCCAATGCAACAAACTTATTTTTTTGACCCCCAAAAATTTTGGGCACATTTAATTTTCAGGCACGAATTGTTCTTTTTCACCATGAAGCCTCCTTTTAGCATGCCTTTGAGACTGATTGTTCTTGTTTTTGCCAATTCTGCTCAAAAATGTAATTTCAACATTCAAAAAAAACTTGACCCAGTGCTCCCTCCGCTCTCCCGTGTCCTTTGTTCCTTCTGAAAATTCAACCAAGTGCACACACCCGAAAATATCAACCCCCGCTCGCCCCTTCCTCCAGCCCCACCTGGATGATCCTCTGTGTGGGGCCTATATCCTAGATAGCTTTCTTGCACCTGTATGCAGGCCAGTGCTTTTTCACTTGTCCCTCCTGCTGCATTTCATGCCTACCTGACAGGGGAGCAGTGCCTTAGGGTGCCTATCCTTCAGTACACAGATGACCGCAGCACCGCCACAAAACCAGCACCACGTCAGCAGCACCAAGGTGAACATGACGGAGCTCAGATGATGCGGATGCACATGGTGTCAGGCAGTAGTCAAGGGATTGCATCCGATGATGTATGCGGGAGTTGACACAGTGACACGCCATTGCGGAGGCAGACACGGCACAACGCCATGCAATTGGTACACCATTGATTCGTGCCATAGGGGCTCAGGCCCGTAAACCTGAGCATTCATCTTTACAACAATCACACCCCACAACACACCCCACACCCATATCTGATGCCATGCATAGTATTCCGAAGCAGCATACCATTTACAGTGATAGCATGTAGGCCCATGGATATGGGCCTATGACCTAGATATATATTCCTGCTGCTGCACAGCATGGCCACCAGCAAAACTGATAAGGCTGCCAAATGCTCAAAATCACTCCTGATGTGGGCATGCCCCATCAAACAATGAGCACAAACCGCCTTTGCAGAGAAGGAGTTCATGGTGTTTGTATGTGTGTGCGTGGATGTGGGGGGAAATATATATAGAGGGAAACCCGAGTGGGTCTTAGGGCCCCCTGCTTTTGCCAATGCCGCCTTCATTTGTGGGCCTGCAGAGAGTCCTGTTGGGCTGCCTGCCTGCCTGTCTGGCGCCAGTCTGGCTGGCAGTAGGGGGTCCTCGCCTGGGCAAGAACCTCTGGGGTGTGTGGTGGTTACGTAACCTCCGTCCCTGCACCACCGTACGGAGCCTCTTCCTGCCGCCGAATACACGGCCTTTTACATGAGGGGAGGGTGTCCTACGCTCTTCCTCTCTTGGGCACTCGCTCTCGGGTGCCCGTGGGCGACTGGTGCTGCACTGCCTTGCGCCCCTTAGGCCCTCCTCTCGCCGGAGTGCAGGAGCTGGTTTTGCATGCACGTGTGCCCCGTTGGTGCATGTCTGAGGGGGCGCGGGGGTGCCCAACATGGCCCCTGGCACAGCAGTGCCTTACCCCCCTGCCCAAAGCGGCGTGTGTGTTCGGGTTTGTGTGTGTGTGTGTGTGGAGGGCGGCGGGCGGGGGGGGGGGGGGGGGAATGTCATGTGGCAGTTTCGCCTCCCGAATGTCTGCCTATGAAATGACTCCAGACGCCACACAGTATATACGAATTTTGTTGTAATGTTCGGAAACTCAGGAGGCGAGAGAGCTCCCTGATGGTGCCTCACCCGCTCGTGTAGGGAGAGGATATGTGCCCATGGACATCATGTTGGGCCCCGGGGGGGGGGGGGGGCGACCCCTCGATTTTGGACGCCAACTACCCCCCCAACTAACTGTTGGCCGGAGGCCCCTTGGGGGGGGGGGGGGGGGGGGGGGGGATGGGGGGGGGGGTCAAGGAGGGGTGAAAGTGGGGGGGGGTCTAGGAGGGGCTTGGGGGGGGGGGGCTCCGGGAGGGTCGGTTGGGGGGGGGGTTCCAGGTGGGGCGCATTGGGGTGGGGGGGGGGATCCAGGTGGGGCGATTTGGGGTGTGGTGGGGAGGGGGGGGGGCACAGGCTCCCCTTACCTCCCCTTGCCCTCCCTCTAACCATACCATCACCATAAACCTAACCCTAACCTTTGCAGCCAGCTACTATGGCCATGCCAGCCATGTTGATTGGGCTGAACAAGATGCCCCAAATTTTGTTGATGGCTGCTTTTGCCACATCATTGCTCTCCATTTTGGACCCCAACACTCACTCTGACGCTAGCCTAGGGTGAGAGCCGGGGCTAGGGTTAGGGCTAGGGTTAGGGTTAGGTGTAGGGTTATGAGTAGGCTGAGGGTTGGGGGTGGGCGTTAGAGTCAAGGTTGGGTTTAAGGATAGTGTTGGGGTGCAAATTGGATAAAATCACCTCGCGGAGGTTGTTAGATCAAAGCCAGGCAGGCGTATATATGGGGAAAACGCCACATACCCCCCCATTTTGGCCATTTTGGGCCTATTCGCGTACCCTACCCCAAGGGGTTGAATTGTTAGTTTAACCCCTTGTAAAATCATTATTTTGTCCAATAAACGCATCCCCCAATGAGTTTTTGGTCCGGACCCCCCCAGACCCCCCCCGCTTGAAACCCACTTTTTTCAGGTTTTCAGGGAGGGGGAGGGGGGGGTGGGGGGGGGGGGTCAAAAATATCCAAAAAAATGACCCCCCCCCCTTTTTTGGGTTCGAAAATCATGAATCTTCTGGTTTTTTTCGATTTTGAGCCGAAAAAGTGTTTCCGGTTCCCGACTCCATAGGGTTTGTATGGGGCAGAGTGGGACGAGCGCTTATGCAGTTTATGCACTTTTCAGCCATTTTTGCTATGTTGGCGGTTTTGGCGACCTCGGTGACCCTATGGTACCCACCCCGAGGTGTGTGAGTGGGGAGATTGTGACAGTATATGCCTACTAGGATATGAAAGGACGTTTTTTGCAGTGTCTAGCCTTGCTTAGGGCCGTTCACAACGCGTGCCAAAGAGGCAAAATGACTGTTTCCAACAATAATGGCCTAGTGAATGGGCCGGGACACAACCTGCTTATGCAGTTTTTCACCCCGGACAGCTCAAAAATCGAAGTTTTCGAAACTTGTTTTTTTGATATTGTGACCACACAATATGACCATCCAAGGTATGTAAAGCATGTTTTAGGCTGCATTTACGTGTTTTTCACCCCATTTGTGTATTGGGCGCACGTGGGGGAGGGGGGTCTCCCAAAGGATTGGTACACACCTGCTTATGCAGTTTTTCACCCCGGGCAGCTCAAAAATTTGAAGTTTTCGACAGTTTTTTTTTTGATATTGTGATCACCTAAAATGACCATCCCAGCTATGTAAAGCATGTTTTAGGCCGTATCTACATGATTTTCACCCGATTTGGGTATTACGTCAACGGGGGGGGGTCTCCCAAGGGATTGGTACACAACCTGCTTATGCAGTTTTTAACCCTGGGCTGCTCAAAATTCGAAGAGTTCGCAACTTGTTTCTTTGCATTGTGACCACCTAAAATGACCATCCAAGGTATGCAAAGCATGTTTTAGGCTCTATTTACGTGTTTTTCATCCGATTGGGGTATTAGGTTCCGGGGGGGGGTCTCCCAATGGATTGGTACACAACCTGCTTATGCAGTTTTTCACCCTGGGTAGCTCAAAATCACCGGGAATTGGTTGTTAGATCAAAGCCAGGCAGGCGTATATAGGGGAAAACGCCACATACCCCCCCATTTTGGCCTTTTTGGGGCTATTCGCGTACCCTACCCCAAGGGGTTGAAGTGTTAGTTTAACCCCTTGTAAAATCATTATTTTGTCCAATAAACGCATCCCCCAATGAGTTTTTGGTCCGGACCCCCCAAACCCCCCCCCACTTGAAACCCACTTTTTTCAGGTTTTCAGGGAGGGGGGGGGGTGGGGGGGGGGTCAAAAAAGACCCCCCCTTTTTTTGGGTCGAAAATCATGAATCTTTTGGTTTTTTTCGATTTTGAGCCGAAAAGTTGTTTCCGGGTCCCGACTCCATAGGGTTTGTATGGGGCGGAGTGGGACGAGCGCTTATGCAGTTTATGCCCTTTTCAGCCATTTTTGGTATGTTGGGGGTTTTGGCGACCTCGGTGACCCTGTGGTACCCACTTTGAGGGGTGCGAGTGGGGATATTGTGACAGTACATGCCTGCTAGGATACGGAAGGACGTTTTTTGCAGTCTCTAGCCTTGCTTAGGGCCGTTCACAACGCGTGCCAACGACGCGAAATGGCTGTTTCCACCAATAATGGCCTAGTGAATGGGCCGGTACACAACCTGCTTATGCAGTTAGTTTTTCACCCCGTAGAGCTCAAAAATCGAAGTTTTCGAAACTTGTTTTTTTGATATTGTGACCACCTAAAATGACAATCCAAACTATGCAAAGCATGTTTTGGGCCGTATTTACGCGTTTTTCACCCTATTTGGGTGTTAGGTCGGGGGGGGGTCTCCCAAGGGATTGGTACACCACCTGCTTATGCAGTTTTTCACCCCGGGCTGCTCAAAAATGGAAGTTTTCGGAACTTACTTTTTTGATATTGTCACCACCCAAAATGACCATCCAAGCTACGTAAAGCATGTTTTAGGCCGTATTTACGTGTTTTTCACCCTATTTGGGTGTTAGGTCCGGGGGGGGGGGGGGGGGGCTCCTAGGGGATTGGTACACAACCTGCTCATGCAGTTTTTCACCCCGGACAGCTCAAAAATCGAGTTTTTGAACTTTGTTTTTCTGATATTGTGACCACCCAAAATGACCACCCAAGCTATGTAAAGCATGTTTTAGGCCGTGTTTACGTGTTTCTCACCCTATTTGGCTATCAGGTCGGGGGGGGGGGGGGTCTCCCAAGGGATTGGTACACAACCTGCTTATGCAGCTTTTCACCCTAGGCAGCTCAAAAATGGAAGTTTTCGAAACTTACTTTTTTGATATTGTGACCACCCAAAATGACCATCCAAGGTATGTAAAGCATGTTTTAGGCCGTATGTACATGTTTTCCACCCTATTTAGGTATTAGGTCCGGGGGGGGGGGGGGGGGGTGCTCGCAAGGGATTGGTACACAACCTGCATATGCAGTTTTTCACCCTAGGCTGCTCAAAAATCGAAGTCTTCGAAACTTGTTCTTTTTGATACCGTGATCACCTAAAATGATCATCCAAGGTATGTAAAGCATGTTTCAGGCTGTATTTATGTAGTTTCCACCCTATTTTGGGTGTGTGTTGCTCGGGGTAGATTCTCTGCGAGGTGGACTTGCCGAAGGCAATAGAATTTTCCTTAGGGCACGTTTGGTGTTCATGGAGCATCAGGCGCCTTTGGCGCCCATGGACGCCTGAGGGCAACACCTTTGGCAACTAACTGTTGGCCGAAGGCCCCTAGGGGGGGGGGGGGGGGGGGGGCAGGGGTAGTTGGCGTCCTAGGACCCGCGGAGTCGCCCCCCCCGGGTGTTGGGCACTGCGGAAAAGGGAGCAACGGCAAATGGCCCCATCGCATTGTTGTTTCTTTGGGCTGCCCGGTGGTGCTGATTAAAGCAGTCAGCAACCGGTACTCTGCAGATCGTGGGCCGGGTGTGTGTGCGCACTGCAGCAACTTTTTCGACCCAAAACCAGTGAACCCTTCCCATTCCTCGGGAGACTCTGGATCGACACCATTACTTGCTGGAGGGCTCTGGATGGACACTGTTATTTCCTGTGGATTATGAGTCCATATACCCAACTCGAGGGGCCACAAAAAAATCATGGATGTCCATATCCCCTTGTGAAAAGTGTCAAGTTCAAAGCGGGAATTGCAACGGGGCGGGGGGGGGGGGGGCAAACGGGGCACATGACCCCCAAAACAAGGGTCCCCAAAGCAGAAACCGCCGGTGCTTGGTCGGGCCCTAGGGCCCCTGGGGCGGCAAATGGTGCGTTCCATTTTTCCCCAATGGGCCCTAGGGCCAATACCCAAAAGTTGCACCGCACACGCACTACGGCAACAGCCCCCCCCCCGGGCCCTGCTGTGCTGCTTTCCTGTGTTTCACCCCCCGAACGCTGCCACACACCACTCTACGGCATGGGCATCGGCTGCAGCCGCTAAACCTCCTGAGCCATGAGTAGCAGCTGCTCCCCGTCCCAAACACTGGGCTGTGTGTCCGAGCCACAGGCCTACGCAAATGTAGACTGCCCAAGTGCAACAATCAGCGCCTGTACACGGGGGCCAAGCACCAACCCCATGAAGAACACCAGCAATGCCCCTATGGCGACGTGCAAAGTGCTCAGCCCCAGTCTTGCACTGCCCAGCCCCTTCAGCACCCCACCACCGGGCCCCACACCGCAGTCACAGGCGTCAGCGGGCAGCCCGCGGCTGAGCGCTGTAGCCGGCACTTGGCGCTGCCGAGCTGCGGCCGCCGCTGACAGTCGGGATACGGGCGCTGCTGCATCACCGCCCACCAAAGTAATGCAGAGCCGAGAGCCCTCCGACAGCGACAGGCCGCCGGCACCGAAGGTGACCACGCCGTCATTGAGACACACAGGCAGAGGCTGACCTCCGGCGTTGGCAGAGGCGGACTTTGCACTGGATACGACCTGCAGTGACCTCAGATGGATCTTGCCCCACAGAACCGATAGCCTGAGCTCCCCCGAGGGCAGCCCCTCAGGCCCTGCCTGCGAGAACTCCCCCCAGCCGCCGGACAAAACGACGAAGCACTTGAAGTTTGAGGCGTTGCTGCGGGGGTCAAAGGACAGGGCCCCGGTCACGGAGTCGTACGTGTGGCCGCAGGCCTGATCGTAGATGTTCCAGTGGGCCATGGCGCGGGAGTACAGCAGCCCGCACTCCGGCTCGTTCCACGGCGATCGGTGGCGGCCATCGTGTCGCGCGCGCAGATTCCCGGCAACTTCCAAAGCCCCAGCCATATTGCGGTCCAGCAGCATCCCGGCAATGACCGGGGACGTGAACCCGGAGGCAACAATGGTATCGTCGGCCATGCCACCCTTGAGCCTGCCGTGAGGGTACGTGCACACGATGATGCCGCTGTCCCCCGGGAAAAAGTGAGCCTCCAAGTCAATTGGTCTGGGGTTGTCCATTGGCTGCGTCACTTTGTTGTACCTCCGGATAGCGTCGCGTGCACGCGCCTCGTGGTCCGGCCGGAAAATGTGACCGAAGCCGCATGCGGATGAGAGTCCGATGCCGCAGAGCTGGTCCACGAAGCAGCCCGGGCCGTACGAGTACTGGCAATTCTCCTCCGTGACATCGGCGACGTAGTACCCGAAGTCTTCGCGCCAGCAGATCGTCTCGTATTGCTGCGCCGCGGCCGTGGCGCGGTCCCGGTACTTCTGCGCCGTTGGGCCGTCGTCCATCAACGCCGCCATCGCCGCCGCCGCTTTGAGGCCGGTGACCCAATACGACCCGATGAAAGTGTTGGCCCCGAACATCGCACTGTCGTACGTGTTCTGTTGCGCGATGCGGATGACGCCGGTGCCGTCGTCAAACGTATCGTAGAGCAGTTCCATCTGAGCTTTGATGTTGGGCCACACCTGCGCAGGGCGTGTTTTAAATTAAACAAAAACGGTCCGATACGGCTTGTTTTGGAAAACCACGCGGCCACCCACCGACCTGGAGGGTAACCGATGGCGGTTGGAGGGTAACCGATGGCGGTTGGAGGGTAACCGATGGCGGTTGGAGGGTAACCAGCGGCAGTTGAAGGGTAACCGACGGCGGTTGGAGGGTGGCCGGCGACGGTCGGAGGGTAACCGACGGCGGTTGGAGGGTAACCGATGGCGGTCTGCAGGTAAACGACGGCGGTTGGAGGGTAACCGACGGCGGTCTGCAGGTAAACGACGGCGGTTGGAGGGTAACCGGCGGCAGTTGGAGGGTAACCGACGGCGGTTGGAGGGTGGCCGGCGACGGTCGGAGGGTAACCGACGGCGGTTGGAGGGTAACCGATGGCGGTCTGCAGGTAAACGACGGCGGTTGGAGGGTAACCGACGGCGGTTGAAGGGTAACGGGCCGCTTTTCGGGAGGAAGGGTGAGGCACGTTTATTAGTGGAAGAAAAAAAGAAAAATCCCATCCTTAAAAAAAAATGCACTGCACCTGCGGAAGCCACTTCAGCTCCGGGTCCGCCTGCCGCACACACAGATAGCTCTTGATGACGCACGCCAGCGCACCGTCGATGGCCCACCCGCCCGCGCCGAAGCGCATGGTCGCGCCGTGGGCGGGGTCGTAGTTGCGGACGAAGTTGGAGTAGGCCATATCCATCGCCAGGTCCGGGAACAGCCTCTCGAGCAACGTTGTGTACCCGTAGACGTGGGTGCAGTTGAGTGGACAGCACCCATTGCCCTCCGTCCCCATCACAACCCCGGCCTGCGTCCACCACATCGTCGGGGACCGCATGACCGCGAGCCTTCCGGCGGCGGAGTCCAGCAGGTCCGGCGGGATGGTGCTCCCGTAGAGCGCGTCCACATAGGCGCGGGTCGCGCCGCGCAGGTACGCGATGCGCCGGTGCACGCTCACTGCGACATCCCTCGCGTTGCCAAACAAGTTTGCGTAGTAGTTGCCCAGAACGCTCGGTAGCAGCTTTTCGTAGGGCCTATCGGGAACACTGCGGCTGCGGGACCGATTGGGGAAATGCCAACACAAATAGAAATCCACGGCCTGGGATCCTCCTGCGGGTACGGTGACGGTCTGGACCACAGCGCCACAATATGATGTGTTGGCGGGGGAGGAAGGAGTTGCAGGCGCAGTGGTCGGCTGAAACGCACCCGCCTCAAACGTGGCAAACAGATCCTGCTCGTTCGCAGCCTGCGATATGACCTCCACATTAACGCCTCGGGCTGCAACTCCAGCAATGGCAACGGTGCCAAACGTGTCAGGCGTCGAGCTCGGAACCGAAGTGGATGTCATGGAGAGGCCCCCAATGGCCTCCGTCTGGAAGGGCGTGTTCACATTTCCGCCCCAAAAGTTGGTGGGGGCCCGTGTACAGTCCGCATATCCGTCCCAGCCCACAAAATTCTGCTGCGCCTGCATGACACTGACCTCCACCGGCACAGACCCCGTGTTCTTCAGTGTGAACTGGAACATGGCCACGGGGATGCACGAGGCCTTTGAATCCAACGGGATGGCGGGGGTCATGGCCTCCAGCGACACAGAGACAGGAAATCCAGGGATGTCGTAGGCCACATCGGCAATCGGGTACCGGCATCGCATTTTAAGCGCTTTGATACCAGGGATCGTCTGCAGGCGGCAAATCTCGTGCGGCGAAACATGGGCCTCTTGTCTGGGTGGAAGGGCGGCAGTCGTCTCGGTGTAGTTTTCGGGGCTGATCAATGCATAGGTCTGCTTTGCTTGGCCCTGAGCGATGGCAGACACAGCAAACCAGTTGCTCGGCATGCAGTGGAGAGGGGAAGGTGCATCTCCAGGGCCCCCATCATCCTGGCGGCACTGATTGACGACCGTCCAATCCTTAAGTGTGCCATCCCCACAAAGCAGCACGTGGCCACACCCAAACCCACCAAGTGGGAAGTTGCATGCGCACAGGTGCTCGCCCGTGTAGACGAAAGGGGCCTTGGGAGCTTCTTGCCGAACTTCCAAGCCATTGTTGTACTCGTCAAACTGTGGCACACCATTTGCTGCAGCAGCCCATGTGTCTTTCTGAAGCCCCGATGTGGGATACCGAGAATGGAAGTGCTCTGGGACAGCGTCAGACGCCAGGCGGTGCCCGCCACAGGGCCTGCCTCCACAGCACGACATTAGAGCTGTAACATCAAAGAAAAAATAGGAAAAAATGGACAATCGGAAAATCACCATTTCAATCTTGCAATGTGGTACAACTTTGAATTCAACTTGTCAGGAGCCCATGGGGTACTGGAGAAGAATTCTTTTCACAATGTGTTGTGCATGATTGGCTTTTCCATTGATTTGTTTGTATCAAATGGAACAGTGTTGGTGGCTTTGAACGACACACTGGCAAACATAAAACTTTCTTTTTGAGCCCCTTTTCTGGAGTTTTGGTACTGTTTGGCAGTGCCAGGCCTTGGGGCTCCGTCAGGCCAAGCCTTGACCAGCCTCCCTAGGCCTGTTCCTCCGTGTGTCACGGATATCTGGGCTGAACCCCTCGCTCTCGCTACCCTCCCGAGGCAGGCCCCACAGTCGGGCATCGCTGCCATCTGCACTTCACAGCACATCCCAGTGATCGATATAGGGGGGGTTTGGCACAAGGCCTTGGTGGTTGGCTGTGACTTATTGTGAATACCAAGAGTAGCATACGCCCAAGCGGTGTTCAACAAAAAGCCACACTGCATGGTCCGTCTTGAAAGCGAATCCATCAAGGCCTTGTCATGGATACCAAGAGTAGCATACGCCCAGGCGGTGTTCGCAACACCCTGGGCTTTGAAAGTCAACAAAAAGCCAGACTGCATGGTCCGTCTTGAAAGCGCATCCATCAAGGCCTTGTCATGGATACCAAGGCGCTGATATGAGCGGAGCAGCGGTTGTTGTTTTTTTTTTTTTAGGGGGAAAGCAATGCCGTCTAAACGAAGAAATCTGCTCTTTGATGAGGTGGTCCCCGATATTGAAAAATCCCACTTTCGACCCAGCTCCGTTCCCCTCAAATGGGCCTCTTTCAGGCCTTTGTAGCATTTTTGGGGACTGTTATGGACAAAACACGGGCATAAATGGCGCAGTACAAAGACCCTTTTTGCACTCCCAGATGGTAGCGGCAGATCAATCCACTTGTGCCATGCCCCCTCTATTGCCTCCTTGCGGAAATGCGAAACTCCCCAGATATTGATGCATGCAAACTGGCCTCACTACCTGATCCCTCACTTGCTACCTACAACACACAACCTCTTATGTATTGCATGGGTGCATAAGGCGCACAGAGATGTATGTACATATGATATTGCTGCAACGGCAGAAGAATTTAAGACTGCGCAGCATGCAGCACCGCATGTGCTGGTGCTACTCATCAGCAGGTTTTCAATGGGGTTTGTTGCAAAAGAACACAGCAGGAGTGCGGAAGTACCCGACGCCCCGCACAAAACTCCAACAAGCTGCAAAAGGTCATGCTAAACATAAAGGACAACGTTTGGGCATGCCGTCATGTCAACCAATTATGCCTCCTGAGGAAAGTCACAGAGGACAATGGGACACTTTCCACAGTGTTCCACCAAAAAAAAGGAAATAATGTTATTTTGATGGGCATACCAGCTACAAGGTACAAGGTACAAGGTGCTGCCAAATATCGTTTCTTTCTCATTGCAGTGGCTCATGGCAATACATTAATGTTCCAGGTGATACTACACTTCGCCACACTGTCACATATTGCTAACAAACGCACAATTACACACTGGGCGGGCCGAGGATGTTTGCTCAACCGTGCCATGCCGTTTGTATCAGGAGGCATATATACGGACTGGCAGTAAACAGCACCGTGCCAGCCGATGGCACTTGGGCAGGGGGCATGGTCTGAAGCAGGGGTGGGGGGGTTGCAATCGCCGTGTCTGCGTTGAGAAAAGTGGCAGAAATGAGATTGCGAATGTTTTGCCGGTGGATACTTTAATTTGCGTGGAGGGGGGCGGGATGAAACTTGCCGTCATCTCCATTAAACCTGGTCTCCTTGAAGCCTGGTGCATCGCTCAAGCATACTGGATTGGGAGTCCAATCAACACATACCTATGCATGTGTGCACAGGTGCAGAATACACTTTTTGCCAGAGAACTGCAGTCTCTCAGGACGTGTTGCTGCATGTGAGAGGTATAGGGCCACCTCCCCTGAGTGGCATGTGGGTAAGCACGTAAGCACTGTACATGTCAACATATCACGACATACTACTGAGCTCTACAAGGTACAAGGTGGCTTCGGGAGATTATCTTTCCGGTGGGAGGCTCCTGGTCAACAACAGTAGCGCACTTGGTATACAAAGCTATCTTGCATATATTACATGACTCTCATACGAGGGAAAGCACGTGCTGCTGCCTGTATGCTCCATCTGGCATCTGGCAGGAAAATAAGACATCATGCTGAGCTGAGCAAATGCATTGTAAAGGGGTAGGGCACTGAGGTCATTGAGCTTGTTTTTTGCGCTTTGCAAGCGCAGCCATCAAGGCCTTGTCATGGATACCAAGAGTGGCATACGCCCAGGCGGTGTTCGCAACACCCTGGGCGTTGAATGTCGACAAAAAGCCAGACTGCAAGGTCCGCTTTGCAAGCGCATCCATCAAGGCCTTGTCATGGATACCAAGAGTGGCATACGCCCAGGCGGTGTTCGCAACACCCTGGGCGTTGAATGTCGACAAAAAGTCAGACTGCAAGGTCCGCTTTGCAAGCGCATCCATCAAGGCCTTGTCATGGATACCAAGAGTGGCATACGCCCAGGCGGTGTTGGCAACACCCTGGGCGTTGAATGTCGACAAAACGTCAGACCGCAAGATCCGCTTTGCAAGCGCAGCCATCAAGGCCTTGTCATGGATACCAAGAGTGGCATACGCCCAGGCGGTGTTCGCTACATTCTGGGGGTTGAATGTCGACAAAAAGTCAGACCGCAAGATGCGCTTTGCAAGTGCAGCCATCAAGGCCTTGTCATGGATACCAAGAGTGGCATACGCCCAGGCGGTGTTCGCAACCTCCTGGGCGTAGAATGTCGACAAAAAGCCAGACTGCATGGTCCGCTTTGCAAGCGCAGCCATCAAGGCCTTGTCATGGATACCAAGAGTGGCATACGCCCAGGCGGTGTTCGCAACACCCTGGGCTTTGAATGTCGACAAGAAGTCAGACCGCAAGATCCGCTTTGCAAGTGCATCCATCAAGGCCTTGTCATGGATACCAAGAGTGGCATACGCCCAGGCGGTGTTGGCAACACCCTGGGCTTTGAATGTCGACAAAAAGCCAGACTGCATGGTCCGCTTTGCAAGCGCAGCCATCAAGGCCTTGTCATGGATACCAAGAGTGGCATACGCCCAGGCGGTGTTCGCAACATCTTGGGCTTTGAATGTCGACAAAAGGTCAGACCGCAAGATCCGCTTTGCAAGTGCATCCATCAAGGCCTTGTCATGGATACCAAGAGTGGCATACGCCCAGGCGGTGTTCGCAACATTCTGCGGTTTGAATGTCGACAAAAAGCCAGACTGCATGGTCCGCTTTGCAAGCGCAGCCATCAAGGCCTTGTCATGGATACCAAGAGTGGCATACGCCCAGGCGGTGTTCGCAACATCTTGGGCTTTGAATGTCGACAAAAGGTCAGACCGCAAGATCCGCTTTGCAAGTGCATCCATCAAGGCCTTATCATGGATACCAAGAGTGGCATACGCCCAGGCGGTGTTCGCAACCTCCTGGGCTTTGAATGTCGACAAAAAGTCAGACCGCAAGATGCGCTTTGCAAGTGCATCCATCAAGGCCTTGTCATGGATACCAAGAGTGGCATACGCCCAGGCGGTGTTCGCAACATCTTGGGCTTTGAATGTCGACAAAAAGCCAGACTGCATGGTCCGCTTTGCAAGCGCATCCATCAAGGCCTTGTCATGGATACCAAGAGTGGCATACGCCCAGGCGGTGTTCGCAACACCCTGGGCTTTGAATGTCGACAAGAAGTCAGACCGCAAGATCCGCTTTGCAAGTGCATCCATCAAGGCCTTGTCATGGATACCAAGAGTGGCATACGCCCAGGCGGTGTTGGCAACACCCTGGGCTTTGAATGTCGACAAAAGCCAGACTGCATGGTCCGCTTTGCAAGCGCAGCCATCAAGGCCTTGTCATGGATACCAAGAGTGGCATACGCCCAGGCGGTGTTGGCAACACCCTGGGCGTTGAATGTCGACAAAAAGCCAGGTTGCATGGTCCGCATTACCAGGGATGCCATGATTTTCTCATCTCGGATACGTAGTGTTGCATAGCCCCATGCTGTGTTGCCTATGCTCTGTGCACTGAAATGATTGATCACCGTGCTGTGTGTCACGTGCCGTGAAAGAGCATCGAGAAGGCCTCGGTTGTCACTTTTAACCCATGCGAGCCCCAGAACGATCATGGATATATCCATCCCCGACAACGCTTCCAACATTGAGCGTTGAGTGAGCCGCGTGCCTATCGCCTTCACTAACTCTGCGTCTACAATCCTCATCTTTCCCAACGCCCATACCACACGACTCAATTCTCTGACATTCAATTCTTTCAGTACGTGGGGTCTCGCAATGTGCCCTGCAATGCCATCGACCAAACTGCATTTCCCACTAGAAAACTGTTGCCCAAACACTGAGTCCCATTTCGTAAACTGCAGAAGCAGGTCAACAAAGCGCATCGCATCGGCACTGGAAAAGTGGTCCATTAACGGCGTCACCGCATCACCCAAACGCACCACTTCTCGCTGCACCTCCTGCCGCGCCGGCCCTGTAACACGAGGCGCATACCAATGCCACCACAAAGCATCCTCCAGTCGTTGGCAGACTTCAGCCCCTGTTCCGCACTGCTTCACTATCTCCTCCGTTACCCCACGCAGTGCGTCCGCTTTAGACAATGCAGCATCTTCGCTTTGCAGACTTCCACTGCCCTTACTCCTCCCGCCAGATCCAGCTCCCGCTGCGCTGGCCAAGGGCCGGGGCTGGGGCCATGACCAGCCATGACGGGCACTGCTTGAGCCCCAAGGACTACGACCGCCCACGACCCCGAAACCTGTGCCCTGTCCTCTTACAGCCCCGCCCAACACCAGGTGCCCACCCCAAGGGCTGGCCCACGCAGAGCCCGCGTTGGAGAATAGAAGCTCAAGCCCCGTCAACGGGTCGGCGAGCCACAAAAAGAAACCAGCCCACAGCAACGGGCACAGCAGGCCCCAGGCTCGCAGAGGGGCCTGCAGCGGCTGCATAGTCCCTGAGACAGAGTGCAGATCCGCTGATGTGTAGTAGCCGTTGTGGCCTGCACATATGTAGTCGGCTCGGGGGGGAGCCCCATCAGACTGATACATCTTGCAGCAAAAAACCTGAAATACAGCAACAGTGGCATTCAGCACACACCCTCCCTCATGCATCGGCGCGGAGTGCCCTGTTCACACAACACGGTGTGACACAATGCCCCTTTTTGACCAATGTGGCATGTCACATCACCAAAGAATCATGTCGTGTGCTGTCGATGACGGAGGCTTCATCATCGCCATCTGTGTTGAACCTTGACTCACTGAACCAGCTTGAGTTCTGTTGGAGACTAACGTTGTTGTGTTGCCCCCTCCACGACACCACATCTCACTAGATTGGTACAGCATCATTGACAGCAGGACGTTCCTTGACTCAAAAAAAAATTGAAACGGGGTGCTACACCCAAAACCCCAAAACGGTTGTTCCTAGCTGGGTGTTGCCACTCTTCTCCCTTGGGTACCCTGGACCCTGGGATTGGAGTCCATTCCTAATGAGGGAAGTAAGAAAATGAGCGCGAGCACCTTGAATGGGAGGAACAGCGGCATAATACCCAAGATGCTGCTCCCACGCACCATCAACCAAGCACAGGGAGCAAAATAAGAAGTGGCTACCTCACCCCTGCCTTCTCAAGGGCCCAAAAGAGGGCGGAAATGCTGCGTCACCCCTGCATTTTCGGGGATCCCCAACACCAAGCGCGGGGTGCAAAATCAGAAGTGGTCCCCAACAAAGGGGAACAAAATCAAAAGTGGCTACCTCACCCCTGCCTTCTCGGCGGGCCCAAAAGAGGGCGGAAATGCTACATCACCCCTGCATTCTCGGCGATCCCCAACGCTAAGCGCGGGGAGCAAAAAAAGAAGTGGCTACCTCACCCCTGCCTTCTCGGGGGCCCAAAAGAGGGCCGAAATGCTACGTCACCCCTGCATTCTTGCGGATCCCCAACGCCAAGTGTGGGGAGCGGTGAAAGCGAACACACAACATACAACATTCATGGGTGTAGCAACACAGCCCCTCAGTGCTGCATCACACCGGGGCGACGTCCTCAGGGGTGCCAGCCCTACTCGGGAGCCGAACTCCATGCAGAACTTGGCGTCGGCGGGGAGGGTGTGGCCGCAGTGGCCGCCGGCGGGGGCGCGCAGCTGGGCCCCTCATTTGACACAGAAATTGCTGCCTTCAGGCAATACGCACCCACACTCACATGGCACACACCCCACCCCCTTGTCCAGCGAACAATAAACCCTCAAAAAAATACGGTCCGAACAGCAGTGTTCATTGGACACGCTGTTTGGTACCCAATTAATTCGGTACCTAAACTCCGTACCTATTTAATGTGGTCCGAAGAAACTGCGATCCGAACTGAAGTGTTCGTTGGACAGCGCATTCGCTGGGAATGGGGGGGGGGGGTTCAACCACACAGACAAAGACGGGGTCCGGGGCCATTCCCCCTCCCATTCCCCCCCCCAAATTCCCCCCATTTTCCCTTATGACCAGAAACCAAATGGGAGGGGGCCTTGCTACGCGGCATGCACTGGCGCCGTGCTGAACGGCGTGGGCAATATGTTTTGCAGCTCCGCCGCGTTCAGACCGCACAGTCGAAGATGGCCGAGTGATCCTGTGGGGGGTCGCAGCCATCGCCGATGGATGGCCGCGCGCACCACCGCTGTCTCAGGTTGAGGCATTGATCGCGCATCTGCCGGAGCGTGTGGCAGTGGAAGGCCAAGCAGAGCCGGCGCCATCCGCGCAGTTTTGGAAGGCCCGTTGTTAGCACGACAAGAGGTTTTGCGGGGAATCGCTGGGTCGGTGCCGCAAGAGTCGCGCAGAGTGCCTGAAGGATAGTGTTGGCTGTGCCCGGGATGGCCACCCATTTGATAGCCCTTGGGTAGAAGACACCTTGGAGTCTCAGCCAAAGCGTGTGGCGGTAGAAGGGCAGGCAGACCCCCGGCTGGTGGCGAGGCGCATCAAGGTCTTCTGTGCGCGCCTCGAGAGCTTGTGCGACAGAACGAAGGGGACTTGTAGGGGGATTAGCACAAAGTGCAAGCACATTCGTGACATCTGTGCCTACTTCGGTCAAACGGTTTGATAGCTCTTGAGTAGCAGACTCCTCCAGTGCAGCGAATGGTGGCATCTGTCCCCACAAGTAGTACGGCGGAGGGTGGCCACCAATCGTACGCTCAATATATAAATTTGCGGTTGGTGCCTTGTAATGGCGTGTACCCCCCCTCCGCCTTGCGCAAGCACGGCCATGTCGAAGGGGGCCACTGTTTTTGTGGTCCCAGATGTAACATGGGGTTTAAAGACATTTTACTGCACATTGCCACCCAATGATGTTTCTTTTGATGTGATTCTTCGCCATTCTCGATATTCCCCTTCCACAGTCTATCACCATCTGCATCTGAGGGCTCTCCGGGATGTGGGGGGTCATGTGTGTTTGCCATCATGTGTGCCACATGGAAGCACAGTCTTGTCTAAGCACAGGGTGGGCGTTGAACCGCCGTTTTGCCTGGTTTTTGGGGACCGCGGCCGTGCTTGCGCAAGGGCGGGGCGGGGTACAACACTCGAGATATATGATGCTCCCGTGCCGAATAAGTGCGTGCTTCGTACTTTTCTTCGGCCTAGATCGCCATTCTGGCAAGGCAATGGGCATCATCTGCAGCATTCACACGCACCAACACACGTGATGTCAGCATCGCAAAAGCAGGCAACTTCTGATACGCTCCATCTGCAAGCAAATGCCAAATTTGCGCCGGATCACGTTGTGTACGACACGTGCTACACTTCCACCGGGCAAATTCTTTGCCTGTCGTTCGCATTCATGTGCACTTCACGCGCACTATGCATGTCACCTGCTTCGTATGTGCAGGCGACACATGGTGCAGCTGCTGATTGCACACAATGCACTGCATGCACAATGCTTGTCAATAGCTGCACGTCGGCGCACGCCCCGCGACTGCATGGAAAGGTAACACAATGTTGCCGATGCATCGCTCTGTCTCAGCTGTTTAGGGCGTTGGGGTGAAACCACGTGACTGCATCTATTGCTGCAAGCTGCGAACTGCTTGAGCGCTTCGGTGCGAATGACCCACCTTTTCATTGCGAAGGGGGCTCTCGGCACAGATATTTAATCATATGCCAATTTGTCTCTAGTCTGTTCCCATGTGGGTGATCACGCAAACTGGCCATAGTGACTACAAGGCTTCGTACAATGTTTTTCCACCGAGTTTATGATCTGTGCCGTAATTCGGCTGGTGTGGACGATTGCTGGAATGATATGAAATTTGTGCATGGTTGTGTTTGACTCTGAGATACAGGCAACCATTCATTCATGTTCCACGCCTATGTGGGCGCTCTTGTCTTTTAACTGCAAGTTATTCGTGTGTGTGATTGGGCTTTTAAGGGGGGTTCGTTTGGGGACAGTTTTGGCGTGAAAAAAATTTCGTCAGGGGAAATTTTTGACAATGTCACAAATTTTTGTGTTGTAGAACCAGACGCCGGCAATTTCGACAACTCCAAATTCCAAGCCCCCAAGATCCAGATGGTTCTGTGGGACGAAGCCAAAAGATGTGTTGTGCCCCAAAAGGTGTTAAACAAAAAGCCTGTATGAGGGAAATTGGGGCCTGATGGGAAGGTGAGGTTGCACCAACGCCCAAAAAGACGCACAATGGGTCAGTTGCGCAAAGTGATTTTATGGGGAAAGTTGCAACACCGAACTGAAAAACGAAAATTCCCCCACAAAGCTGTCCCCAGAATCGCCCAAGGAGACGGCTAGATCTCCATCCACGTGGTTGCTGTTCCATAGCCAAGGCCTTGTCCGGGACCAGCGTGCCAGGGGCCAAAAGTGGGTCCATCAGGGTCCCTGAGGCGAACAAATTCATCTTTATTTGCCCCGGGGTGAGCAATCTACCCTCATCCCCCCCTTGTCCATCCCCCTCCCCCAGGGAGGGGGGGGGTCATTTGGCTCATGAACAATAAGAAATCAAAAACACCATGGCTCAAAATTGCCGTACAAGTGGGTCAAAACGACTGCAGGGCAAATGCGCATCTCCTGAAACAATTTTCGTGTGATTCTAAGCCCCGGGGGGGGGCGACCCCTCGGTTCTGAACGCCAACTACCCCCCCAACTAACTGTTGGCCGGAGGCCCCTTGGGGGGGGGGGGTCTAGGAGGGGCGATGGGGGGGGGGGCTCTGGGAGGGTCGGTTGGGGGGGGGGTTCAGGTGGGGTGATTTGGGGTGTTGGGCCATGAGGCAACGGAAACTGGGCTCACATACGCCCCCGTGTCACAGGCGCATGGTCATAACCACATTGTTCAGTGTTTTGCTTGCTGCACTGCAGCGTAGACCAGTTCTGTACCACACCAGGTGGTTGCTGACTGTGCTTGGGCTTTGGTCCTCTGGACATTGAGGTCAGCTCGCACCCACCACCCACCCACAGTGCCAATTAGCCTCTAACCCTTGCCCTGCAGGTCGTGCCCCTGTCATGCACTTGCTCTGTGGCACGTGAGGACGTGTCATACTCGAACCTCGGGGGCGCAAAGGCGCCTTTGGTGGCGCAACGGCGTCTCAACATTTCAACAAGAGCTCCGGCTGCCAGGCAATTCAACAGATCGTTGCTGTATTGTGTGTGGCGCATACCCTTTTAGCACCATACCATGCGTGCACATGCTGCCCACATTTTCATGCCCACTTGCTTCCAACGTCCTCACATGGGCCGCACTCTCGCAGCCCCAATCTTGCTTCGGCCTTTCAACACGTAATGACGTGTCGAGCCTGTGGATCAGGGGCGCAATGGCGCCCTGTTATTTCACCATTAAACTGGTCTGTGCTCTCTTGGCGTCCCATACACCCTGGTCAGCTCAAACCCACCACCCTCCCTTAGCGCCAGTTAGCCCCCGACTCTTGCTCTGAGGGTCTCTCTCCCACTCTCTTCCTCCCATTCTCTCGTGCTCTCTCTCCTGCGCCCCACTCTCTCTCTCTCTCCTCTCCGTTGCTCCTCTCAGTTCCTTTCCCACTGCGTCCTACTCTCTCTCTCTCTCTCTCTCTCTCTCTCTCTCTCTCCCTATCGCACAAAAAAGGGGGGTTCGGGTCGTTCGGTGTATCTCTATCCCCCCCGGGGTTCGAACCATCCTTTACAGGACAGAAGAGGTGTGGTGTATCCACTGGGCTACGACGATTGGGTATCTGCACCACGTGCTCCAATCGTTCTTTCCTACCCCCCCCTGTGTGTCATCCCCTGTCATGCGTATCTCCTTTCTCATGGGGGTGTGCTCAGCAGCGTGTAGAGGAACCGCATAGCGTCCCCGGGTACCGGGTCCGCCTGCCTGAAGAGCGTTCTCTGGAACAGCCGCAAGAGGTCCGCTCGGCCTGCCAGCCACACATGCATGCAATCTCCAGTTCTGCTCACCGAGGAGGGCACCGCTCTGTGTCCCTCTGCCGTCGGACAGTGGAGGATCGCCTCCCACTGGAACGGGTGCCACTTGCCTGCACTTTTGGGTCGCCACTGGACCTGTATGTTCGCCAGGGCCCGAGTCTTCAGGGTCCAGTTGATCTGGACCATCACCGAGTAGAGCTCCTGATTGCTCATCAGCAATGGTTCCCCATGGTTGTCCACAATCTCACAGTGCATCCTGGTGTCGTGTGGTTGGTCCAGTCGGAGCCAGATCTGCTGATTGCGGGCCCAGGCCATTGTGGTAAGCTCTGCCTCAACTGCTTGCAGTCCGTCATTCGCAATGGCGTCTAGCTGGCTCAGTGCTTGCACCTTGAAACGCTGGCGTCCTTGCTGAGGCTTGACCTTCTTTGGGGCTGGCTGGATGTGTGTGTATGGGCCATGCCGCTGCTCACGTGATCCCTTCTCCTGCAGTGTCCTTCCAGGCGGCATTACGCCCGGGTGCCTGTCCGCGGTAGGACGCGGAGTTCAGCCGCTTGGTGGTCTCTTCTGTGCGCTGCTGCTCGCCGCGACAAGACGCGGCTTTTGTGACGAAAAGCTCTGCGTCAGAACGCAGACTTCAGACATGCATGCATTGTTGTGCTTGAAACCTGTGAGATGTCCGCACTAGTTTGCAGGGGCTACAGGTTCTGTCATTATCGACCCTGTCCTGGGTTCCTGCTTTTCCTGAGCCTTCGCTTCTTGCGCTGCCGCCTGGTGTCGCTCACATCTGTGCTGAAGGACAGTGTGTCCGCTGCAGACAGTTCATTCAACAAACCTCCCTGGTGTGTGTGTCCCGTCCTCATGTCCTCACTTTATGTACTGCTTGAGGCGTATGATCCCATTTCACGTGGCGCTGGCTCCCCGGATGCTTCCCCTGTCAGCTCATCACTATCCATGGGTACCATACCCAAGGATGACCAGAGTGCCTTGGTGTCCTCTGACTCTGATCCCGATCCTCCCCTCAAGCCTACCGTTGATTCCGACCCTGATGATGAGTGTGGTGCAACATGCTGAGACCACAGCGGGCTCGAACACATGCCTTCCATCGCCAATCCATTCGCCACCTCATTCCCCTGCACGTTGACATGAGCTGGGACATGCTCCCACCTGACTTCTCTTCCCGGCGTCGCCATTTCCTGGAGCAGCATTTCCCAGACGGGGACGTGGACCTGCAGCTTTCCAGACGTGGTTGTCCATCCCTTTGACTTCCAGTGCTGGGCCCTGCCAGTCGCTCCCAGCTGCAGGTATTGCGAGTCGGTGAGGATTGCCAGTTTTGGCACCCAGAACCCCCCCCTCTAAGGCTTCTAAGGCTGCCCAAAGCTCCGCTCCGTTATTTGTTTGCCTGTGGCGTGTTGGTACGTAGCCGCAGAAGTGTACCTGTGGTCCTTGCTCATCTTCCGCTGCGAACACGCCAAAGCCCCCGGCCCTGCGCATGTCCTTGTGGCTCAGTCTTTTTGACGACCCGTCCGTGTACACAATCCTGTAGCCCTTTGCTACCAGTTCTGCAATCAGATCTTGCACTCCTTGTAGCACTCCCGGGCCTGCCTGCCTCGGGCGCTTCGGGCGTGATTCCGTTTCCCAATGCCAACTGTGGTTGTTGGCTGATCGCTCTTGAGTGAAGCACTCCGTGTGTGTTTGCCACCATGCATTCAATCCCCCATGAACTCGTACTTCCCCTTGTCGCGGCTGCACTCCAGTATCTCGAAGCTGCTCCGGTGACTTTTGGAAGCCTCTCCACTGTTCCCTGAGCTCTCCTGAAAGAAATCCCACCCACTCACACAGCTCCCGTAGCCAGGTTGTCAGGTATGACGTGAACACTGGTGACGCTCCTGCTTTGAATTCGCATCGGTATCGCCAGTGGGCACTTCTTGCCGACCACATTGCCCAGCCTTGGTTTGTGTTCAGTAACCACTCCTGGTGGTCGGACTCCATCATGTCTCGGACTGCTGACTTCCCGTTACCAGTTTCCACCGGGCCATAGTAGTGCTGTATAACCACCGCCGCCGCTTTAAACATGGGGCATTGGACCATCGCGTGCTTGACCGTCTCCTTTTGTGAGCACACCGGGCACTTGTCCGTGCCCGACCTCTTGTAGACTCTTGCATGCACAGTCAGTTTGTGCCACAGCACTTTTTGCGCAAAGTCGCGAACCCTCGGCGGTAGTTGTGCCTGTGCCCATTGTTCCCATACCTCCGGTGTTTGCGGGTCGCGGACCCCTGGCTGAGAGGCGTAGAACTGAAGCAGCCATGCCCTGGTCCAGTTTTGGGCGTGGACTGCGGGAGTATCAAACCCCCCTTGTGACGGGACTTTGTTGAGGAGTCGTCCGCCATGATTGTAGACACCTTTCCATGTCCGAGGCAGTGCATTAAACAATCTTGCGTCCTCCAAGGATTGCAATTGACCCCACGTCAGCACCCCTTGCCGGATCATTTTCGTGTTGTAGTAGGAGCAGTTGAACTCATTTCGGAAGTACACAGGGTGCCATAACGGCAGGTGGTCCCGGTTTGCCGGGGGGGCCACCTGCGGGGCCACGCGTTGGATGTTGGAGTGTGCCTTTGCCGACCATCCCAGGAACGTCAGTTCTGCCGTTCGGACCATGCCCAGCTGGATATATGGGAGGTTGTCTTTGGATGGTGTGAACCCAATGGTTGTCGCCCATGCATAGAAGGTCTCCATTGCCTTGTCGGGATACTTGTGAGGCTCCCCCAAAAGGCTGACGAACGGAGCCGCTGCCTGGTGCATGAGAAACAGCTCTGGCTCCGGCAGTGCCAGTCCCCCTTGCGTTCTTGGCCGTGAGAGGATTGGCAGAGTGATTCCCCAGCTGTTGGTACCCATGGTCACGTGGTACACCAACTTCAGCTGTCTGATCACTGAGACTGGGGCGTAGTATGCCTTGGATACCCAGGCCACAACCGGCAGGATCCATGATGTCAGCATGAATGCACGTTCGTCCATCGATAGCTGCAGCGTGGATACCACCCGTGCGCGACGAAAGGCCTCTTGCAATGCTGGTGCGAAAGCCTGCTCTATCGTGAGCCCCCATCCTTGGTCATCCTGTTGATGCCGAATATTCCCCAAGCGTACACCCAGATACTTGACGAAGTTTTTGACGTCCACTCCAATGTCCCGAAAGCACCTCGCCCACTCCATTCCCCCACAGTTGCGAACTATCGCTGCCGTTTTGCTCAGGTTGACCTTCAGCCCAGAAAATTGTCCAAAACAAGACACCACTTCCCATACCCTCCTCAGCAGCTGTGGGTTGGCTCGTCCATCCAAGAAAATGATGAGGTTGTCCGCATACATCATGATAGTCAGGCCTGGACCCAGGTCTTGTAGTGGGAAAATCACAAAGGATGCCACCAGGGAGAACAGTGCCGGGGAGAGTGGATCCCCCTGGCGCGTGCCTGCACGCGGGTATTGGTAGACACCTGGGACATATCCTTTTCCAACCGAATACAGATACGGTGCACGTAAAAGATGTAGTATCAGCCGGATGTACAGGAATGGTATGCACATTAGACCCAGTGCCGCCGACACCATCTCGTGAGACATCGTGGGGAGCGCATTTCTGAAGTCTACTGATAACGCCGCTCCTTCATGTAAGCCATCCCACAGTGCCCGTGACCCATAGACATCCTGGAGGATACTTCTGTGGCGAAGCAAACCGGTTTGCTGTGACGGGATGCAGTGAAGAAGAACATCCTCTAACTGGATCAGGAGAATGTTGGTGAGCCACTTCTGCCGTGTCGTTTGCAGTGCAATTGGTCGGAGTGAGTCTGGCGTCTGCATTGCCTTAGTCTTGGGGATCATTGTCACCACTCCCGAGGTCCATGTTTCCGGCATTGTACCCACGTCGAGGAAGCGTTTCAGTGATTCATACATTTGTGGTTCGAAGATGTCCGAGAACCTCTTGAAGAATTTTGCCGAGAAACCATCCAATCCAGGGGAACTGTTGCTGTTCAGCCTCTTAAGGCCTTCATGAACTATGTCCAGGGATAGCTGCTTGAAAAGGAGTCGACCTGCCTTGCGCAACCGCTGCTCCACTCCTAACGCTTTCAGATAGGCCACACATTCTTCTTCTGTGGTTCCCGTTGGGGTGGACACTTTATCCCAATGATCCACCAGCTCTTTTGCCACCGCCTTTGCTCCGCATATTGCCGAGCCTGCCCTGGATACCAGCTGCTGAAGTTTCTTTCGCTCTTGCAGCTCCCACATTAGTCGATACAATTCGTTTCTTCGCGTTCTCAGATCCCCTGAGGTTTCCCCCGTCGTGATCACCCCCTTGAGCTTGGAGAGTGTTTCCATGCCCGTTCTGTCACGCCGTGCCTTTGTTGGTGTTTTGGGGAGCGGGGGGGACAGGCTCCCCTTACCTCCCCTTGCCCTCCCTCTAACCATAGCATCACCATAAACCTAACCCTAACCTTACTGCCATGTCACCAAGGTTCTTCCTACTTAGCTAGGCTGACTAGGAATTGAACACAGGACCTCTCAAAAAGAGGTGCCCTAGCCCCCTAGGGTGCACAGCACTAGGATAAGTAAAAAGCCGCGGTCGGATCCTACTGAGCTTGATTCCAACAAAAACCTGATCGTCTTCTGCTGGGGGTTTTTTCCCGACTTTTTTCCCCAGTAGATTCAACTACAACAATTCCATACAATTCCGCCCAGCGCAGTTATGATTGCCCGTACCTGCGACAATACGATCTGCCGCCGAAATGCAGCAATCGCAGTGGCGCCTCTTCGAGTACACCCTTCAGACAGTCCTCTTGCAGTCAGCACAAATTAATACCTACCTACTCGCAGAAATCGCTGCCCATTCAACTCGAACACTGTTCCAGCAAATTTCCTCTTTTCCCCGTTCGCCACAGGCGCCTTCCCTCCATGCAGACTCCTACGGCAACTACTTCTGCCCTTGGCCACCGCCTGCTTCG